>JBBIGA010000153.1:4092579-4150885 GCA_037576975.1 Alestes dentex
AGCAGTAATAGTAGTAGTAGTAGTAGTGGTAGTAGTAGTAGCAGTAGTAGTGGTAGTAGTAGCAGTAGTAGTAGTAGCAGTAATAGTAGTAGTAGTAGTAGTAATAGAAGTTAGTAGTGGTAGTAGTAGCAGTAGTAGTAGTAGTAGTAGTAGTAGCAGTAGTAGTAGTAGTAGCAGTAATAGTAGTAGTAGTAGTAGTAGTAGTGGTAGTAGTGGTAGTAGTAGCAGTAGTAGTAGTAGTAGCAGTAATAGTAGTAATAGTAGTAGTAGTGGTAGTAGTAGCAGTAGTAGTAGTAGTAGTAGCAGTAATAGTAGTAGTAATAGTAATAGTAGTAGTAGTAGCAGTAGTAGTAGTAGTAGCAGTAATAGTAGTAGTAGTAGTAGTGGTAGTAGTAGTAGCAGTAGTAGTGGTAGTAGTAGCAGTAGTAGTAGTAGTAGCAGTAATAGTAGTAGTAGTAGTGGTTGTAGTGGTAGTAGTAGCAGTAGTAGTAGTAGTAGCAGTAGTAATAGAAGTTAGTAGTGGTAGTAGTAGCAGTAGTAGTAGTAGTAGCAGTAATAGTAGTAGTAGCAGTAGTAATAGAAGTTAGTAGTGGTAGTAGTAGCAGTAGTAGTAGTAGTAGCAGTAGTAGTAGTAGTAGCAGTAATAGTAGTAGTAGCAGTAGTAATAGAAGTTAGCAGTAGTAGTAGTAGCAGTAATAGTAGTAATAGAATTGCAACTGGTTCGCTTGGTTTTGTATGCACCTGCGTGGTCAATATCTTCATTACTATGGCAACCAGGTCTCAAAACCTTCCTCAACTTACTGTAATTGGTCCAAAAATTTGAATCATCCACAAAAGTGTAATCCCACGGCAAACAAACCAAACTAAGTTTCTGTTTGATCTGGATTAAGACCACCTCCTTTGGTCTGGGCTGACACCTTGACACTCAGACCAAATGAGGTGGGCGTGAAAACACTGTTTTCTATTAGAACACAGTTGTCTATTAGAAGGGGAACATAATGTCAGTGAGTGCTTTGGGCACAGCTTTGGTTGGAAAAGATGACTGTAACCAGCTGGGTTTAAGTTGTTGTAGGACACACAGAACTAAAAAGATGTGGTCTCCACTTATGGTAATATTTCTGAATTTTTGCAAAATTAAGTTGCATGTTACCAGCTTATTACTCTGGGGGTCAAGTGATTCTTTTTTATTCACATAATACATTATATAAACCAACCTTTCTCTCCTCAAGATCTGCTGTGACCTTCTACTTCTCCACTCTATGGCTTATCATATACAATACAGTATTGATATGTTCATAATTTTTTTTTTGACTGTGCTTTCCATATTTCACCTTACTTTAAAATACATAGGCCTTGTGCATTCCCATATATACATTATGTATGTGAGAAAATGTCCAATTATCATAGTAAAGGTGCCTGACATAAAACTATGAATGCCTGAGTGAAAGTATTACGTGCATGGTTCAATAATCTCTGATAAGAAAGAGTGGCTGCAATGTTCCACCAGTGCCTGCTTTGGCTGAGATAAAGGAGATACACCCGTGGAGAACTGTCCTGCTACAGCACCAGAACAATATTCCATTAATTTTCATGCAAATTCAGTGTCATCATATGCATGGAGCACTTTGCGCTGAATATTGATGATAGCTTTTGGAAGCCTTAGCAGACGTGTTTTTTTTTCTTTTTTCTATCGGTTTGTTTTGCCAGACGCTGAACTACTTGAACAGCAGCCTAATAGGGCTGTTGAATCCTTCAAGGCTGTAGAGTTGAAAAACCCTTGAAAATCCTATTAGACCTCAGCACTCAGGGATGATGCAGGTTCTGCAGAACTGCAGCTTGTACACACTCGTGTGAGTGAAACCGCTCAAAATTAGTTTCCAAGTAATGTTTCACTAACTTATAACTTCAAATCCAGATTTGTTAAATTTAGTCTCCTTCTCCAAAGATAAATGTCCTTTTTATGGTGTTCACAGTAATTCAGTCCTGTTTTCATGCCTCGACCTGTGAATGAGGTATAGGTGACTCACTGGCTGTGTTTAGATTTATGTCATTAAAAGAATATTGAAATCAGTGTGCACCAAAAGTGTGAAATAATAAGTGCAAACCAATGATTTTGTTTATATCAATTTCTGACCTGTCTAGTAAAATTATTAAGCGGCCTAAGAAGTAAAATAGGAAAACACACGATACTAACTGAGCAAATATGCTATTTCACAAGTGTAGTTCTACCCCACCAAACCCTCAATTTGTCATAACAGTCGTAGTCAGGGGACACAAATGCCTAGTCAGAGTCATATTAACTTTCATTTCTTAACTGTTCGATGTCAGAGTGCAGTCATCCACTTAAGAGTGGTTTTATATGGCATGCTGGTCCATCAAAGAAAGTAAGGAAAATATTATGTATATGTAAGGGGGCCATTGATTGACAGCTGCTCCCGAGCCTGCCTCTAAAGGGAGCCCCAGGGCTAGCAGCCTCGCTCCTATTGGCCCCTTCACGATCATTCTGATCAGTGGCACTTTACACAGGGAACCAACCCCCGTGTAAACATTCTGATCAGTGGTACCTGCATTCTGCTATTCATAACCAGGGCTTGGACATACACTGATAGTGCCCTGGTTAGGTTTGGTTAGGGTTAGAGAGGACTTGACATCATGCCCTGAGTTGTCCCACACCCTTGGACCTAGCTTGGTTAGCGAGGGTAGATAGGATAGTTAGGGCTCAGTTGCCATCTCCACATCCCGAATCCTTCCGCACCCTTAGACCTAGCCAGTACTGGCATTCTGAGTCGTTCTTATCTTGTCCAGCTCCTCTAGGAGTCTGGATGCTCCAGCACACCCCTGTGTCACCCTGAGCTTTTTATCTCTTCTGGGAGTCACCACCCATCCTCAGCCTTTATCTTTGGAGTTTCGGGTGCTCTGGCACTCCCCTCTGGTATTTGCCCATTCAATGTAATCACTTTCCCTTTGGTCCGTTTGAGCTGGACCTCTTCTCTTAGTCCTGGGTCCTGGGTGTTCTTTAGTGCTCTCCTTGGGCACCCTTTTTAGGACACTATCAAAAATGCACACAGCACATTTTCAGTTAGGTACACATGTCTGTTCTCTCATTTTCCATTTCTCTTGTAGGACCTCCCTATCCATTCTTTCTGTAGCAGCCAGTCTGTTCCCTCCTGGTGGTTTTCACATTTTCTTTTCTCTTCCCACCTCTTTTCAGGCTGATCCCCTGTAAGAAGCATTCCACTGAGTCACGGCTGGTATTCTGTGGCTCAGCAATACTGCGATCACCCCAGTCCTCAGGCGGAGCAGGACTGAGCATCACTCAGGGCAAAGCTTTTTCCACCTTGCTCCTTTCTGTGAGTTCGAAACCAGTTTGTGGTGGATCATTTTCCAGTCTGCGTGCTTGGGTGTGTTCTTAAAACCCCTCCATCATCCCAATGTGTGTGTGTGTGTGTGTGTGTGTTTGTAACTCACAGCATTGCCCCCTGTAATATATCTGTATGTACACAAAGACAGAGAGAGAGCACTGCTGCAAGTTATGTACAGCACACAAATGCCACAACCATGTCAGTGTCACTGCTGTGCAAAGAATGAACCACCATCCACATAATGCCTGCTCCCTGTACTGGGGGGTGGAAGGGTGGGGGGGTTCTGACAATTGATGAGTGAGGTAAACAAATGATGCAGAGAAACAGATGGACTACAGTTGTATGGAGGGTTGAGCTGATAAATTCAACAATGAGTGTACATACAATGTAGGTGTACCTAATGAAGAGCCTTGTAAGACTACATATAATCTCAGTTTTGACCCAGCATCCTCAGAGGACCTACGCTGAGCTTATCTGTTCAACAATCCAGCAGAGCTGCAAGTTCCTCTTGCCAAGATGATCAAATTAGTCTACGCTATCAGATATGCTGTGTCTGCATCAGATAACATGAATCTCAGAGTGAAGCATTTCAAAGCCACCCATGGAGGCAGGAGCTGTGAGAGCGAAGGCTGCAATAATATAGATTTTTTTTTTCCTCCCCTGTAGGCACCGGATAGCTCATACTGAAAAATAAGCCTCCACGAAAACACATTCCAGGACTGAAATATATGCAACTTCGTATGCATACGAAAATCAATGGAGAAAAAAATTGTCTTTATTTGCACAATTGCCACTTCGGATGATTCGCTCGCTAATGGACGGCAGTGCATAGGCACTCAGCTCCACCAGAGCTTCCTCGTCTGCAGCCGTGATTATGAAGGCGATGGACAGGAGATGGATGCATTTGGTAATGAGTCAGCCATCAAGGCTGCTGCATTATGCAAGGATCAACATGAAGGAAAAGGGACAGCGATTTTACTTTTCCAAATTCCATGAATATATACATACAAAAAAGCTGGACGAATTTGTTCCCAAAACAAGTCATTTCAAAGCAGCAATTTCAGTTTTGACAATGAATAACCAGAGAGGCATCTCATAGTGATTCTATTTTCGACCTGACACCTGTGCTTATATGCTTCACCCCATAACGGTTGAGAGCGAGCTTCTATACGGGGTCGGTCTAAAAAAAGCCTGAGATGTCTCAAGATGCCACCACAGAGTTTCTGCTCTGGGCCTCTGCCACTGAATTTGTCTTGAGCACATACGTTCAAGAGTCAGTTTAAGGGTCAAAATCCATGGAAATTTGGATTATTCATCCTTTCTGAGCTGGAGAGAGGGATAATGACATTAGTGTAGTCTCTCCCAGAGCATTGACAAGTCTTCACTTATTTAATTGCTTATGAATAGTTAAGAGGTTTGTGGTCAAGAAAGTGTGCTTGGGATCAGAATGGTGAGGGAACTTCCTCAATATTGCATGCAGGATCCTTAGGGGTTAAAAGAATGAGAAAGGCTTTGCAAACAGATTACTGAGCCGGCAGAGTGTTTCAGAAAAACCCACTATTTTAGAGTGAGGAAACTCAATCTGAACCTTCAGTGTATCCGTTCTGCCATTCCCCTATTGAGAAAGAAGAAAAATGTTTGAAAAGCTATTTATGAGAAGAATAAATAAAAGTGTATCTCCATTTATATAAAAAATCGACATCAAGGCTGGGTGAGTAGCTGTATAGGGCTTATAAACACTGTATAATGCTTTGAGAAAGTTATAGAACTTTTTAACTTTTTTACTATAACTGCTTATCCGAGTACAGAAATAAATTGGAATATTGATTTGATTTATTTTGAGAGTGATGGTAAGAGTATAAGTCAGGCATGTCCAAAGCCCGGCCCGTGGGCCAATCACGGCCCGCCTTCAGATTTCATTCGGCCCGCAGCTTCGGTCTTATAATGTTATGGCTCGCTAGCTCTATCAGAATAAACAAATCATAAAACTTTAAAAATATAATTCCACCTTTCACCACACGGTGGCAGCACCACCGTAATGCTATCTGGCTCTGCATCTGTGCCGCAAACCCTCCTCCTCTCATTTCTGCCATGGCAACTGCAAAGAATTAGTGTCAGCAAGTTATCTGTTCCCTGATCAGTCTGAAATTGAGTGTTTTGAATGGTACCATCTGTCATTATTAACAGTGAAAAGCCTAAAGCACACTAATGAACTTGGACTTGTGGCACTTATTTTATGAAACACTTGAATAAGATTTGGTTATAACTGTTGATATGTACCTGTAGGTGTGACACAAAGTATTGCTTTCTGAAAGATCTTGTAAAAGACAAGGGCAAAATTCACTTGCTTTAAATTTTACTGATAACAGACCACTGTGCATTACTCATAACTCCTGTTTTAAATGTTCATGAGGCAAAGATATTGATCAAACTCATGGAAATTTAAGGTATTCTATACAGTTTGTTCAATGTTATCTGACTCTCCAGATATGAAAGTAAGGCAGCATTGAGTTTTTAGAGTTGTTCACATCTGCCTGAGTGGCTTATATTTGGTTACATTGCCAAAGGTGATTGTGACAATGAAAATTGTTTTATAACAGTGTGCATTTACATGTAACTTTTGTGGTTAAAAAAACGTAAGTAGGAACTACTGGCCCCCGGGTATCTTCAGTTTTTCAAATTTGGCCCTCTTTGCAAAATGTTTGGACACCCCTGACCAATGTGAAATACAAGGAGATGGTTTCATTGTGTGTTCAATGATACATCAGAGACTATTTTCAGTCCTTAGGCAAAATAGATGATTCCAGTCAAAACTGTTACCAAAGGGTAATGGCACAACCTCCGCAGTGCATGACCACACAAGGCTGGATCATGATTGAAGGCTGATTGAGCAGGGGGAGGGGTTTTCCACAACGAGCAGGAAAAACCCAATAAAGAGGTCACAATCAGGGCTAATAGTCACTTGCTGGTTTGTGTAGTCTGGGGAGAATATGGCAAAAATGCATGTTACTGCAGCGGTTCTGGCTTTTTGTGGTTACTTAACCTGCTTGAGTAATGCAGCAACCTTCCCATGGAGTCCACGAGCAGCAAAACAACCTCAGAAACCTCCGGTGCAGTTCCCTCCTCAGAAATTTGATCCTCCACAACAGATTGTCAGCCCTGATAAATGCCAAGTGAATGATGCAGACAAGGTTCCTTGTGGAGAACCTAGCATTGATGCTGCTCGCTGTGGTGCCATTAGCTGCTGTTTTGATGGGCAGCAGTGCTACTATGGGAAGACTGGTAAGTTTCTTCTTTTTGTTTACTTTGACAAATTACAAGCTATGAAACCTTTCTCTCTTCCTCTGTTTCCCAGTGACTGTCCAGTGCACAGTAGATGGCCAGTTTGTGTTGGTGGTGGCCAGGGATACAACACTACCCAGACTGAGCCTGGATTCAATCAGCCTGTTGGGAGGAAGTGCTGCACCCTGTGGTGCTGTTGATTATACTGCGAACTTTGCTATTTACCAGTTTCCAGTAACTGCTTGTGGCACAAATGCAATGGTTGGTGTCCTTTTAACTTCAGGTGGATGGTGCTTGTTTGTGTGGGTGTTTTGGAACATATATTGTGCTCTTCCACCCTTCTAGGAGCAAGGTGACTATGTGGTCTATGAGAACAAAATGACTTCCTCTTATGAAGTTGGAGTGGGTCCCCTTGGTGCCATCACAAGAGACAGCCACTTTGAGTGAGTGGGGAAGTGACATCATATGGCAGTGGTGTCCTTTTAATTTTAGCTCTTTTAATGACTGACCTTGTCTTTTGCCAGGCTTTACTTCCAGTGTAGGTATCTGGCCACAAGTGTTCCATCACTGGCTGTTCAGCTCACACTCAATGATCCTCCTCTACCAGTCATTGCTTCTGGACCCCTGAGAGTGGAACTCCGACTAGCCAATGGTCAGTGTGTCACAAAAGGCTGTGTGGAAGGTGAGAGAATCTGGTCTTGACTTTCTCATGGAATGGTTTTTTATTTTAATTGTTTCTGGCTCCTGAAACACTGTTTTTATGTCCCAACAGAACAGGTAGCCTACACGTCCTACTACACTGAAGCTGACTACCCTGTGACTAAAGTTCTGAGGGAGCCTGTGTATGCTGAAGTGCGTATCTTGGAAAGGACTGATCCCAACATCGTCCTGGTCTTGGGACGCTGCTGGGCAACTTCGTCCCCTAACCCCCTCAGCCTTCCGCAGTGGGACCTGTTGGTAGATGGGTAGGTTGGCTGCATAATTATGACTTGCATAGTCCAGTGCTTTATCACAGGCTAGTATTAACTTGGTGTGTTCCAAAGGTGCCCATACCAGGATGACCGCTACTTGACCACTCCAATTCCTGTTGATGGCTCATCTGGCCTTCCATTCCCTAACCATTACAAGCGTTTTGTTCTCAAGATGTTCACATTTGTGGATCCCGCCTCCATGGCTCCCTTGCATGAGACGGTAACGTTGTAATCTTATTTCTGTCGGTTTGTGTATATATATATATATCTATGGGGTTACTGCTTCATAGCCCCCCCTTCCCACAGGTCTACATCCATTGTAGTACAGCTGTTTGTTATCCAACTGCAGTGGACAGCTGTGAAAGAAGGTGCACCAGACAAAGTAAGTAAACCCCACTGGGACTCAGTTCTAATGGATGCTTGTTTATAGGCTCAATGCTTTTCTTCCTCTTTACCAGGGAGAGATACTGCTGCAGCAGAAAAGAACTCTGCTAATTCATCAGCCATTGTTTCTAGTGGAGAAGTCATTTTTACCATGAAACCCTGAGCTGCTTGTGAAGCCTTATGTAATAAAGATGTCTTGTTTCAAAAGCAGTTTGTCTTTGGGTGGTGGATCTGTAGTGGTGATGTGTACTTTCATTAAAATGTTGGGTGCTGTGTCCACCAAGAGGTCTGTTTGTTGGACATGTAACTGCCTCTTACCTCAACTAGACTGTAGGTCTTGCTATGCAGGCTAAACTCTTGACAGCAGGCTCACATGCACTAGATGCGTAGACCAAGAACCTCATGCTGACTGGTCATGACCCTACACACTGCTTGATATACAGTATTTTGAGAATCAATATTGAGATCAAATACAATGCTAGCAGTCAATCCAAAATGTCCAACTTTTTTGCCAAGAAAATGAACATTCTCAGGGGAATACATGTGCACAATTCGGCCACTACTAGTGTGCAGAATTGTGACTAATTTTCCCATTTCACATTAGATCTGTTAGTGAGAATTTACATTTAAAATGGTGACCAATATACCCATGGCCTTCAATAATGAGCTTTCCATTCATGGAATATCAGTTTCTTGATCTGTTCAACTTTGTGCTGCAGCAACTAGAGCCTCCCAGCCACTGTTCAGAGAGGTGTACCGTTTTCCAGCCCTGTAAATCTCCTATTTAAGAAGGGCCCAAAGTTCTCAACAGGGTTTAGGTCCCTTATGTCCTCTTGTAGGCCTTTACTGGTTAGCCATGCATTGGAGTACCTTGATGCATGTGATGGTGCATTGTCCAGCATAAAAATCATTGTCTTCTTGTAAGATGCAGACTTTATCCTGTACCACTGCTTGAAGTTACTTGTCCAACTAGCTCCTCTTTAAAAATACCAGCCCACACCAGTACCCCACCTCCACCTTGCTGCCGTCTGAGTTGAAGTGGAGCTCTGTACCCATTACTGATCTAGCTGCAGTTCTGTTCAAGAGTCACACTCATTAGTCTGTAAAACTGAAAAAAATCTATTTCTTGGCCCAATCGTGACATCTCAACTTGTGTGTTCAGTGGTGGTCAGGTTTCAGCCTTCCTTACCATTGCCACAACTGAACATCTTGTACTTCTGGCCATTGCAGGTAGGTCGCAGTTCCAGAATATTGTGGAACTGGATAATGGGTTTCTGGTAGCTTTGCATTTGATTCTTAAGTCTTTGGCAGTAAATTAGCGTCTTTTTTTTTTCTCTCTCAACACGTTTCTTGTGACCCTGTTGACTATTTGGCAAAAAAACGTTTGATGGTTCTGTGATCACGGCCAAATATTTGAGCAATTTTAGTGCTGCATCCCTCTGAAAGAATTTACCAATTTTTGACTTTTGCCCGCTTTGACAAAGCTGCCTAGTAATTATGCACACCTTGATATAGGGTGTTGATCTCCTTATGCCACACCTTCCCTTGTTTAACAAATACACATCACCTGAGATGCTTAAGTCCAATAAGCATTCAAGTTTATACAGCTTGGTGTGGGAATATATTGTGACAAGCCGGTGGTCACACTGGCTCCCATGAGCCTTTGCGAGACAGCCAAAGTGGCCAGTTGGCCTGTGTTTCTGTTTCTGGGCATCATGTTGGTGACCCCTGCTCTAGGCCACTTACTTCCAGTGAAGGGCAATCCTAATACTTCAGCAGACCAAGACATTCTGGACAACGCCATGCTTTGGGGAAGAGTCTTTTCTATTCCAGCATGACTGTGCCCTAGTGCACAAAGCGAGCTCCATAAAGACATGGTTGAGTTCGGTGTGGAAGAACTTGACTGGCCCGCACAAAGCCCTGACCTCAACCATATCCAACACCTTTGGAATGAAAGAATTCTTCATTCTTACACGAGTGAATTTACATGCAAGGTTTATACCTGTTAGTTCTGAAGAACAGATCCTGCAACTGACAAGACTAGCTTGATGTGTCGACAGAGAACTTGGTGGTTGCAACAGGCAGGTGAAGTGCTGTTGAATCATCCCTGAGGGACGGCAGTAACTCGATCTGATGTGTGTACTAATGTGAAGTATGCTTGAGACTGCAGGTAAAGATTACCCGTTCAGCACCTTATGAAGAATTCATGAAAGTTCTCAGCAGGACTGGACACACGTAATGTCTCGCCTTGGATGGCAGCCAGACCTCATTATCCTCCTACAACCTCTCAGCTCACTATCCCAGCAGGCTCGTCTATGGTTTCCTGGGCAGCCAGAGATCCACGCCTCTTTAAGCTTTGACCTCAGCACTGGACTTAGACTTTTGTGGTGATTTCAAATTTCTTTTTATGGTTTATCATTTTTTTTCGAAGGGACCTTACAATAAATGCTTGTGTGGGTGAACTCTTACTTCTTCTCTCTTTATGGATGCTGGTCCATATGTCCTATGGAACTCAGGTTTGATGGACAGACTGGAAACTTCCCTGTAATTGCTCCATTTGTGAGGGAACTGCTTCTATTTATTGTAAAGTGGCTACAGATTGGTTTTGTGATTTATTGTAAAATGACTGTTGAGATTGGCATTGTGTAAGAGTGTGTGGGGCAGTAGGGCAAGTCCCAAATACCTACTTTAATTCTTCCAGGGCCCATCCATATCTGCATATCCACAAAACAGGCCACATATCAAAGGCTTCTGCCAAGTTCTATATTTTATACTCTGGTCATTTCTTTCCATTAAAAATAAATGGATGATAAATGTTTTTTCTATGATGTATTCTCTGCTGCTGGTAATGTTCCTCTCATTTATTTATGTTCCTCTCGTTCTTATTTATTCTTCTTTGGACATGCACCAGTGAGACACAATCAAAATTAATAACCTTTTGAACACATGCCAATGCATACTCATTTTTTAACCTTGTACATACATGACCTTACATGAAACAAGCACATATTAATACTGAATGGAAGTGTAACTGACAGTGCATTACAACGTGCATTAGATTCACATTAACCCTCAGCTAACCTTATCCCTTACCGGACCAAGTAACGCGAACATCTAATGGACAGTCCATCCATGTGTAATTAGGAATAAAAGCAGCCGTTGGGAAATACATATAAATCAGTACATGTGTGGCTGAAAAGAGAAGTCTGAAAAGTGAAAGGCAGTGAGACTTTCAAAGTAACCTTCTTTAAATGCCTGTGTGGTGTTATTTTGATTGAAAATTCAACCATTCTTGCTATCTCAGCGCCATGGAAGTCCAAAGCCTTGTCTTTGGTGTCCTTGATCGTTATGCTGATGGTACAGATGAGCCCTGTGCGTTGCTGGAAGGTCAGGAATGAAGGCAGCATATCAGTGTAGCCACTGTCAAACCTCACCTCCACACAGAAGGAAAAATGTTCCTCACCCTGTAGGGTGGTAGTAGTCTAGTGGATAAAACACTTGCCTGTGAACTCGATGACCACAAAGTTGCAGGTTTGAAACCCCACTTCCTACCATGGTGTCCTTGAGCGAGACACTTAACCCTCCGTTGCTCCAGAGGGGGCTGTCCCTGTAACTAATAATTGTAAGTCACTCTAGATAAGGGCGTCTGCCAAATGCCACTTTACCTTACTCTTAAAGGACGGTAATGGAACAAGATTTTTTTCCCAAGTGATTCTGGGGCGTTTCTATTGCATTTATTGTGACATTTTAGCACAGCATATAAGGAAAGCCAACATTTTAAATAAAAAAGCCAAAAAGGGAGATGAAATGGTTTTGCTTTGACAACAATATAGTTCCAGCAGTGCTAAGAATCCCTGGGTCATACAGTCTCTTCACCCAAAATATTTCTCTGTTATATCATAATGTTGCAATTCACTCATTTTTACTTTTGACACTTTTCAGCACAGGATGAAGAGAGACCAGGCCACGGGCCAGGCACTTTGCACTGCGATGAGAAGTCTGATGGAGTCACGAGCTGGAGACTTTGTGCTGTGACAGCAAAGTTTGTCTGGGCGAGCTGAGCTGAGGACTTTCCATTGTGATGATAGAGTTTGAGTGACAGCAAAGTTTTACTAGGCCAGGTCAAGGGCTATGCATTGCAATCCGGAAAGTTTTTTCCCTGAAAACTGTGGAACTGTGACAGTATGTCTGAGTTTGTCTGCTTTGTCTGCTGTTGATTTTCTACAGCAGAGCACGCTTGGTGTTCCTCCACAATTAAAATGAACTATTGTTTATTCCACACCTTTGTCTGTGAAAATGCCTGCGTTCTTTTTTCCAAAGTTACTTGGAATAAAATCGTCACATTAAATTACATTTCTGAGATACAATGTTTGCAATAATATTTCTCAATATAATGTGTCTTGGTGGTGTACTGGGGATAAAAGCTCTACATGCTCTACATTTGTTCTTTCTCTCGGCGCGCAGCCGCTCAGCCACTATCCGGAAAAAACAATGCCATAAAAGATGGAAAAGAAATCAGCAAAATGGGGAAAACAGAAGTCAAACTAGAGTCCAGGAATGTTTCAAAAATGGCCAAAAGGAAGGCAAAGTAGGAACCACCGTACACTGAGGCAGAGGGTAAACACACTGATGTGTTGAAATAATGGGGAACACAGGTGCAGGGAATAATAAAATCAACAGATAACAAAAAGGCTCAGTATGGGCGTGTCCTCACTGGTGCAATACGAGGTGCTTGCGGAGACGCAATGACATAATACCAACATACACGGAAGCAATGGTGCTTTAAATTTACATTATGTGTCTCTGCTGCATATGAAAATAATATTCTGCATCATCACAATTCTTGCCAAAAAAAGTAAACTGCATTTGCGTTCATGTATCATTTTATCCATGTGTGCCTATTTGACACATTTGAATCATGATGCATTTTTTTCCATTCACTCTAACAAATTGTCTGCATGTTAAAGTGCTGCCAAATCAATGTGATCGGAAACAGATGAACTTAAGTTCTTCTTTGGCTCTTGCGTAAATATGAAACTTCACCTCCGGAGCTGCTGTGTGAGTAATGACCTGGCATCAACCTCATCTCATCACTGGAAATCAAAAACAAGGCAGACTTCCTAAATGGCCTGAAGGCAGCTCTGCACACCTTGCCTGGCACACAAATTACTCCGCTTCAAACCCCATAACTCTATCTGCCGCTGTCAGCGGTGATAAACACCAGCCCCTCTCTCGTCTATCAGGTGCGGAATGTGTTGTCTCCAGGGACTGTTGCTTCTCCTGTCAACTATATTTAGCACCACATATATAGGCCATATGACATCAACCCATAGAACCCTAGGAGAGAACATCTCATGCATCTTAATAGAGGTGTGACACTACATTGTAATGGTTTGATAAAGTCACATGTTCATCCCCTGAAAGGTTTTTAGGAGCTGAAAAGGGGTTCTTTAATAAAATTGCTTCAGTGTCCAACAGGAGGCATTCGCAAGTATACCATATGGACAAAAGTATTGGGATGCCTGACCATTACACCAACAATTACTTTTATGACACTGCATTTAAATAGATAGACCTTAATAAGGAGTTGGTCTCTCTTTTTCAACCATACCAGCATCCAGTGTTCATGGAAGACTTTCCACAAGATTTTGGAGTGTCTGTGGAAATCTGTGCCCATTCATTCTGTGGAGCATTCATCAGGCCAGGGACTGTTGCTGGACGAGAAGGTCTGGCTTGCGATCTCTGGTCCAGTACATCACAAAGGAGCTGGATGAGGTTGAGGTCAGGGCTCTGTGCGGCCCAGTCAAGTTCTTCCACACTTTTGTCCATGTAGTGTAGCTTCATGGATGTTCTTCATCTATAAATGGATGCTGTGAGATTACTATCTGGAACCATCTGGAACCTTACCGTTCTCCTCTGCCTTCTTTTAAATACTGGCACTTCCATTGCACTTTCAATCTTCTTTTACTGATTTTCAAGGTTTTTATTTTCTTTTCTTTTCTTTATCCATATTTTTTTTCCTGTAAAGCACATTGCATGAATTGTGTGCTATGTAAACAACATCCTATATAAATAAACTTCACTTCATTTGGAATGAATGCCAAAGGGATGAAGCATTCACATCTGATCCTGTAATCTTGTAAAAAAACTAATTATCTCAAACTAAGCCAAGCAGTCTTATTTGGTTACATCAGTGTGATTAGGCTGGTTACCAAGGCATGATTGAAAATCCTGATCATTTTCTCTAATGTTTCACATTCAGAACATTCTAAATATCTGAACTTTCGGCTGGCCCTCTGGAGTCCACAGACAAACCACAAGACCAGCAGGACCATAATGAGCGGGATCCGGGCCAGCGTCAGTGCATCTGGCAGCATTCATCACTGAAATATTATTTGAGAAAGCTGGTCATTAATTTGTTCACTTACTGACAGGTGAAGATGTATTCACGTTTAATTCTGTCATTCATTTGACGAACAGCCTCCTAATGCGTATGCTGGGAGGCACATTTCATTAAATGAATTAAAACACTCTCCTGATTCCTTTAGAGTATATTACAACCAGCAGAACATAAAATGGCTTAATGGAGCCAAGGCTCGGGACAGGAAAATATATCTGTATCAGAGATGAATGGAAATATATTAACTGACAAATAATGTCTGGATTAAAGTGGTTGCTAACATCCTAATTATTATTTTAATTCTTATACAAAGCCAGTTTTTATGTAATAAATTGTAATTTTTATGTTTTTTAAATATATGTAATCTGTTAAAATATTTTGAATAATTTATGTACAATTTCTGATTAATTTTTTAACTTACCGTAACAGTACGGACTCTATGCAGGCCTCTATTATTGACAATTGCCTGATGCGGAATTCCATATATCTGCCTGGAGGCTGACAACAACACAGCACAACACCGCATTAAGGAAATAATGAAATAAATAAAAACAAATTAATGTTTGGGGAAACATACTGAGACAGCAGTTTCTAACTGCCCTTTGCAGTGAAACCCAGTCAATAAAATCTCTGCATAGTGTTATTCTTATCAATATTTAATGCCAAGGCATTGAGAGGTCTCTCATGCTGGCCTAACCCAGGGCGTTTTGATGTTTTTCCTTTTCTGAAATGGGACACAGGCAGCAAATAAGCAATCTCTGGGGATTTGACATAGAGGTTTATATGTGTGTGTATGTGTGTGTGTGTGTGTGTGTGTGTATGTGTGTGTGTGTGTGTGTGTGTATGTGTGTGTATGCATGTGTGTGTGTGAGTGTGTGTGTGTGTGTGTGTGTGTGTGTGTGCGTATGTCTATGTGTGTGTGTACGTGTATGTGTGTCTGTGTATGTGTGTGTGTATGTGAGTGTGTGTGTATGTGTGTGTGCGCGTATGTTTGTGAGTGTGTCTGTGTATATGTGTGTGTGTATGTTTGTGAGTGTGTCTGTGTATATGTGTGTGTGTATGTTTGTGAGTGTGTCCGTGTATATGTGTGTATGTGTGTCTGTGTATATGTGTGTGTGTGTGTGTGTGTGTGTGCGTGTGTATGTGTGTCCGCGTGTGTGTGTGTGTGTGCGCATGTATGTGTGTGAGTGTGTCCGTGTATATGTGTGTATGTGTGTGTGTGTGTGTGTGTGTGCGTGTGTGTGTATGTGTGCATGCATGCATGTGTGTGCACGTGTATGTGTGTCTGTGTATGTGTGTGTCTGTGTGTGTGTGTGTGTGTGTGTGTGTGTATGTGTCTTTGTCCACAAGAACCTTTGTCCAGAAGGAGTGTGGGCATGTTTTTCTATAACACATCAAATCTGTCCGTGTTGCTGTGTAAACTGTGAGTGTTCTCAAACCATACCGCTGACACCTCATACCACTTTTAGTGTGTAAGACATTTTAACACTGTCAGTGCTACTGTTATACCACTTACGTGTTGTGTGGCCACTCACCTGGGTCCTATGGAGTTCATCACTTCATCACTTAATAGTACAAAGATGTTTCAGTTCTAAAATTGGACAGTCAGTCCTTTGGGAATTCTAGGAGCTGTTCAATGCACTACAACCTAACAACAAAAGTCAGTTTTATTACAGCTTTACAGAATCAGCCACTTAAAGTGGTGGAGACAGTAAACACACGTTATATTGTCTACAGCACAAATTAAGTCGTTTTATTTGGGCCTACAGGTGTTCTGTGAGTGTTTATGTGTTAATGTGAGTCTGATGTGACAATTATGGTAAAATCCATTTTTATACCTTTTCGGCCAAAACCTCTTTAAACCTTTGTAAAGCAATGTCTCAGTCATCAGACAGTGTCTTAAACCCATTACATGTAACAATTTTTAGGTATCTTTTAGATACATTAAACTTTGAACAATTTTGACTTGGTATGTTACTCTTAACTGTGTATTTCAAATCAAACTACTCTGAATGACTTTCTTTAGATCTTAACTCCTTTTAGTTAAAACATGAAAACTTGATAAAAATAATCTTAGAGTAAGGTAACAGAATTAATATACTTATCATGTATATACTTCTTATTGGAGGTATAGATTATTCAATGCATTTTAATAGTTCTTATAATAGAGATAATATCAAAAACAAACAAAACAACAACAACAACAAAAAAAACCCGTGTAAAACAGAACTGAATGTATGAGTTGGATGTGTTGCTCCAAAACTATAATGTAGCCAGAACTGAGTTTGTATTTCATCAATAAAAAAACCCCTTCATCGCTCTATGATTTCAAAGGATGTCATAATGAAAGAGTGCAACTGGAGGCAGGTCAGAGAGGTGCAACAGTAAGTGAGAGCCTCTTTCCCAGCACTTAAGGAATAGTTAAATTATTCATTAGCATTCAGGCTTTGTTTAATGGAGCAGTAGCTGTTCAGCTATTTGAAGCTGGAGTGGATTTAAGATGTACGGTTAAACAAAAGGTTGCTAGTTTAAAAGCTGCTAAAATGCATTTAGAAAGTTATTCAGTCTTTGCAGTGCCTTATAGTGACCGCCTTTTAACTCAACCTCACCACAGTACTGGAAATGTGTCAGGGAAATTACTCTTTCCAGAGTAATGATCAGTAATGATATTGCACTTTTCTCAGAGAGTGGTAGGAAGATCTTCACATGCCGGATCCAGGATGTTGGTGTATGGAAAACTCATATCTGTGTGCGGTAATCGGCCCCTCCAGGACAGGGGTCATGGTTGAAATGCTAGAAGAAGTTAAGGGGATCAGGTCTGGGTCAAATACGAAGAGTATGTTGGTACTCTCTGCCCTAATGTGGTTAAAATAATGAGCAAAACTGACCTTACTTGAGGAGGTGTGGGTAAGAAATGTGAGTGGACCTGCCATTTATTGATCTTTCTACATTACTAGTATATTAACACTAATTCACATTGATGTTTTGTTTGTTTTTATAATGGACTTATTTTTTTTTTTTTTTTTGCATATATGTTTGAAACTTTTGTACTAACACTACTTCATATTTATATCACATTCATTTGGCGGATGCTTTTATACAGTATTATCTTTACACTTTTGTTTGCATGTTTTTATATACTGAAAATTCTAAGAATCGCTTGGAAATAAAACCTTTTTACATTAACTTCATTCTGCTGTAATATTGCTTTTTGTTTATTATTGTGTTTATTCCAACGGTTGAATGTTTTATAGCTCAAATTAAACGAGAATACCTGCTGATTAAGTACATCAGATTATTTAATGCAATAGAACAGAGTACTTAATTAAATCGCCTGCCCAGATGTGTAACTGTATTTTCTTTCCTCAAAATCAGACTTTCTTGCATAAATACCTCATTGGTTCACACTAAAGTCTTCAAACTTCTCTTGGTAGCTCAGGAAGGTGGTTGGCATGATGTAACCCCGTATATCTGATCACTGAAACAGTGGGTGGTACAACTTACCCCATGCTGCATTCCCTGCTCGCCCCAAAGGGGTTTTGGAGTACGAGAGGTCATGTACAGGTTGTGACCATCATCAAAGTAAGTATCTCACACTTTTAGCTCCTGGTGCAACATCTTGTCATAAACATGCACCCTAAAATGGTTCTTTAAGAGATCTTCAGAAAAGGCAGAGGTTCTACATATAATTATGAACACTGTGCAGAATCATTTAACGGCTTTTCACAGTAGCCATGAAAGCAATTCTGCACTGTTTTTCATTACAGTTTTTCATTTTTCATTACTTAAAACGTGAAAACATAAGATTTCTGCTTTAAATTAAAATACTTGATTAAATTATATTGATTAAAATGTCAGAGGAGTCAATTTCCATTCCACAGACAGAATAGCCTCACATTAGAGTAACCGATGCCTGCAGAAAGATGTTAAATGAAAATGATGGTAATTTGTCTGGTTTAATGAGTTTTTTTTGTTTTTGCTATAATGATTAAAAACCTTTTGTGAATAGCACTATAGAAGAACCTTTTAGCCAAGCGTCTTTAGGCGATACTCATAAAATGTATGGTTCCTTAACAATTCACTGGCTTGGACATATGGTAGTAAGAAAAGTACTTACTTAATGGCCACATTAAAGCTGTAACAACGTCAGCATTTTGGCACCTTAGAAATAGTTAGAAACTTTGTGTCCAAACAAGACTTAGCGAAACTTATTCACACATTAATTTCCTGCAGCCTTGACTATTGCAACCCTCTCCTCACTAGGATTCCCAAAAAGTCCATTAGACAACTCCGGCTCATTCAAAATGCTGCTGTCAGAATTCTAAACAAAGCCAAAAAAAAGAGAGCACACCACTCCAATTCTCAGGTCCTTGCACTGGCTCACAGGTCGGTACAGCATTAGTCATTGTGTACAAATCACTCAATGGTTTGGGCCCTAAATACTCTACAAATCTCTGATATGTGAGACATATATATTCCTGGTAGGTCTGTTAGATCTGCAGGAGCTGCTCAGCTAGTGGAGAAAAGAGCTGAAACTAAACCTGGTGAAATGGTATTTATCCACTATGCTGTCCAACCAAATACCCATCAGTATCAGATCTGCGCCAACAGTAGCTTTCGCTGCTAAAAACTGCACTATTCTCCTCCACCCTCTTTTGAATATCAGTACTATTATTGCACGTTCAATCTTCTTTTATCAAATTTCTATGTATTCTTTTACTTCTTTTATTTCTTTTTTATTTTATTTTTATTCTATTCCTGCAAAGCAAATTGAATTACCTTTTGTGTGTGATAATAGTGCTATATAAATAAACTTGGCATGACTACTTTAGAGTCCTTATATTACTGGACGGTTCTTTTTAGAATCCAAAGTGTTTGTTCTATCTTATCTCTTCAAAGAACCGTTTATAGCATGGGTGTTTGTAAGACAATACCTCTGTACAAAATGAATGAAGAATTGATTGTGAAGAATGTATTGTCATGTAACAAATAACAGCAGTCGGAATGTATGTTTTATGTCAATGGAGCACATAAGAAAAATATATAACCAGCTTGCACTCATGAGACTGTGCTGGTTAGAAAGCGTTTTCATTACTTTGAGTGTTTCTACAGACCGATGTTAATAGTAACCCTACCCACACAAAATGAAGAGCCGCTGTAATATGAGAGTCCCTCCACAGATGATCCAATGAAATAGCCGGTGACAAATTAAATTCACCTGCTTCAATTACATCTAATGATCCTCGCTTGCATCTCTGCCATGCAACTCCTTTATCACTGTTTCATTCTTTGTTTAAGTCTTTCAGCGAGGGGTCATACTCTGTAATTAGGCCTGATGGAACTCCAATATTCACTGCATCTTGATGATTGAGGACAGAGCACACGCATTCTGTCCACATCTCTCTTCTGAGAATTCATTCTGGGTGGAAAATTAATTTCTGATGAGTTGTGAAGTTCCCTGTTACTTTTAGATTTAGACACCAGGTTTTTGATCTCCAGTGATGAAACCCTTTTGTGACTGCAGTCATGATGTGCTTTTCTTTTGGTGCTTTTCCACTGGCACAAGCAACCGTGCCGTACCGCAAACAAATGTTTTTTCCATTACAAATAAAGCAACCTGTACCCAAGCCGCACCCGAGCCGCTCGACGACAGGGCTGAAAGTGGGCCACAGCCGAACTGACTGCATCACTGCTTTCTGATTGGTCGAAATGTCATGACAACATGGAAAGAGGCCATTTTTCACTGTACAAGCACTCCCACCTGTCTTGGCTAGAGATAAATTTCAGTGGGAGTTTTCTATGATGTTAACGGATTTATCTTTAATGCCGTGAGACACGCGGAGGTCTACCAGGCCATTGCTAACACGTTAGCAGGAGTCATGCTGGTTTAGGTAGTCTGACAGATTCTGGCTTGTATAAGACGCAGCATATTACATTGACACCTACATGATCAAGGGAAACTTGGATGTGTTGGAACACATATAACAAGTGTGCTTTCTGACCTATCAACAATGTTAAAGTATGCAGTCTATAGAAGTGTCGGAAGATGTGCTATATGTCTGTGCTAACACCAGTATTTCAGTTGTACACACACTACAGGATAGAGGCCAGGGGGGTATAAAGTCTCCCAGTACTGGACTGTAGAGCAGAGGAACTGTGTGCTTTGCAAGGCCTCTGGACACAAGAGTCTTTGAAGGCTTTGCAGATATACAATATTTTATGCTTATGTGAATTTTGAACAGGGCAAGAAATTTGTATTTGTTTTGGAAATAAATAAAATTAGCATTAGCTTTATTAATATGTGATGTGCCATATACATTTTATACATGTTATCAAAGTTTGCACTGAATCTTGATTTCTTCTCTTTCCTTTCATGGAAGTCATAAATTCATGACGTCATGGCAGGGGAAGTGCTAAGACCCACTGTCTAAAATGTCCCACTTGAATGGCAACAACAAAATTCCATGAGTCAGTCATAATAATAAACTTGTGGGTCTCCAGAACAGATAACATACCTTCATTTATTTTGTTATTTGTACATATTGTGTTTGCTCTTTAAGCTAATGTTTACATCTGCTGCTTTGTGGCCTAATTTCTCTGACAGTCAGGAGCCCCTAGACACTGCCCCCAGTGGCCTGGTCAGTAATCCATCCTGGCCTTCGCTGGAGTCATGAAGCACCAAGGATGAATTTGAGTGATGTTTGTGATCCTGAACTAATCACCCAACATCACAACCAGGTCTTACTAATGCTCCTGTGGCTGACTGCAATCAAATCCTCACAGCAGAGTTGCAACATCAGCTGTGAAGTCTTGGGAGGAGAAGCTTCTCCAATTAACTCCTCTGATTTCAGAAGAAACACGTGATAATCAGGTGTCTACAATCTTTGGGAAATATAGCACAGGTTGTTTCACTCAGTAACATCTAAAAATCTACTTTCATCAACGAGGGTTGGATTAGATAGTACATCCCTTCTGAGAATGTAGAAACCTTAGGAGGGTAGTTCATTCTTCACCTCTTTAACTCGTTCAGAACTGCTCTTTTGTCTATGCATGTATTGTATTCCTTCAGTCCCATTACAGAGAGAAAATTGGACAGACTTGTTGCCAACTGGCCTTCTGGGTCAGCGCTGGGCCCCTCAGGGTCACACACTAATCAGCTGTTTATTAGGGATACGGAGGGGGTTGAAAAAAGGGGCAGCGTGTGGGCGTCTTTTTACTAGCTCCAGAACCGTATTGCCCTCTTGGGCAATCAGCATTGCAAACAGAAGCCTGCATAGCAGCTACAGATAAAGAGCACCGCACTGGCAGGAGCTGCAGATCAATATCTTCTCCATTGATCCACATCTCAGAATGCAAAACAGGTGGCAATTACAGACACCTCAGATGGGCCCTAGTGAGTACAGGCTATTAGAATTCGAAAACAGACTAGATAGAGGGTTACTGATAGGGTCATTGTGGCAACCTCATATTAACAGATGGTGGGTTCACACACTCTCTCGAGTCATCTCATTTGATCTATAGAGAATAATGAAATTAATCTGTTTGATTTTTTTTTTGTCTTAAAATTCAATAGGGGAAAATATATTGGGCAGTACAAAGACTATGTACATATTACACATATAAATATATGATCCCATTATGTAGAAAAAAATATTAAAATACCAATTGCATCAGATGCATTAGATAATGGGTCTGGTAATCAGTTTGAATGTGTCTATGTATTGCCACAGAAATGACCAGCATGTAATGAACACCAGTGGGCTGGGAGGATGCTTTGAGCTTTTAAATACAGGATTTATAACAAGTGCAATCCTAGGACAAATGCATGATTTATTATATTTTTTGATGGCTTGTAAACAGCTCTGTTTGGGGATTCTTGCAGGCTTGGCCTATACAGTACTAAGGTTCACAACTGAGGAAGTCTCAGAATGGGACCTGAACCTTCCTTTCCTTGGTATTGATTAATTTAGCCCTGCTTTGCATAAAAACAGGCATTTGTTGATCAAGACCTCACATGCACTTCTGCGGTGCTTCAAATCTGTGGAAGAATGTGGATTTAAACTGTGACCAGAATGGCAAAAACAATGTCAAATTCATGCTATAGTCAAGCCGCTGGATATTTCGCAAAATTGGCTGTTCTGCGTTTCAGGCCCCACTCATTTACCACCACCCTCAACCCTCAGAACTAGTCCTACATTGTGATTTATTTGTTTATTTATTCATAAACTCAGGAAAGAGATGCGCCCACAGCGAAATAAAGAGGAAGTCAGCGGGTGATCCAAGGACTGACAGAGAGAAAACTCACCAGTAAAAATGCAGTAAAAAATTTAAAATGTTCTTGCAACCTCTATAACCCAGACTTTAATGAAGAGGCATAAATCTGAATCCAAGGCCAAAGGTGATCTGGATCTCTGGGATCTGTATGGAATAATGATGCTTCAAAGTATTTTTTTTATAACAGGTATGCTAATGAGACTATTTAATAAGCTCTAATGTTTACTCTTTTAGATGCTATGAACATTCTACCTTTCTTTGCAGCTTAATGATGAAGAAATATGTGTTATGGGTGTGGGTTTTGCTACAGCAGATTGTTCATCAGTAGGATAAGATGTTAACACAGTGGGTTTAACAGAATCTCACTGAAGCGGCAGGCAGAACTGGACATGTGTGAGCTCATCGTTGCTGTTTCATTAAGCCATTTCCTCTGATCATTCGCTGAGGTTAGCCAGGCGCTACACAGCTGCACAGGCCTATTTATTAATAAGAAGAATCGTCCTGCTTGGAGCATAATGACTGCGTGATGGGAAGTGATCAGTGGGATCCATCTTCCATATGGTGATTAATAGGATCCTGCAGTGCTGCTTTTTCTGTATTTTCCCATTTTCCCTCGCCATTGGAACTGCTCTGTGGTGAACATCATGAGTCCCTTGACAGTCTGTGAGCTTATGTTGGATCTGCTTTTGAGAAAGCCAAGTCCAGTCCATGGAGGGATGGAGCTTCTGCGTCTGTGGTGTTGAATGGCAGATGGAAAGTTGGGGCTTTTTCAGACAAAAGAACGGCCCATTTGTTTGAGTGTGACTCCTACAGTCTATTCTTCTATGGAGTACGACATGGAAGAATATTTTGAAGAACAATTTGGAAAAGGAAAATTCAAAGGCAGACTAGATAGAAGGTTACTGATAGGATCATTGTGGCAACCTCATATTAACAGATGGTGGACTCTCATGAATCATCTCGTTGGATCTATAGAGAATAATGAAAAGTGATACAGATCTGTTTTTTTTTTTTTTTTTTTGTCTTAACATGCAACGGGGGAAAAAGATATTGGCCAGTACAAAGAATGTATTAAAAATATGATCCTATTATGTAGAAAATCAGCCAAGAAATACGTAAAGACCAAATTTTCCTACTTTAGTTTTACTCTGGAGTTAAATGGTTATCATTTCTAACAAACATTAGAACTCAATAGTCACCCAAATCTTTAAATGCCTAAAATGTCACTCAATATGTTTCAAACTACGTTCAGCTCTTCATGAAGGTGTTGTAGACTCGTGGATTTTTGACCATCAAAAATGAAGAAGAATTTGATGCATCAGTCCTTTTTACAAGTGCTTTGTGAAGTTCACTGCATTTTGGATATCGAGATGCAGTTTGAGTGCGTTTTTGGAGATCTAGTTTTACAGGAAAATGTAGGAGTCTAATGATTTTTAGCCCCATTGATCCTGTGCAGAAGCAAAATCTAGACACCGAACATGTTTTGGCTGTTTGCTGAAACTTGGGTTGAAAAATTGTGCAAATTTGATAACTGTTGCTAGGAAATCTGTTCTTGATATGAAGCACTGATATCATGTGGCATAAAAAACCTCCAGAATTACACTGATTAAAAGACACCTAAAAAGATTGCTGATGTAGGTGAATCTAAACTAAAGTCATATCAAAAATCTAGATTTTACACAGAATTTGGTTGCCATGGGGCAAAACACAAGGGATTCCACTATTTGGCAGGGTGGCTGGTGTGACCGAAGCAAACAGCACCCCGTTCTGTTTTACTGGCTTTGTGCTTTGTGTGAGGAGTGATTAAGTCACTCATTGTCCCTTCAAAAAAAAAAAAAAATCATGCGCACACACACACACACACACACACACACACACACACACACACACAGAGCGCTGCTCCCTAGCAACACAAAATTGAATTAAATCTCCTTCACCCAAATCTGAAACTGATTAAAGCTGTTTCTTCAATCATAAAGCATTTATCCTCTGAAGGCCCAACGTTTATGGCTGTCAGTGGTTTCATGAGCGTTCCTTTATGTCAACACACCTGATGCTTTCTTTCACTTCAAACAGCCTCTGTTTTCACCTTATTCCATTTCATTGTCTTTTTAGATGATTTTCTATCTCCGGTAATGCTGTTATCTGTCTACTGAGAAAATGCTCACATATGACAATTAGTCGTAAATTAAAAGGGAACAGGGGCTTCAGTGTATCTGATTAAATGTGTACATATTCCCTAAACCAGTGGTTCACATACTAGTCCTTGGAGATACCCCCCCCCCCCAGATGGTCCATATTTTACCTCTATTCCATTGCAATGAAGCAAAATCTGGACCATCTAGAAGTCCCTAAAGATCCCCTAAACTATAAAGCTCATGTATGTTCTTTATTTCAGTGTGAGAAAGAATTAACAGTCATCTTTTTGCAGTTTTCTTAGTCCATGTTCTACTAGCAGAATGGAAATCTTGAACATTTGTAAAGTTTCATGACACCCGTGTAATCTTTTCATGACAGCGTACAAAAGCCTACAAAAACTTGACAGGGGCTTATTCAGACAAGTGCCAGCTGCTATAAAGGTTGTATTTAATTTGATGTTATTTCACCTCAGAAAATGCTATGGCAACTGAGGCTTACTAGAATAAGCCTTTATGTTGGTGTGTCATAAAGTCATTGGTGAAGTGGAAATATTGGACCAATATTTTTAACAGACTTTTAGTTTGAGAAGTGTTGAGCTGTGTTGAGCTGCTAGTGAGCAAGGAGTGGCAAAAGAGGAGGGGTAAGGACCCCGTGCTGTGAAAACAATCCATATCTTTTCACAAAAATAGTCATGCTGAGATAAAATGGACCGTACAACTGCATCTTTAATGGTTACAATCAAATCAGCAGGAATCAAATTTCATGGTTATGATGTCTATTGAGTCTACATTTTTGTGTTTGTTTCAGTCAAGGAATGACTAAATTGAGGCAAAAATGTACAGCACGTTTTACCTCTCCACAACACAAAACAACAAACTTTCATCAAATTCAAGTTATAATGCCTCCTCTTGTACTCATGAAGGCTGAATCTGCACTTTCAACAGAGTTTCTCTGCTTGCGTTTGTTATTACTTGGTTAAAAAGAGATGTATCTGTAAACCGTTTACTGCTTTTATTTCTATCCTTGAAATTTTCATTTTCTCTGCTTTAGCACACCTCTCCACTTTTGGGAAATTTCACACATGCTCACCCCATTAGCTTCCATATTGGGATGTATTCCATGCATGTGTGGTTCGCTAAGCCTCAGGCTTCAATATCATGGCTTACTCTCTGAAAAAGACCTTTTGAATTCTTCTTTTTTTTATTGGAAGTAATAACAGTGCATGGAAAGAGCTCGCCATTCTTACCTGACCTATCAGCCTGTTCAAATTCCAGCTGTGAGCCCCAGCTATCCAGTCTAGGAATAAAATTAATGGTCACAGAAGATCCACATAGTAAGTCTAATCAATTATTTTGGAAGTACTACATACATATTTGAAAGCTCTCTCATTTTGTGTGATGTGAAATATAGTACAGTGATGTTATTCTGCTTAGATCTCAGGCCTCATCTACAGTGCTCGTGGCTATTCAAAGTCTTGTCTGACTTCACTCAAAATACAAGGAAGACCAGCGTGAAGCATTTGCAATTTCTTCTCTCCCTCACTCTCTCTCTCTCTGTGCATACAGGATAAGATATTTATCACATTCCTCACTCTACAGCCATCTCTCTGGGTTCTTTACAATCTCAGGTCATGGAGCTGCACACACCGATCACCCATTACTTTAAAATCACCTGGAACATTGAACAGGTCTCTGAAGTGCCACCAAAACAACTCTGACTCATTGAGGCATGGACTTCACAAGATTTCTGAAGGTGTGATGTTGTATCTATGTTAAAATGTTAGCAGCAGACCCTTCAAGTCTTGTAAGAAGCAAGGTGGGGCCTCCGTTAATCAGTATAGTTTGTCTAGCACATTTCACAGATACTGCTGCGGAGGCGGTTTAGGTCCAGAAAGTAAAAAGACTCCCCAGGATTTTGTTCCAACTGCCTGGATACCTCATCTGTTCGTTTAGACAAACTAGAGAAACCAGGTGGTTGAAACAGAAATCCAGAGAAGGATATTTACTCTCCCAAATTAATCAATCAGACTGAGATCTGGGGAATCTGGAGGCAAGGTCAACACCTTGAACGCTTCGTCATGTTCCTCAAACCATTCTTGAACAATATTTTCAGGGTGTATTATCCTGCTGAATGGCAAATCCCTGCCATTTGGCGATATTGTTGCCATGAAGGGGTGTACTTGGTCTGTTTAGGTAGGTGGTACAGGTCAAAGTAACAACCACATGAATCCCAGCAGTATCACACGGCCTCCACCTGATTGCAATAGTGCTTCCTATTCCCATCTCTTCCCCAGATTCATCAGATTAGGCCACCTTCTTTCATTACTCCATGGTCCAGTTCTGCTCATGTGACCAATTATAGGAAATTTTAGTGGTGGACGGGGGTTAGCATGGGCTTTATGTGGCTATGCAGCTCCTTACGCAGCAAGCTGTGGTGCATGGTGTGTTCTGAGATCTTTCTATCATAGCCAGCATTCATTCTATCACAGCCAGTTTGTGCCCATGACAGTCTCAGTGGTTCACAGGATGTCCTTCCTTGGACCACTTTTGGTATGGACTGACCACTGTATACTGAGAACATGCTAGAAGACCTGTTGTTTGAAGCAGCTCTGACACAGTTTAGCTATCACAGCTTTAACCTTGTCAAGGTCACACAGACCCTCTCTCTTGCCCATTTTTTCCTGTTTTCAACACATAAACCTCAAGAACTGGCTGTTTTCTTGCTGCCTAATATATCCCACCCCTTGACAGGTGCCACTGTAATGAGATAATCAATGCTCACTTCACCCGTCAGTGATTTTAATGTTGCAGCGGATGGATGTAAGGCTAAAACAAAGTGCCATCTTTAGGCCTTGCTTCCTATATTTTCTCTCTCTGATACAGTTACTATCTTTCATCCAATCAACTTTAAATTAAAAGCAAATTATAAAATCTAACCTGAAGCTCATTCCTCTTGCAGCTAATTATTAACATGATAATCTGTTCAAATTAAATTTGTGATGCCTACATAATGATGGTAATTTTGGTTTAAAGTAATCTTCCCCTTTTTTAGACTGTGACATCATGTATATGACCTCTCATGTCCATGACAGGGATGTGAGATGGTGTCTTATGTTGGACGGGCCAAAACTGTAATGTACAAGGTGACGTTCTTAAATTCTATGACATAACTTGCTATAATGTTTAAAGACATGGAAAAAATCACACATAACTGACACAAACCACTAATGCGTACCCTTCTCAGCGCTCTCTATTCTTCTGGACAAACTTTGTGCAAATGAGCTGACCAATGAGACTGGAGATTGTCACGACCGAGGCTTCTCGGACGCACGTCCAACGCAGCCGGTCGTACGCAGAGCTCCGTGAAGAGGGAGCTTGTCCCTGGTCTTCGTGAACCCAAGTGTGCTTTGTGCTGAGCTGTTCTCCAGAAGTTCTGGAGCAGAAGTTTCTGTAAAGTGAATGTGTATGCCCGAGAGGCATTTTCGAAAAACTTTTCATTAAAAACCTTATCTACGAATCTCTTGGTGCTTGTTGTACATCCTTTTCCCACACCAACGCCATGACAGTGATATCTGGCTTAGTATCCAGTCATGCCTTCACATTCAAACATTCAAATGCAAACCAAGTGGGAGATAATTATTATATAAACTAATACACTAAAACTATGATTATATTAAATCCCTTTTTTAAGTTTAAAGACAAAATGATGCTGCTTCTGCGAGAGAAGCGATGCAACTAGCTGTAATGAAAAATAAACTGAATAAAAATACAAACTCCATCCTGAAAGAAGCTCACAGTGCTAACCATAATTTAATTTAGGTGATACTGATGGGACAAATTCATGCGATGGCTGGAGTGCAACAAGCATTCTCCAGGCTGTACTCTATTAAACAACAGTAACTTTTTTAAAAGTGAAATTCATGCTACTGTTCACAGTATTTGTTTATTTGTATTTATTCTGATGTTATATGGTGTTTGACAGGCAAAAAAGCAAACATGAAGTGCCACAAAGTATCAAGATAAGTTCACACTTAAATTACCTTTATGGCTACTCTGATGAATACATAAAAACGCCCGTTTGACATGTGGATTAATTTTAGTACGGCTTACATGGACATGCATTCTACACAGTCCCCCCTACTCTAGGGACCGATTTTAAGTTGCCACAGGCAAGATGTTAAGGCTATTTGTGTAGAAGAATAAAAGGTGCTTTTAAATTTGACATTACTAGTTCAAAAAAGCTTTTCATCGATATGCCACTGTTAAAAGCATGGATATCCAACTTACTGTTGATGGTCGTCTGTGAAAGATCTCCTGCAAGGCTTTTCAAATACATAAACCATCAGAGCGTAGACAGATGCAATTTGTGATATAAAAGATCTCCTGCGGTACTCAAAATTGCCAACATGTGAAAAACAAACAAACAAATAAATAAATATTGCTCACGAGGACTTTCATCAATGCCTGAAATGGAACATTGTAAATGAAGTGTGAGAGAGAGAAAAAAATGAAAAACAGCGCTGTAAAAGCAAATTACATGCACTACCACAGGCCTGCTGCAGCCTGCTAATGTATCCATTACTGCCTTCGTGCCTCCATCTATAATGTGATGCTATGATGAAGTGAACGCTTCAGTTAATCCTAGTAATCCTGTACACATTGATTTAGTGAGATCTTGATAAAAACACAATCATGAGAGTGATATGATGAGAGAGCGTCCTGCAATGACAGGCCTGATGGATGGGTCTGCAACTTTATGATGAATCCCCATGTGCATCATCAGACAGGGACTTTATCCTTATTTCAGCAGAGACAATATTGGTGTTCTGATTTTCACAGTGTCAAACTCTGGTCACATGCCAAGGCTCAAGACTGGGCAGAAGATAATGATTATATAAACTAATATATTGAGAACATGATTATATTAGGTGACCGTATTAAGTTTAGAAACAATTTTATGCCACTTTTGGGAGGGAAGCAATTCAACTTGAATTGAAAAAAAAAAAAAAAAAAATCAAAATACAAACTCCACCCTATAATAAGCCTAATTGTTAAATTCATTTAGGTGATGGGATGGGGTTGATGCCATAAAAGCTATATAAGAAGCGCAATCCTGCCTTTATCCTTCTGACAGCGTTCTTAAATCAGAATACCGTGGAGGTCCATGTATATATTTAAATGGAGTTATACAGCAATGTTTCTGTCTTTCTGTTCTAAAGTGTAAAGTGGACATTTTTGTCACGTATGAACCACAGCACAGCACACAGTGTGAAATTCTTTTCAGCATTTATCCCATTCAGCAAGTGAAGCAGTGGGCATCCAGGGAGCAGTGTGTGGGGGTGGTACCTAACTCAAGGGTACCTCATTGGTGCCATTGGCGGTCCTGAAATTCGAACCAATGGCTTACGATCACGGGGCAACTCCCTAACTACCAGCTGAAGTCTTTGAAAATCTTCCAGAGAAATATAGAAAATAAGACTTATATATGCTTATGTTAAGAAAAACAATGCACCAGTAAGCAAAATTTTCATATAAGTGCAATGCAAAAACTATGCACTAATACCTAGATTAGACAAAAAATAAGATGTTTTGTCTTTAAATTTCATCATTTTATTTGGTAAGATTATTTTGTTCCAAAAATCAGTGAGTACATTTTTTTACCCCATCGTTCAGATTAGTGGAACAGAGTACCAATAAATATCTAGTTACTCAATTACTGATTTAAAAACACTCAAGACTGTTTCTTCGCTTTAGCTTCCAGTGACCTCTTATTTACACTTATGCATTTGACAGATGCTTTTATCTAGACTGGCAAGTGCAGCATTAAGGCTTGCCCAAAGACTCTTATCTGCTGATCGCTAAAGTTTCAACATCAATATCAGAAAAGCAAAATGTGTATCATGCCATTCATGAAGACTACAATTACAAATGCACCAATTTAAAAAATATATATCGTAATATAAAGTGCAACAATGAAAATACTGCAAAAGTGCCTTTTTTCCGCCAGACTGGGCAGGCTCAGCATCAGATATTTCTCTTTTAAACACTACTAAGCTTCAAAATGGGCAGTTTTTAACTAAAGCACTTCACTTAAGAGCATCTAAAAGTAGGCTATCATGCTCAAAACACTCAACTACCCCGCAGGAGGCAGCACACAGCTGTGTGATAGTGTGTTCTCTCAGGCTGGATTTGTTACTGAACTGGGCTGGATTCATTCCCTTTCTTCCTCAGATTTTCTGTCCATTTGATATGCCATGTTCTGGTTGTTTCTAGTTATTTTTGCCACTGCTTTTAATTGCTGCTTTTTTATGCCTTTTTTAAAATCGTTTTTTACTCATTATTACTCCTTTTTTCCTGTCATTTTTCCCTCTGCACTGCAAAGCACAGTGAGCTACATTTTCATCATTAGAAAGGTGCAATAAAAATGTTTATTATTACATGGAAATGGCCTTGCCCTACTTACCAGTGTGCTGCTATAGCCAGTACGATGTGCAGACTCGAACCTTCTTGCTTTGCGGTGCAGAAATTCTGTGATGATTCATAAAAGCCAGGTATGTATGAAAGGATACTTTACAGCAATCCCGTTTATAAGGCTTGTAGATGGTGTATTGTGCTAAAGCTGTTATCAGAAGTGGGAGGTGGGAGCTGGGAGCAGACCTGAAGGACAGTGGCTCGGTCCGCAGCAGAGGGCAGTAGGAAATGAAAACCCAGTCCTTCATATATGATGCCATAGTCTCAGGGTTATTGGGGCAGGCTGTGCTGTTTACAGCGCACACACTGAGGAGGTTATGAGGTTAAAGGTCACAATGCAACCCTCTGAACAGATGGAAATTAAAGAGGAAATGTGAACATCTGCAATAAAATGGTCAGTCATGTCTAGTTTTGGAACGAGTGTTCAGGCCTCTTTCTGACATTACGACAGAAAAATGAGCAGTACAGTTTGACAGATATGTAACAGATTACCTGTCCATATAGAGAGATAGTATTGGGACACACCTGTTTTTCAGGGTTTGGGCTAGACATCTTACTTCCAATGAAGGTCAAGCTTAATGCTTCAGCAAATCAAGACATTTTGGACAACGCCATGCTTCCAACTTTGTGGACACTGTTTGGGGAAGAACCTTTTCTATGCCAGCTGTGTCCTGTGCACAAAGCAAGCTCCATAAAGACATGGCTGGATGAGTTAAACTCCATCCAACACTTTTTCATCCAACATCAATCCCTGACCTCATAAATGCTATACAGAATGAATGGGCTCAAATTTCCCACAAAACTCCAAATTCTTGTGGAAAACCTTCCAAGAAGAGTGGAAGCTGTTATAGCTGCAATGCCGTTAAAGTCCGTATTGGTGTAATTCATCAAAAGTGTATTTTGATTACTGAGTCAGTTTAATCATTTGGTAGTTGCTGTTATTTATTTGTGTGATTCAGCTTCTATTATTTATTTCCTGTATATTTACTATACTTTGCTTGCTAAACAAAGTTGCTCAGTTAGTTTAACAAATTATTTAGCAGAACTGAAAATGTGTTAGGTTGCACCATGCTCCCTTACAAACGAGATGCTGTGCCTTACACTGTGCCTTAAATGTAACAAATGCTGCTTACTCAGGCTCCATTCAGAGGCAGGAAGGTGCCCAGTCATGACTGAGTCAAACACAGTTTGGTTCCAGTTACTTTCATCACAACACTGCTGTTTAAGGCACTGACTCATTAGACAGCCAGACACTGGCACTGCAAGACGCAGCCTTGTTCAGTCCAGAAACAAGCCACAGGTTTGTATGATAATAAATGGGTGGAGCTAAAGCAAGTGTGAGCCAATCCAAAACAGTAAGGCTTTGGATTAGACTGGACAGACATCGCTTCCATGCCTTTTGGCTAAGATCAAGAGTAGTAGTGCAATTTTCTGATGCAACACGTGCAATTTTTGGGGTGGAATATAACACTGGATGAGATGTGAAATTCTATTATGACACCTCCAAAACCTTAAGCCTATCCTAGGTCGAAATCAATTGAACCAATGGGTACAGAGACTTAATAAAACACTTCATTTATTGATGTTTTCTTCTCAGTTAAGCAATGTGCAACAAAATATCATCAAAAACACTGCAGTGGGCCAAAAGGCCAAAATGCTAGTATGATTATATGCCGTATACAAAACAAGAAACCAAATTATTCAAATACACACACAAAGAAAGAAAACAATAATAATCACCCCCAACAAGGGCACCCAACAATAAAGGCAAGGAGACAAAAAGGGGGGGGGGCTGGAGAAGAGACCCTGCAGGGGCGCAGCGCGGACTACACTGCTACACGAGCTACACTGCTAAACTACTAGATTCAACTCATCTACACAACACTCAGGCAGCATATACACCATATACCTTTGATGCTGAATTGTTACTAGGGACTTCTACCACACGCCAGGAAAACAACCAAACTTGCTTGAATGCTGTGAGGTAGATGAACACAAGTAAGTCTTCTTTCTGTGTTGATTAACGTAGCATAAACAGTATTAAAGGACGTTTCCCTTACCTGCTCCGCGTTATATCATCGCCGGCCAAAGCTACACGCCAGCACCACTGCTGCGCTGTTAGGATTCAGACAAAGAGTCGGCCCGAATTACAGGCTACACTAATCTGCCTGCGCTTCCTCATCACATGAGGCATTTAACATCAGGTGACTCGCTAGACTTCGCTTTTGCCTGCACTCTAATACTGATACCAATCACATGACTTCTCTCACTCCCACCCATCACAATTATTCCATTTTTGCTGCTCTTACCTTCGTACTGTCCACTATATATTAAATTGATTTCTAGAACATTAGTCTTCTAGAAGAGACGTAAAAGGGGCTTGTTCCATCCGCTCCATGCGTCAACCAGGTGTTGCAGTATTTCCAGGAATGGTGCACCTATTGGAGCAGCTGGTGGCCTGGTGGTTAGGGAGTTGCCCCTGTGATTGAAATGTTGTGGTTTTAAATCCCAGGAATGCCAGTGGCACCACTGAGGTAACCTTGAGCAAGGTACCATCTCCACACACAAAGCTCTCAGGTGTTGCATTGCTGGCTGCCCACTGCTTTGTTAGTGTGAATGGGTTAAATACAGAGAAGAATGTTCACACTCTGTGCTGTGTGTGTGTTCATGTATGACAAAGATTGGGCATTTTTATGATCAACACAAATTTAACAGCCGGTAGTTAAATAAAAAACTAGCATGGTGGCAATGCCACTTACTTCTATCTGTACTGAGGTGTGTTTTTTCTTTTTGCTTTTGATTGTCAGTGTTAATTGTAGTGTAGTGGTTTGGAAAGAGAGCTTCTAAATGTAGCCTGTGACATGCTGAAAGGAGATATAAAATGTCATTTTTAACATTTCATAAAAAAGCACTTGATTTCCACTTGTAAGGAAAGAAAAAAACTAAGGAAGAAAGTGTATAACCATTAAAATGTTTGCAATATGGTCACTTACACATGATGTGAAATGAAAAATAAAAATCAAATATATTTGCACAGGAAGACATATCAATACTGTGTGATACTAGCAGGGCTTGATATACTGTGTGATACTAGCAGGGCTTGATATAATAAACCCCACGAGTCGCTAATGCCAGTACTTGGTGGGTGTATATCTGCTGTGCTTTCCCCACAAGTGATGCACATAAGTGTGGAAATAGCCCCCCTGGTTCCCATTGATTGAGAAAAATAATGCCTTGGCATCACTGATGGTCTTTTCAGCTTTAATGTGGCTATCCAGTGTGCTCGCATTCACAGCCACTCCGATTGTTTTACTGCTTTCTCCATGAATAATGCAAGCTGGTTATCACTCGTTGATCTCTGTTGTAACCTGTATAAAATAGATCTTTAGCAATTTGAAGTGGATAATACTATGTATGTGTGTGTGTGAGTGTGTGTGTGTGTGTGTGAGTGCGTGTGTGTGTGTGTTGGTGCACATAAACACATAAGCACTCTCTGTTTGATTTAAATTCAAAATAACAAACCCTGTACAAAGCAGAGCGCTTCTTGGGGACCACAAACACAGCGCATAGAATTTGCTTGATTGAATCATTAATTCATTGTTAATTCATTTCCAAATGAATACAGACATTTAGATTTCCAAAAGCACTGACAAAAGAATGAGATGCTCTGGAGCAGCTGCACATAAGCCTAAGGTCACCATGCCCAATGCCAGCAAAACTGCTTTGCATTCTCTGGAGTGATGGAGCGATGGAGTGATCGGTTATTGCTGGATCTCATCCACACTCTTGCGGCTGAATTAAATCAGCTCCTCAAAGCGATGTTCCATCATCTAGTGTAAAGTCTTCTGTAATATTAAAGTAAATGCAGTTAAAGCACCCGTTTATCACATGTGAACACACACAGCACAGCACAGCACACAGTGTGAAGACTGTGAAATTGTTTTCTTTATTTAACTCATCCACCAACTGAAGCAGTGGACAGCAGTGTGTGGGGCAGGTACCTTGCTCAAGGGTACGACTGTGGCACCACTAGCAGTCCCGGGATTTGAACCCACAACCTTCTGATCACAGGTTCGACCCCCTAACCACCAGGCCACCAGCTGCCCCTTAATACCCTTGATTTTAGATGAGCAGATATCTACAACTACAGAAAGAGATTAAGCCTACCACTAGGCTACACTGAATTCTCCATTGAAGGGAAAATGTAGTTATGCACAAGGCTTAATCCATGTCTAGAAAACCATCCATAGTATAGATGCCTCTCAGTTTGCTTGCTTTAAGCAATAATTGATCAGCTCCACTGACCACATAGGTGTAGCTTGCTATTACAGACTGCAGTCCATCTGTTTCTCTACATCTTGTGTTAACCATAGTTTGTTCTGTTTATAATTTGGGTGTTGGATCGTTCTAAACATAGCAGCGACACTGACATGGTTTTGGCATGACAGTGTGTGTGCGCTGCACAGAATAGATCACACTAGACGTTTTTTGAACACTCCGCTTACTGACGACTTTATACTAACCTACTGGTCCACCTTACAGATGTAAAAGTATTGCTGCTTGTTCATCTGATGCTGCACAGTTTGCATTAGTCATCCTCTAGCCCTTCATTAGTGGTCAGTTTCATTCAGACGAACAAAACTCAAGGTTGGTGGAGTTTAGTGAAAGAGAAAGAATACTTTCACTCAGTATGTTTCATAAGATTTACCCTTCGCGACCCATAAGTAAATCTCTGCTTCTCTTGTGGGAATGTAGGCTGGGTAATGAATGCAATAAAAGAGCCCGTCCTTGAGGGACCCGCAGAAACTTCTAGAAATGCAGCCATTTTTCATGCTCTCCTCGTTCCATCCCAGCACGTGGGCTGTTTCTCCCTATTGATGTTTGCCAGGAGCTTATCAGCTGTGAATTGAAAATGGCAGGAAACAAACATCTTGTACTGGTACGCTTTTGTTTATATTGCTTTGTGTTGGAAATGAATTGATTGCTGCCTTGAGAAATGAAGTTCAGCACAGTTTAGCAGCACTGGCCTTTTTCTTTTTTCTTTTTCTTGCTTGGTATACTGTCTCAAAAGGAGCCAAAAAGAGTTGTTTGAAGCGACTCCGTATTTCCCTAATAAACTTTTAACGGAATGGTTCTCTAAAGACCTGTTTTTGTAAATTAGATTTCAAAGCTTTTACCTTTCTAATTAAAGATACATTTATAAGAATTACAAGAATGTTTAAGCCAAGAGCCATGGAAGAACTTCCATTTTTAAGAATTTTCTGTCTTTGCTCTGTTGGTTTACAAGAGTTTTAATGCTTCCTACACACTGGCCGCACTATATCTCAGGACTCTAGTTTGTGACTTTAATACATAATACATTGTGTGAAAAGAAGTGTTTGTGATATATCTGCTTCTGCTGTAACACCTCAAAAAGTGCTGCATGATGCATCTGTGATACATTCTGTGAATGTGTTAGCTAGGGGCATCCACGCAACCAAATGGACTTAATATCTCCTGTCCAAGTTGCTTTGAGGCGGTGTAGAGTTTTCACCTGACAGAATGTGGGCATTTCAGATGGGTCTGAATGTCATTTAACAAGGCACCACTTGTCTATGCTTTTCTTTATAGACAAATAGTCCAGAGACTCTAACTAGTGATCCTGATTACAGAGTCTTTGGTTTCATATTTTGGGTTTTTTTTTCCTCGCTGTAGCTTTATTTATCCCTTAAACTGCAAAGGGGTCTGATCTTCAGTTCTTCACTCCTGTAACCACAATAGTTACTGAACACTGAGGTCTTAAGATTAATAACAGAATAATTAGAATACACTACTAAAATCAGTCATAATTTCATTTATATATAACCTTTTTCAAAACTGCCTTTGTGACAAGTACTATATATGTGAATTACCTTTGTTCTGATTGGGTTGTCCCTTCACACGTGCTCCTTACTGTGTCTTCTTTAAAAAAAGAAACACTCCTTATCACTTAATTGTGAATGACCAGGTCAAAGCAGTGGTCAAATGTAAATGTGTGCATTGCTGTGACATCATCAAAACAAGCAGTTTTTGCCATTTTTCATAAATGCGCCACATAGATTGGGGATTTAATGGTGTGTTGAAACAATGTTAACATAGTACATTAACCCGTTAAGGCCAACACAAAAAAGTGGTTATTTCTGGTGTTCAGTCTGATTGTACAGCTACGAATATTTTTTCTTTGTGTTAGCAACTACCTTTTTGAAAAAGAAAACATAGGAATAACATATAAGTCACATATCAGCTGCATTTGATCACTCTGATGAAAAACTGTGCATTAAATGGACTGGCACTCTCGCCCTGTAAAAACATCCAACAACAAAGGGAGTCTTGTGCATCTTTCATACAGTGATAAGAAACATGGTAGAAGAAACAATAGCAGGTAATGAAGGAGTTAGCAGAAATGCACATGCAAAAACTGAGACTTTATTTAGAAACACAAAACACAGAAAAATCAAGGCAGGATACAACAAACATGATGTAGAGGTTGACTGACAACTACAATGACACAGACAGGAGTAAAAATACCCAACAGGGAAGAGAGAACACCTGGAGAAGGCGAGGAACAAACCAATAATCAGAGGGGCAGGATGAGACTGGAACAAGAAACCAAGAGCAAATCGCATGGAGCCGGGGTGTGACCGATAATCTAAATAAACAGAACACGTGTACACAAACAGAGACAGAGCGCAAAAAGAACAGGGAGCGACAAATGTGGAACAAAACAGGATTAGACTCTTACAAGATTCTTCACACTGATCTGTTTTACTATGACCGGTATGGACATGCCAGCATGCACCAAAAATGTAACCATAACTTTCCACTGCTTCACTTGGTGAATGGGTTAAATGCAGAGAAGGAATTTCACACTGTTCACACTGTGTGTTGTGCTGTGGTGTGTTCACGCGTGACTTTAAGGCCCACTTTTCTTTACTTGATAACACTAACGTTTGCAGAGAAGGAAGATTCTAGGACCATGTATAAAAAAACACTGGCCTACGTCCTTATGCTGCATCTCATAACTCAGGGGGGCACAGAGTTCAGACTGCATGAAGGAATGGCAGCTAGAGTCCATTTACAGACTGATTCTCCCGTCCGGTGCAACGCCCATTCATCAGCAGTCCCTGCACCTCGTGTCTCTCTCCTCACTATCCTGTGTTGATAAGCTGTTTGAGTTCCGAGGGGTTTGCCCCTGTACTAATGACTCCCAGTGAAGGACATGGCCTGTCTGGGGAGGTCGGATTAAAACTATAGGCAGCAGGTTAACGCCTCCGGCTCTGTGACTCAGTACTTTTAGACTCTTATAAAAGGCTACGGATGAAATTAGGGCAGAGGCACCAAGCTATAAAGAAGGATCGGAGTGATTCATTTGAAATAGACTTGGATGAATGTGAGAGTGACTCTTTCTCTATAGAAAAAAAGACAAATCTCGCTGCCAGGCAGCAGCTTTTGATCAAAATCCATCACCTACAGTATTGAGCGATAAAGTGCCATCTCTGTGAAACCTGCTGGTGCAAAAAATGGATCAATTCCGTCACTACCTCAGTCAAAGATAGCAGATGTTGCACACACCAGCCCCCAAAGAATGTGACGAGTTTCAGTTAAAGGTCACAGAGTTCAGGGATAACTTTTTAAAAAGCTCTGTGTTGATGATTACTGACAGGCCTGACAAGGACAGCGTGTTTTAGATGATGCTACAAAATTTCTCTGCACTCATATGGAAAAGAGGGCAAACAGACCAGCACCATCTTACATCTGTTTTCGGTTGAGGACAAACTGTAAACGTATTGCAGGGCTGGATGTATTCTGACCGAGGGAAATTACAGTGTTATGAAAATATTCACGATCATGACTTAGTGATAATAACATTATTGTATTCTATACGAGCCAGAGGGGAGCCCTCGGGGTTCATTTAAATACAATATTTATCATGTTCAAAAATTGTGGTCAACTCTCATTTAACGGTTAAGTTTTGGTTGCAAAGAGTAGAGGTAAATTCTTGAAATGCCCGACAGAAGCTCAATCACGGAAATGTCCTGAATAACATTTACAGTGCTCTTCACAAATATAGGTAAACTGGTAAACATAAGCAACTCTTTCTGTAAAAGTATTATTTATTGCCCAACTATTTGATCTTTCATTCAAAATACTGACAAAATTCCACACTTCAGATACAATGACAAAGAAAAAAACTTTATGTTTTTAAATAAGTATTTTTTCTCAAATCTACGTGTACCTCAATTGTCAGTCAGTTCATTTCACAAAACAAAGAATAGGCATAAGGCAGGTTAAGCCTACGCCGGCAGATTACGGCACTACCTCCCCTGAGATTAATGAGAATGATGGGGTGTGTTGGGGGGGGGTCAGCTCTGCTGAAGTAAGCAGTGTCACACACAGACCATCGATCCGCTCTGAACTGCAGACTCCGTCCAAACGCCTCTGCTCTGGCGGCTCTGCTGCTGCTCCACTCTCTCAGCTTTCACTGAAGTACACACAACCATACAGATACAGACATTTCTCCATGTTTTGACACCGGTAGTTTAATAACAGGTTGTTATTTCGAGGAAGGAAGCATATAGTTACCTCCATAATTACAGACGCCCTTCGAAATGATGCCTAAAGACATCATGAAAGAAGGCTGTGACTGTGACTAATTAGTGCAATTTCACTTTGATGATATGAGAGAAATCTCACCTTAATTGAAGTAAACTGACTCTCTTTCCAGTGTGGGTCAGAAGTGTGATACTAAAACTACTGGCCTGTGTCAGCTTTTACACAAAGACAAATTAAAATAACTGAGTGCAGTTAAGATTTTACACTGATGTATATTGGACGTTTTACGAAAAATGAGAAATTGACTGATGCTGTAATTAACATAAAAGCAAGATTTTAATGAAAATGTAAAGAGTAAAACTAGGCATTTCATTCTCAGTGTAATTTCAATGCAATTTAGGACAATTATGTTTTTGGTTGTAATAATACTTGAATAAAGCACAAATCTACCAAAATCTATTTAAGTACAATAATAAAGTATAATTACCCAGGCCCTTTACATGTCTTCATGCATTCTTCATTCTTATAAAATCAAGAAGCCACAGGGGATCCTTGAAGCAATGCCATAGAATAAGTCTTCAAACCCAACACTTTGAAACCAGATTTTGTAATCACTGACAATTAATCAATTATTTGAAGACTGAGACTAATTGATTAAACGAGTAAACCCAGGTGAGCTCCTGCTTTATTGCTATGAACACCTCCAGCCATATCGGCCCTGGATAAGACTGGATAAGACTGGAGACCCCTGCACTAGGTATGACACCATCTGTCCAGTCATGTACATCAACAGTTCAGTTAATTGAAGAGATAAACTCCTGCTTGGTTGGAATGAAACCTGCAGTCACATCAGCCCTTAGGATGTAAGATTGGTGACTCCTGTTCTCGCTATAGCAACATCTAATAATGCAAATTGGATACAAGAGCTTTGCTCTAGAAGAACCATTTTTGGGTGCCTAAAGAATTTTTCTGTGAATGTTTCTTTAAAGAGTAATTTAAAATATATATATATTTTTGTAAAAAAATACCAGTTGAAAGGTTGTCCAAGAACCTCACATCCGAGAACCATTAAAGAATGTTTCAGTTTCCACATTTGAAAACTCCCATATATTTTTGGAGAAATGCATTAACAGAAGGCAGTCTTGGGTTCTTCCTTCCTGAAGGTGACCTAACAGGGTTGGCACAGTTTTAAACAAACATTTGTGCCAGCATTGTTGTCATGTGTGCAGAGCTGTGGGGCCTCGGGATCTAAAGAAGCTTTCTGCCAACCAGCTGTTCCGCTCCGAACCCACGCTCACCTTACATGTCTTCCATCCTGGGCCTCTTTTAAAGCCAACCTTAAGTGCAGGGAAACCCTGTGGCAGAATGTGGGTAGAGGCCGCCCTTCACAAAAGCCTGCTAAACTTTAACAAGACAAATTGCCCTACTCAAAGTGATAGACACCCTCTGCGTATACGCTAACATGTGGCTGATTTGAAATGATGGATTGCTTGTCAAACGGCATATTGTATCTGTTCAAAATTCAGAGCGGCGCAGTGCCTTTCCCTCCATTTGGCCAATTTATAGCATTTTTAGCACTTTATGGCTCGTGCAGATGTTGGGGCTTCAGTAAAAGCTAAAAGCCTCGCAGACCCCTGCTGCATGTCATCATTCAGGCCAGATCACACTTTTACCGAGCACATGTTAAGCAGCTGTAACTGTCAGCCTCCCTGATCGTTTCACTGGTCTATAACAGGCTTCAGGGCCTGCTGTCTAGATTGTGATAAACCACTGTGATGTTTTAGGATGTGCATTCACTGACAACTAAGTCAAGCTGTGGAGAAAAATAATGGGAGGGCGCCTGCTAAGTCATCTCGCGCTAAGAATTATTACGGGTTATTTTAGTCTGCGCTTATTTGAAACAGAGCACACGTACACATACAAACACACACACTGTGGCATTAAACCCTATTTAGGGATGTTTTGCAGAAAATAATTGTCTCTCATCATTACCAACTCTGGCTTTAATTAGCTCATTAGCTATAACCTCAAGCGCACCCTTGTGGTAGTTGGTGAAAAGAGCCTAAAGAGCAACCTATAGCCACCTCACTGTTTTTTTTGTGAGATTTCTTTCATGTTCTGCTGTAAGGCAGATACATGCAGCTTAGATTAGATACCACTATCCCTGAGAGAGAGGTGGCTGGACTGAAAATGCAGAATTGCTTCTCAATTCCAGGAGTAATGAATATTTTAGTTGGTTGGAAGAGGAGCGTGTCTACAGTAGAGCTAAATCAAAGAGTAGATGCACTGTATCAAATCTTGAGAAGACAACAAGAGTGCAGTGAACAGAGAGGAATCTTTGAGGCCTGGAGAATGGGTCATACCTGGCTTTTGTCATTTGTTATTATTACAATGCACAAGACTGCCAGAGACTCAGCAGCATGTGCACAGATAGACCAGAGGGGCCTGGAGTCTCTGCTCTTTTGACCAGTAATGGCCAAAAATTACATTTCACAAAGCAAGACTCAGACTCACCTGGGGAATAACAGGCTCCACAAGCTTCATTGCTTTTGGACCCTCTTCCGGTGCAGGAGAATTTGTGTAAGTGTAAAGTCACCATTCTATCATATGTGAACACACCACAGCACACAGTGTGAAATTCTTCCTCTTCATTTAACTCAGTGCCCAGGGACGGTACCTATTCAAAGGAACTAACAATCCTGGGATTTGAACCCATGGCTTTCTGGTTGCAGGGCAAAGACCCTAACCACTAGGCCACCTCCTAGTATCTCTAAACTGACATGGTTGTGCATCACAAGATCAGATATCAAACAAATACCGCATCCATAATGTCACATTTAAGAATGTGGACATTTCGAACATGATATAATTAAGACGGGATACTAATAATCTGCCAAACCTCATTTAAGAAATAATACCTTTGTAGAATTTGTTATCTGTAAGACTTGTGCCATTTTCTCATACATTAATTTTCCTGTTTTACACTGAGCGCCTCCACTACCTTGTGCTTGGAATAATCTTTCTGTCCGTAGCGGTAGCCCATGCTCCCTCGGGTACAGTAAGTACATCGTGTCATGTCCATCCCAAGCCCTGTCCCAGAGGGCCCTGCTTCAAGGACACTGGTCCGTCCGCCTGGCTCGCACAGGCGCCAGCACGCTGCATTAGCATAATGGGTGTGAAAACAGCAACTCAGAACAGCTGCTCTTCCTCCTCCTCGCCCACTGGGCTTTTTTCTCAACAATATTATGTATTTTTGAATGCTCTGCCAATTTAATAGAAGCCAGAATAGTACGCCCAATCTTGTTCTGCCAGTGTGTGCCAGGGGGTGTGAATGTTCTCTGTACATTTATAGCGTGCTAATACATGTTTTTATACCCAGGTAAGCTTCTGTGGGGCAGATTCTACCCATCACACTGGGGTGCGGAGGGGCAGCCTGTAGAGAGGCAACCTGTAAAATGTAACACCATCTTTTCTTTTCTCCTACTTCAAGCCTTGAATATATATATAAAAATACTGTCCTGATCAGAGAGGAATCCTCGGTGCATCATCGGCCTTCACAGAAGACCTGTAATTTCCGGGAGCTAAAACATACATTTACGTAATTTTTCCCTAAAATCATGTTTGTATCTCAGTAAACTACTGCAATACTGCAGTACTACTGTTATTTCATTATAACATTATGGTTATGAAATGTCCAATGGAAAAGTATTTGATTACCAATTTTAGGAATGAACCAACCAATGTATAGGACCATTTTAGTAAAATGTCACTCAAGGTCTTTTGGAAGTGCTCGATCTGTTACTGGCTGTGAATACAAGCGACACCCTAGCCAGTGCGTTTGTATCAGATGGTAAGCAACGGTAGCTCTACACCAGGACTCTTTACTGAAGGAATCAATCTCAAATACTACATCCAAAGTAAAGTAAATGTTAATGAGTCGGTTGTAAGCTTTAAATAAAACATGTTATATCTTTGATTAGGGTTAGATGTCCGTGTTTCATGGCATTAAAATGTTCATGTGCACTGCTGTTAGCTTAGCGCTAACATACAACTTGACCCCTTTGACCCCTGGGGTCGGCTCAAGCAGACCCAGATATCGTTTTTTGTTGGTGTTTTTTCAAAATTTGTTGGATTGAATTTATACAGGCTATTGGTTTGTGGCCCCAGTAACGTGCTCAATACAGCCTGTGATCTTTCTTTCACTGTAAACAACGCCTTCTACAGAACAGTCGCTTGGGGGTTTATGTTCCTGCTTATAAAATCATATTCTTATATTAATCAACGCAGCAGGTGCAGTCACATATAAGCCAGTATTACATTAACTCAGTGTTAGATTTATTATTACCGGGTTTAACTGAACTTATTTCTAATTGTTCACCCAGACCCCTGTTGATTTTAGTCTGTAGCTGTTAAGAGGGAAAATGTTAGGATAAGTGTGCCGATAGATGTGATAAATGTATGAGCAAGTGTTAGTTACTGTCGGCGCCTTTCTCCTCCTAGAGCGTGAGTGTGTGAGAGTGTCTGAGTGCAGCATGGCAGGCACTGTCTGAGCTGTGGGGAGCTGCAGATCCCAGCAGGAGCTCCAATGAGCCGAGCGTACACATGGTGTTCAGACAGACTGAAACCAGTTTGAACTTCGAGCACTGTTCATTACCAGCAACAGACTTTCCTCTTCAGGATGGGAAACACTTCTCAACTTGTGGATTGTTTGTTTGGCTGGTGTATTTATTTAAATACTTTCTCATATAATAGACAGTGGTCATTTTGGCACACTGTCAAACCTAATCATAAAGTAACCATTCAGTTTCAGTATTCATCATGGTCATCAGCATTTGCTGATGCCCTGTGAAAGTCGTGGCTTTAAATCCCAAGACTGCCAGTGGCACCTCTGAGGTGCCCTTGAGCAAGGTACCGTCCTCGGACGCTGTGTTCCTGGCTGCTTCACTTGGTGAATGGGGCAAATGCAGTGGAAGTATTTTGTGCTGTTCACACTGTGTGCTGTGGTGTGTTCACGTATGACAGAATGATCACTTTACATGTACAGTCAGACTCACATTGTGTAAATCTGACTCATGAGCCGAAGGCTTTCCTTTATTTGGTATGATGTCGTATGACAATTTCATGAATCAGGTAAAGTGGCATTTGGCAGACGCCCTTGTCCAGAGTGACTTACGATCATTACTTATAGGGCCAGTGCTCCTGGAGACACTGAGGGTTAAGTGTCTTGCTCGAGGACACCATGGTAGAAAGCGGGTTCACAGGCAAGTGTTTTACCCACCAGGCCACTACCAGAGGCACAGTATTGATGTCAGTCCATGCACTGAGATCTAAATCTCTGAACTGCTCATCCTTAACCAGGGTCATTGGGATGCTGGAGCCTATCCCAAGACTCATAGGGTGAAAAGTGGAGAAACAACATGCACAGGTCTATCACAGAGCAGAAACATTCAATCTTTGGGCCAATTTTAGCACCTCCAATTTGCCTGACATGCATGCCCTGTGGACCATGAGAGGTCACCTGCTGGAAACCCACACACAGTGTACAAACCCCACACAGAGAGGGCACTCTGCTGAGAATCGAATCCATGACCTTCTTGCTGTGAGGCAACAGCACAACCCACTGTGCCCCAAGCCCTTGTCCTTATTTAAAGGTAATAAATCCATTGGTTTTGTTTGTACGGAGCTGTTAGAGTGACATTTATTTTGGTTATATTAAGAACAATTACTCAAGTCAAAATGTTGCATTATTTAAAGTAATTGATGAAAACATGCACAGTCACTGATTTTCTCATATTTGATCAGATTTTATCATTTTTGTCAATAAATGACATAAAACCCGTACTTCTTACTTGTTTTCAATTGTTTTTCATGTGTTTCTTCACAAAAACGTCTTCCACAAAAAGTAGAAAAACTATTTTCAAAACGAGATGTAAATGCTTATATCAAATCTCTGATAACGCGGTAAGCAACATGTGTTTAGTAAGATTTCTAAAAATAGGCAAATGAGGTAAGCATCAAAGATTTTGTTTCCGTGCTCAGTAATGAGAATCAGTCTAAGTACATTCCTATCATCCTCTTGGTAACACTACATTGCTGTGATATGAAACTCAGTTTGAATATGAAGTGTAACATTTTTGCACTTCATAAGCTAGTTTTTTCTTTCTCGTTTAAGATATTTAGAGTGATCTAAGGCGTGAGGAAACTGGAGCACCCAGCAGAAGCTGATGTAGACATGGGGAGAACATGCAAGATCCTTGCTGCACTGGCTAGGAATCTAATGTATTATATTGCATCTCTTGTGCAATATTACTATCTAGGTCACTATATTACTATTGTGTCACTTATATGTCACTACTTATATCACTATTATGTGCAATAACAGACTCCAAACCACTATTTGTGTTAACTAATAAATGCATTTTCTTTATTTATCTATTGTCTTTATATCCACCCATCTTACTGACCACAGCATTTTTTGTACATAGAATAGTGTATTTAGTACTAAGCATTTTTAGACAATTTATTTTGGCTAGTAATATAATCCATATTGTTCTTGTCTTTGTGTCTCTGTGTTTCTGTATAGTCATAGAATAAGCAGTTTCATCTGGGGTCAATAAAGTGTTCTGATTCTGATTCTGATAACCCAGGACCTTCTTGCTGTGAGGTGACAGTGCTACCCACTGTTCCACCGTGCCCCCACCCTCCTCTTTGGACAGTAAGAACATGAAGAACATGCACTGCTCTGTTTAACTCACTCTATTTACATCGCTGTGCTAACATCCCACTTGCACATTGCACATATGTAAATCTGTTGCTGCTACACTTATTACAAAAAAAACCCTCAAATTTAGCTTGCATATTTTTACCTCTAACTTGTGTTGCTCCTTGTTTAAGTTGTTTTACTTTTTTTAGAGTTGTGCTTTTTTTGTGTGTGTTTTAGAAATGTTCAGATTCGTGTTTCTAAGTTTAAATTGTACTTGTGAACTTATCTCTACTTGTACTTACTTTTTATTTATTTTTTTGGTGTTTTTAGAAATGTTCAGATTTGTGTTTGATTTAAATTGTACTTATTTTTATTATGTTTGCAGAGTCATAAAAGGAGCGACTCAGGATACATTTTACTGTGTGTTGTACTTGGATAACTATGCCTGTGACAAATAAAGAATCTGGAATCTGGAATCTTGAAAAGTAGAACCACTGAGAGGAACCAAACTGAAACACATCCTCCTCTGGGCGGCACCAGATCGTGAAGTTATGGTAGTGGTATCTTATCATCTGCAGGTCCAGATCCAATACTGAGACTAAGGAAATTGTTCAGTTTCAGCAATACAAGATTAAACAGTAGTTCTCAGGGCATACACAGGTAAGAGTGATAAGCCAGCGAGCAAATGTTAACAGCCTGTCAAGGACCTGATGGATGTCAGATATCAGGCACAGGATGGCAGATAAGAAGTTCAATATCATTGTAGGTCAGTTTGCTGTTTCAAAAAACAGGTTATATTTTTAAGGCTTAATATAACTGTTACCAAGGATAATGTTACTGAGGCTATGTTTTCATCAGAATTCACTACACTAACAAGTTTCATAGTATTTTAACATGACTAATTTAAAAGCATTCTGTTCTGACAGCATTGCTTCAAGGCCAGTGTTACAAAAGCTAAAACCTCATTTCATCAGTGCAGGTTATATTAAATTATTTATAACTTTGCATCAGCTACATAGCAGCTAATGAACCTCTTTCCTTGATGCTGATACTAGATAGGGCCTCCCTGACAGCAGAGGACCTACAGAAGAGTGTTTACCATTGATCAATGTACTGCATCAGCAGCTAGGAGATTGCACTGTGTGAAGGCTGAAGGAAATGGGTTAGTGTGTACCTTCTATCAGCTCATGGAACACACTCCTCTGTATCATATGCATCCCTGATATCACTACTTGGTCTGTTTAACCATTAAAGGTTGGGAGTTATTACTGTAATGTTGCTACTGATATGTAACATAGAAATTAAATTAAGTTAACCATGCTGCAGTTATCAACAGCAGTGTATGCGACTCCTAAAGAACAATACAGAAATGTATTTTTCTAGCAGTGCAGAGGCTGTGAACTGTGAAGGAACGTCCAGTTTTCTGGCCTCTGTGATTTTGCTTGCTCTGATTAAAGCTGTAGCCCTAAGAATAGGACAGGGTTGTCTGACCTCTTTACTGTCACTTGAGGGACTTACATGCCCCATTACTCACACTCTACCACTTATACAACACAGGGACATCAGTTCACATCTCCCAGATAGAAAATGTAGCAATCAGTGCTCTTTCTTTGTGCTTCTCTTCCCTTTTCTTATTCAGAACAGGCTTTCACTGTGAAAGCAATCATAGATCTTTATTTTTAGGTGACTTCTGCAATACCATTTTCCCTGTCTTTCATTCTTCATTCACAAAGTTCACAGTTTCTCATCCGCTCCCTCTTCCTGAGTGAAATGGGTAAAGTCCTTAAACAAACTCAGGATGAGTGTGTTGGGAGGAGCCCATAGATTTGATTAGACACGGATTGTTCCAGCATGCTGGCATGCTGTTTGGCCTCGTTGGTGCTCCTGTGCTCCGCTTCCCTCTCCGTCAAATCCCCTCTCTCTAATGGGCGTCAGTGTAGCCCAGCTGTGTTCACAAATATAGACCTCAGAACAGTGTGCCCACTCAAATCTGCAGCCAGACAGAGGCAGTTGTTTACTCAAAGAATCTTATTAATTCCTGAAAAGTTACATTTCTGTAGTCAAACTGCTGAGGACACTTCATGCATGTGATGCGTTTTCAGCATGAAACAATGTCAGTTTGTTTCTAAAGCCTGGTCTCTATATTATTTATAGAGAGTATACTCATAAAAGTGAAGGGACCAGAAGGGTTCTGTGGAGTGATGCTGTGGAGAACCACCTTCAGTTCACTAAAGAACCTTTCATTAAATGGTTATTTAACCCTTAGAATGTGAGCAGAAGTGCAGAAGTGTGTCCCGGAAGTGCAGCATCATATGGCAGAACAGCATCTTGTATGGAAGTTTCCCTGGGTTGTGTTGATGCTCATAACTTAACAAACATGTAATGATAATAAGTGCTACTGAGGTTGTCAAACATAAATGCCCATAAATGCCAAAAACAAATTTCTTTTATTTTACATCTTTGAAACAAACAGAAAAAAATACAAGATCTTTGAATCCAGGAGAACTTTCAGGATAGTCTCCACCCACAAAAGAGCAGGGCAAAAGAGCAAACGGCAAGTGTGTTGGAGAGCAAACACTAGTTTTATACTGTTTTACGCCATTTATGTTTGTTGAAATCAGGTTTTACTAATGCACTCTGAGTTTTAAGGGTTAAATAAATAGTATCTTTCTTTCTGTCATTATTATAAAAAGAAGCAGAACATTTGTTGACTTAAAAGAGACATATCATAGAAGCCAATTTGGAAATCGATACAGTTATATGTACCTACGAATTTAGTCTACAGCAGATTACCTCCACCCATTCACAGTCAAGCTATTCATTTTCAAGGAGTGTTTCAGCCTTAGATTTTTTTTTAATTTAGAATGAGACACAACAGAGGATAGCTAATCAGAACAGGGCCCATTTACTTAAAGGCACAGTAACAAAACCAGCTTGTTTAATTCTAATATTAGATTCTTATATTGTTCATAAAATCACACAAACATTGTAAGTGGTCCTCTGGGAATTGTAGGGGTCCTTTCAAGAACCATATATTTTAATGTTCTCCAGGGAACCAAAAGGAGTAATCCATGACCAATGATCAGAATGATTCTTCTTTAAGCAGTTTTATTCTTAAGAATGTAATGCATGTACGTTATGTTTTTGTTGTTTTTTAATCAGTGAAAAGACAATGCATTTTTTGTTTTAACAAAATCTAATATACATTCAGAGACAGATGAAAAGACTGTTAATAAACCACAATAAAAATTAATCCAGTATACTTGGTGCACCTGAACTGCTACAGTTATCCCCCATTAAATAATTCCATGTTGAATTAGAGCTCACTGTGAAAATGTACTTCTCTGAGGGGAGCTATCCGCTTCCCTGAGAGCAGTGTGATTAGCTAGTTGAAGTATTGCTGTAAAATCGCAGGTACTCTGGTCTAAATTAAAGTGACATTGCCTTGCACTACTTACAATCAACACATGAGCCATATGGTGCCTAACTGTGCGTTTGGACCGAGAGCTCACATCAGTGTTTGCAGCTGTTTGATAGAACATGACTGTCGTTAACTTTTACATCCCAACTGGTGGTGATTTTATCCAAAGCTAAAACAGGCCGTATTGCATCGTTATACCACACACACACACACACCGTGTGCGTCTCTTTTTTTTGTTCACTTGTGTAAATGTTTACATTGACACTTAAATATTCCCCTTAAAGGGAGGGTTCGCCTGCACGGCAGAGTGTGGTCTGAATCATAATGAGCAGCCGAGAGTCTGCAAATCCTACAAACTCTACTTCAGATTACAGTTCATGAATATTCAAAGATAGCCCTGCATACATAGGAAGAGGCTGCAAGCTATTTAAAGAGCACACTGTTAATTACTGGCGCTCAATAAACGAGGATCATATGCCCGTTCCTCCATCCCGCACCTTCCAGCGTCTAATTAAGCCAAAGCTGCCATGTTTTTCCCTCATAGAAATTACTGCAAGGAGATCAGTTAATTGCACTGTGAAATAAAGCTGGATGAATTAGCAGCCTCTTGCGTGATGCACTGCGGTGTGCAGTAAAGCAGCTGTAGAAGTGCACGCTGGCTATTTCTCTTGATATTGTTACAAAGAATCTCGTACTTTTAAGCACAAAGCCGCGTTTTACAATGCACTGTCGTGCAGTGGACCCCAACTTGAACTCACAAGGCCCCTGAACACACTCCTTGTTTTTTTTTTCTTCAGAAATGACTGTCTGGAGGAAGGTAACCAGAAATAAGTGGGGGGTTTTTTTTCCATTTTTTCTCCTGTAAGCACTTCATCACTATTCCAATCATCTCCTAAAATCAAATGTTTGCCTCAGCACACAAATTCCTCTAATTATGTATTTATTCTCCCCAAGTAGACTAGTGATTGTTTGCCGCCTTTGTGTGCTGAAAAGATAAATGGTCATGAAAAGGCACAAATAAATGCTGCCAGAGTGTCAGAAACTGAACAGTAATCAGGCATTTTAATGTGAGAATAATAGCTTGCTGAGCCCTGGAGGCCTTTACAGTGGATTCGCAGGAGGCTGGGCAAGGTTTGAAGTTTGTGTTTTGTTTGAGGTGACTTCTGCAAAGTTGTGCACTCTGGTGAGGTGACTCGGATGGTGGCTGGAGACAGACTGGATTTCCAGTTTTGTACCTGTATATATCTATTGTTACACCACTAAAACATTTGTTTTAATCACTGCTCATAGTCATTAGCAGATCAGGAGTAATGCAGCATGAGAGGCAGCCTGAATCGCTCCCAGGTATCAAACGAAGCAGTGCTCACATTGCTTTAAAGTAAAATCAAGTGGCCCTTTGAACACACCACAGCACACAGCATGAAATTCGTTCTCGGCATTTAACCCATTCACCAAGTGAAGCAGTGGGCAGCCCTGGGGAGCAGTGTGTGGGGACGGTAACTTGCTCAAGGGTACCCTAGTGGTGCCACTCCCAGTCCTGCAATTTGAACCCACAACCTTCCAAGCACAGACTCCCTAACCACCAGGTCACCAGCTGCCCCAATTGCAGGCATTTTTTTAAGGAAAGAGGTTCACACTAGTCCTGGTTGCTTTAGACAGTGCCGAAGCTTGATTGCTCACATTGCATCTGATGGAGCATGCTTTATCCTTTTTGTCCAGTGAGCTGATAGATTTGATCCCAAGTGCCCCCTCCCCCCTTACAGTGATAAGATTACAGCATAAGGCAGTAAACCAGTCCTCAAAAGAATTAAGCTAGATATTGTAAAAGAGATATCATTCAAACACAAGGTTTTGAAAGTCTTCTTTTTTTACAATTGAATTAAGAAACAATCTACAGCTTTTATTTTTGCAAATCTGAGAGTTTTATCACTGGAAAGAAGTGTAACGTTTTAACACAGTCCTCCTAATAAACCGAGGGGTACTTTGACTCATCGGTGCGATTCATTTGAGCAGGTGTGAACACAGTATTGACACTTGGATGCAGACCAGAACAAAACTCTTGAAAGATGATGGTCTTTATCAGGTCAATAACCAAATTCAGGAGTGGTTAATTTGTAGTGAAAACAAGATCCGACCTCAGTCTGGATCAAACACCAGGTGCACTCCACAAGTTAAATGGTTCCTGTCACCAGAAATGAAGATGAAGTATTCTATGCCAACTACCCTACCAGTAGATTCCAGTAAATGACGAGAAAAGACAATTAACATAACACACTTACCAAACATGACTTTGGTTTAAAAAATTGATGATGAGCATGACGTCCTACATGCTCGGTGTAACTGTGTCCTGCTCAGTCATCAATTTGGCTACAATAACACCTCCTATGGCTGCATGATCTAATGTTTCAAAATCTTCTCATTAGTTAAAACCCGTAGTGCATACCTTGTAATTCCAGACTAGGTCAATTGATTTAATTAATGTACCTGGTTGAGATACAGATCATATGGCAAGCAGGCCATAATGAGGTTATGTGCAGTTGATTGGATGAGGCTGTAGCAATATGCTAATCACTTTAAGGCATCTGGTTGTGTCTCCCCGTTTCCTCTGTCAGTGTGTGGAATGCATCACTAGTGTATAAAATGGGCAAAGAACTGAGAAGCAGTAAGAAGTGGAGTATTTCCTCAAAGTGCTTTCGGCATTCTGCTGGTATAGTTTTGACTGGTGTTTACTATGGTTATGAACAAATGCCAACTCTGCCAAAAGGATGCATTTCAGTTCACTTGGATTTTTCTCTGCGAAAAGAAACCAAAGCAAGAGGAACATTCTTCAAGTTTACAAACTTTTCAACTGATTCAGAGCAAATAAACAAATGTATTTTTGGCAAATTGTCTTCTGGCTCCATTCCTGTTTCCTTCAGTGATACGTAATGAAACAGTAGCAGAAAAGCAGTTCCAGTTTTAGACATGCATCTCTATGCTTGCTTCTCTTTTATCTTCTTCATCATTAGTTAGTGAGAAATCTGCATGACACACCTATGAGGGACAATTAATTGTGGTCCCATGAGTGGTCCAATATGATCAAACTAGCTGTAATGACAGGTACACTATATGGACAAAAATATCGGGACGTCTGATCGTTACACCAACAGGGACTTTAATCACATTGCATTCAAATACACAGGCACTGATGTTGGACGAGAAGGCTCGCAGTCTCTGTTCCAGTTCATCCCAAAGGTTTTGGATGGGGCTGAGGTCAGGCCAGTCAAGTTGTCCAAAATGCCTTGATATGCTGAAGCATTAAGATTGCCTTTCACTGGAAGTAGGCGGCCTAGCCCAAACCCTGAAAAACAAGTATGTCCCAGTATTTTTGTCCATATAATGTATGTTCAAGGCCTTTGCTGGGGCTCGCAGGCTTTTTCCACTTGAGTGTTCTTTACGAAGCTTTATGAACCTTCGTCTTTACCATGATTGCTACTTGCACATCTGTGAACGTTCCATCATTAAAATCACTTGAATATTCGTACATTTTGGTCAGTGCATTTGAAGAAATTTATTTTTGGGGTTGTTACATAAGCAGTAGCCAAAATCCAATGAATTTTAGGTCATGGCATCACACGTTAATTCAGCTGAGAGCAAGTCCCTTAGGTTTCAAGACAAAGAGAGCAATTCTCTATATGAAGGCCTGTATATGCATGGCTGCTCCCAGCCATTGGAAAGGCTCATCCACTTATGCTGTTTGCATTTCATCAGTGATAGGCTTTATTGGAACAGAATGAGTTGACTGTGCTGTCAAGCTATTTCACGAGGTCATGGGCAGCTGAATGCCCTCAAGGTTTTATTAAAAGCTTTTCAAGTAGTAAATGCAGTAAAACGACGCTTAGTAGGGGAAAAGGCAAAGTCCACATTTGAACACGAGACATCTCTACATTCTTTACACTGCTCGGAGAAAGCAACTGACCATGTTCTACAGTGAATAGCCAGAACAGTCCCTGCTCATTGCTAGGTTTTGTGGCCACAGGACAGAATGTCTACCTTTCAGCTTCTGGAAGCAAGACCAGATTAAGCAGGCTAAGCTTTTTTTTTCCTAATTAGTGCTGGCGAAACGTTAAAAATGACCACTACCAGAAAAACCTACAAATGCAATACATTGCCGGATATTAAATAAGTTGTAAGGACTAGCCCTGGTCTGGACTCAGACACGGGTACCACCAGACAACCCTCTCCGGATACCCACTCCAACCCTTCACTAGGAGATCAGGATCACCTGAATACTAGGCGTAGGGGTATAAATAGACCCAAAGGACAGTACAAGGACGCGAGGTATACTATGGCCTGCCTAGCTACTGAGCGGTTTTCCTGTCATTTTTGTTTGTGTGTTTCTTAATGTGTTTTGGTATTGTTCTGGATTTTTGACTTCTGTGTTTGAATTGCGGACCTGCCTTGATTGCCTTGTGTTGGATATCCTGTTTTTTTTTACTTCACTACTATGGATTTGGGACTTCTTGTCTTTTGAACTGTTTTTTTCTTATTAAAAGCCCATTGGCTCTACTTTGCAACATGATTCAATAAAAATCACTAGAAGCAACATCATCTGTGTTAAACAGTAACAGCAACAGCAGAAGCAAAAGCCATAATGTGATTTTTTTTTTTTAATGGCACCATAAGCATCCACTGTTTACAGCAACGTATTCAGCACACTGGCAGAGGAAACAGAGAGAAACAGCCAGATCCCTCAGTGTGACCTTATTATGGCCTGCTTGCCATGAAATCTGTATCTCAAACAAGTATATTAATTAAATCAATGAACCTAGTCTGGAATTACAAGGCATGTACTATGGATTTCAAATAATGAGAAGATTTTGATACATTATGCAGCTGCAGGAGGTGTCTTTGCACACAAACTCACATTTGAGAAATATTATATCTCTATGCAGTGCACTGCCCAGTGTTTGATTTCTAACAAGACTGAAAATGATTGGAAAGCTAATGCTTAATTATGTATTAACTACACTAATCACCCTATATGGCCTTGGCACTGACATAAATGATGCCAGGTTATATCTCCAGTGACTGGCTTCCAAACAGATCCGTATTCTTCATGGGAAGAGAAAATGGCATTCCTATTTAACCTAGGGGTCAGATTTTTCAGGGTGCAGAACATAATGGCTGGGACCTTGATTAGATTCTACTATCCAATTACATCCTATGTTATTATCATTACATCAGCCTGCTCAAGACATAAGACCCCATTTTCTTCATTATTTCCCTTGTCTGCATTGATATGAATTAAGCTGTGAATAGAATGAAGACAAAGTGCATTGCTGTGTTTTTCCTCAGTAATCAGGCTCTGTTTAAAGCCTATAATAAACCTATAAATTGAGTTTTTATGAATTTCTTCTTAGTATTATAACTACATAAACCAGAGTGTTCTGCATGAAACCTATTCAACAGTACATTATTTTATGAATGTTGACAATGACCTTTAATTCCAATCACTGATTGAGATCTTTGCTTTTCCATGAATTCGAAAGAGTAAGGTCCAGACAGTAGCAAGTGACATTCAGCAGTGTCAGCAAACAGTGTCTGCTTGTGGCCTGGAATTAAAGATCGTAATGAAACAGCCCCCATTGTGGCAGATGAGAATACCAGGAGCTTGGACCATCCATCACTTTCCATTAACCTCTTCTTTTCCACACAGAGTCAATGTGTCACTCCAATTTAGCTGCCTAACATGAGCTAAATGACCAGTGTCATATTGACCAAGACACAGACATGTTTCATTCTGAAGCACTAATGCGACTCACAATTGGAACTCGAGAAAGAATGAAACTCATTCAGCCTCGAATATAATGAAAATGCGCCTCAAGATAGAAGGAATTTAGACCGGATTTAATTATAATGCAGTAAGTCAATTAGAGAAGGTGAACCTTTGCAGAATTTAATTGATAGAATCAGTGCCATGCAGTGGCTAGTTAGAGACAAAATACACAAAGCTGAGGCTGCGGTCCAACAAATGTGAATTTTTTAAATGTATATATTGTACTTTTTAATTTCTTATACTGATACTGACACCAAAACCTTGCATATCAGATGAGACCAACAGAAAGCTGATGTTTTATCCTTTAAAAACTACCCAGCGAAAAAATATTTTAAATATCACTTTATAATTCATATGCCATATAAATCTATATAAATGTGTATTCTCTATGAATTTACAGATAATTCAGTTTAAAACATTACACAAGATGGAAAGTCTATTCTATAGGTAAACACTGAACACGTTTATCTGTGAAAAATTATGTATGTTTTCTGCACTGTACAACAAATAAATCTTATCAGATATCAGTTCACTGCTGAGAACCCACAGAGGTACCTGCTCTTGTAATATGGTTGATAACGTGTCAGTATTAGGGACCATTTCTCAGTTGTGCAATCACTGATTTCAAAACTTTCAAGGTTGCCTACTGAAAGCCCGGTTAGCAGTTTGGGTTTTGTCTCTACCTGTTTGATTTTTCTCTTCAGCACAAGCTCTACTGGGAAATTTGAATACAACACACTCCTGAATAAAAAAAGTGAATAAATATTAAACAAATGTTAAAACCTAAGGGTCCAAAACCAATGCTTTAGCGCATTGTAACACACACACACACACACACACACACACACACACACACACACACATGCAATCGTTTTCTAGGAAAAGGAAAACTGTTGAAAAAATTAATTACAGCAACCGAAACCATGTGTCCCACCCCTGGTATAATAATAACAGATTGCATAAGGTAAAGTATACATCATTACAAATAAAAATAATGAATGGCATTTTCTTATTTCAGCATTTGCTCCCAAATAAAGCAATCTGACTTGTTTTATAAGCGCTCTACTCTTTAAAACATTTAGCATTGTCCATTGTGGCTAACTAACAATGTTAGCTGACAGCTAAAATATCCAGCATGCAATGAAGGCTTGGAAGGCTTGGAAGTAACAATGACATGCAGAATCAACAAATCTCTTTAAATAAACAGGAGTGGTGATTACCAAGCTAAATATATTTTATATAATAACCTGAAAATCCAAAAGAACAGATGTTATTCAGATGTATCAGGGCTGCCAACTGTCACGCAGTGAGCGTGAGACACACGCATCTGACTGTCTTCACACGCTCTCACACCAAACCTCACGCTGAAAATCTATTTTCTCTATTGGATCTAGGCTGCCCATTGTGCACACGGTAGGTGGTGTACCTAATGATGCAGGCAAATAGGGCAGCTCCCCTCCACCCCAAAATCTCACGTGAAGGTTTTTGGAAAAGTTGGCAGCCCTGTATTTTGATGTTTTGGTCATGTCATTTCCCCTGTAGGTTCTGAATAGTAGTAGATATAGAGGGTCTAATGGGTCTATAAGGTCCCTGTTATGTACCACAGCTTGTGTTAAAAAGTTACCCTGTGCTCTGGGATATCCTTTCTCCATTCAGAGCTTGTCGTTAGGAACACGCTGGTCGAAAAGTGTGCCGGCAAGTGCAAATGCAAACTATTTCTCACCTGTTTTCATTCAACCGATATAAGCAGCTGTGCACAAAATGTGTGCCGAAACACAACAAGAAAGCCCATTCTACCCATATCCACACTGTGGTGCGTATATGAGTCATGCATTATTCAACAAGCGCTCCTAAACTTCCACTGCATCAAAAGCTCCATTGCCTCATATAAACTGACAAGGCATGAAGGCAGAGGACTGAAACTGAGCAGGCAGTTACCGCCGCCTTCTGCAGGGGGAATCACTGTTACACACAGAGCAACAGCCGACACTGAACCGGCGGATGAGCTGTCAGAGGTCCTATATAGGTTGCGTACTGACGTCAGAATTTGAGGATGCCAGAGGGTTGATCAGTGTCATGCCATGGTTTAGAAACCTGTACATGGAGTAGAATTCTAAGTGCAGGGTGTAAGAGCTGCACATGTTTAACATCTGAATAACTTTTTCAAGCTTTACTTGAAATAGTGCAGTTCAGCACAATGAATGTTTGATCACAATTAAAACTTTTAAAAATAAAAGTTCCTGAATTGCTCTTTGCTCGGATATTTGCTGCTAAAACTGGAGCTGAAATTGGTTAAGTATAATTCTAAAACAATGAACACTCTAAAAGACTGTAAAATCTCAATTACAAATCACACAGTGACACAAATCTAATGGTGTGTGTGTGAAGGTGTGTAGATGTATGATGGTGTGTGTGAAGGTGTGTAGATGTATGTTGGTGCGTGTGAAGGTGTGTAGATGTATGATGGTGCGTGTGAAGGTGTGTAGATGTATGATGGTGCGTGTGAAGGTG
>JBBIGA010000153.1:4161522-4198919 GCA_037576975.1 Alestes dentex
TGAACTGGAACAGAGATTGTGAGCCAGGCCTTCTCATCCAACATCAGTGTCTGACCTCATAAATGCTCTACAGAATGGACACAAATTCCCACAGAAGCTCCAAAATCTTGTGGAAAGCCTTCCAAGAAGAGTGGAAGCTGTTATAGCTGCAATGAGGGACCAACTCTATATTAAAGTCTCTGTATTTGAATGCAATTAAAATCCCTGTTGGTGAAATGGTCAAGCGTCCCAGTAATTTTGCTCATATAGTGTATGTTCCAGCATCTAGTATGAAGAAGAGTTGAGATTGTTACTGCAGGAAAGGGGGGTCAAAAAGGGGGGTTAACACCTTTGCCCCTTGAATCCCCTTGAAACAAACTCTTGTTGAAACTGGGTTCTAAGACTAACACCTCAGTCAGAAACTCAAAAAAATAGGCAAAACAAAACATAACAGGGGGCACTCAACAAGGTTGTATGTTGTGATATATGTATTTTATACGAAGTACACATGCTATAATGTCATCCATTATTTCATATGAGTACTCTGAGTATGCTAACATACAGTTTTGAAGTGTACATCTGTTTTAACAGAGTAAATAAGAGTGATAACTCTTGCTTGCTCAAAGAGACATAATGAACAAAATAATTATCATGAAACAACAAGGGGATTCAATGTAGTTGTGAACCCAGTTGTGAAAAGGATATGAGAATGACACGACACTGAAACAAATGTAAAAAATGAACCTGATTGCATAGCATGTCTTATAAAATGTAACTGTTTATGGGTTGTCAGTCAGTGTGGACTGATGCAATGAATAATTAAATGGGTTTTTACAAAGTTTGTATTGGAAACAGTGGAGCTCCATCCTGTATCTTTGGACACTCGACAATGTTTTATGTTGCAAAATATGTATTTTATATGAAGTACAGGTGCTATAATGTCACCCATTATTTAATATGGTTTTATTTATGCTAAATCAAATTGATCTGGCAAGGAACAATAAAGATTCACTCTGGTTTTACACAGTGGACCGTGACTTCAGTAACCACAGGATACCCCAGTGATTGCATTGCCCTTTTCTGCACAACGCTGAAGTGCTGAAGTCTGCAGGAAATGTGTTGATGCGTTTGTGTGTGAATATTGTTCTGACTCATTTCACAAGACCGTTCACACATTCTGCTGAGAATTTCCCACAAATTTCGATGTCACAATTCCACCGCGTTCACGGTCCTCCTCTGCATGAGGGTTAGACACAGTATTCATATATTCTATCAGAGGTCAGAAATGAAATGCTGTGGTGCCCTCTTCCATTACGTCCATTGTGGCACATATTCAGACAGGGAGAATTCAATCACATTCACAGCCTGAGGGATGGACTGCTTCCTTTTGAACCTGCCCTCCCCCATCCATGAATGAGAGCGAGTGAGAGAAAGGGAAACATGCACCTTGGGATCATCATTAACAGTAGACTGGAGTGTATGTTATTTCTGTATTGCAATAACGAAACAGTTATTTTTACTGCAGTGGCACTGACTTGTTTGCATTTTACAAAATAAGATTAATGGGTGACTGTTTTAGAGATGGATGGGAATTTAAAAAAGCTTTTTCAAAATTCATCTCTGCCTTTTGCATGCTCTGTACTCAGAGTAAAGAAGGAAAATGTGTTAATGGGAAAGAACTTTATGCATGAGCACCACTCTCTTCTCATCACTGAACATTTTCTGTGTGGGGTCAAGCTTGTTAAAGACCCCATTATTTTTAATGTACTTTTATCAGAATTGCCCATAATGTGTGGCCATATGTTAGAATTTTGTAGAGTGACGAGAACTGAATACAGTGTGCATCTCTGCACCGGCAGCATTCTTTAAATCGATATTGTAGGCAGTTCATTTGTGAAGTTCTCTTACCTACACTCATGTATCAGCTGTACTCTACACAGATGAAAGGATTTTTTTAAAAATAAACACCTTATGCTCAGTGTTTCTCAGACAAATAATCTTCATAGAGCGAATCAAGTGTATTGCCTTGAAACGAGATCCTTCCACATGCCAATATGCATTGTTGAAGTGTACATGTCTGTGTGACACAGTGCTTTGGTATTACATCTGTTTTAACAGAGCAAATAAGTGAGTGAAGAGTGAAAGTGACCATTTGGTCATACATGAACACACCACAGCACACAGTGTGAACAGTGTGAAATTCTTCCTCTGTATTTAACTCATTCACCAAGTGAAGCAGCGGGCAGCCGGGAATACAGCGCCCGGGGAGCAGCGTGTGGGGATGGTACCTTACTCAGGGTACTCAGGGTACTTCAGAGGTGCTTAGCAGTCTTGGGAATTGAACCCACAACTTCCTGATTGCAGGGCGAACGCCACAGCACCAGCTGCCCGCTAAGAGTGATAACTGTTGCCTGCTTAAAGACGTAAAATGAACAAAAATATTTATCGCGCTAAAACATCATGGAACAGCGAGAGGATTCAATATGTGCCTATACTTGATCGTGAAAATGCTATGAGAATGATGTCACCGAAACAAATGAAAAAAATGAACCTGATGGGACAGCATGTCTTATTAAATAGAACTGTTCAGCATGGACTGATGTAAAGGGCTATCAGTCAGCACAATGAATAATTAAATGGGTTTTACAAAGGTTGTATTGTAAACAGTTTACATTTCTGTCAAATTACAGTACCAGATCTCGAAATAATACTATTTGTATCCTATTTTATTAGTACTGTCCCTTATTGCACTACTGGTCTTAAATTCTACATTTATATCTTTATTTACATTGACATATGATTCTTTCTATACTTTTGCATTGCTATATCCCCCATGCATGTTGCACCAGTCAGAACCGCATGCTGTGCTATGCTCTCCTGGTATCATGACATAAAGATACGACTGGACGGATTTGAACTGAATGGGAAAGTGCTTTTGCAGATACGTCTGATGTTTTGCTTGAAACCAAGCAAGAGCCCATTCAGGTACGTGAATAAAGGAAAGCGGCCCCTCTCCTGGACAGTCCAAATTCATTAATTGAGCACATACAGTACCTGATATGAGTGAGTAGCAGTCTTCTGACTAAAGACTGATTAACATGGCTCTTTCAATTTCATGGAGCCATCTGCTGAGGAGAAGGAGACCAGGTGGAGCGTGGTGCTAGCGGATACACTCATAAACGAAGGTTCCCCTGTAGATCTATAAACCTCTCAGGGTTCTTCTTTGTGGCTAATGATATTTTTTATAGGCACAGCACTCAAGAGCATAATTGAATAACTTAATCCAAGTGTCATCTTTTATTGACCCGCAAGCTTGAAGGAGATGAATCCACAGTGTAATTAAATTCTCAACTTTGCGTCAGCTTCCGCAGCCTGTGTGGTAAGATCTCCACACCAGTTCATGCGGTCCGCTAGCACATTAACAGCCCCACAATGGGCAATTGGTGCGATTTTATGCTGTCGTTAGTTTACACAATATTGTTCCCTGAGCTGTTCAAATCATCAGTGAGCCATTGGGTCTTAAAGTTGGCATCTGTCTGAGGTTTGGCACGTGTTTCTTGGTCTTTCTGGTTTTTTTTATACCATTTAAATACAACAACCTACTCATTTTAACCTAGAATATGCATCACATAAGGCATATACGACAAATTTAAATCAATAGGTTGGTCTTAAAACAGGGTTAGGCACATGATCCTACCTGGGCAGTTTTAATTGGTCAAGGTACTTTTTAAAGGTAGCCTATCCTGAGTGCCCAAAAAGAGGGTCCAGCAAACGTGGGAAGATTTTGTTTGATATTAGAAAAGCACTGTTTAAAGTCCTAAGTATGTTGTGATGAGGACGCCATGTGTGTGCAGGGACTGTGTTCATTTTCCTCACCTGAAAAAAAGAGAGAAAACACCAGTGTAGAATGTATTGGTTGTAAAGACCTTCACGTATTAACATCGCTCTCTCTTCATTACTGAACTTTCATTTTCTGTTTTGTGTCAATCTTGTTAATGACTCCATTATTTCACTTCACTTTTATCTGAAACACCCATATGTTAGCATTTCGTAGAGTGAATTCAATACAGCTTTTTCAAAATGTGTGCATCTCTGCACATACAACATTCTTTAATTCTTAATTGTAGACTGTTCATTTGTGAAGTACTACTAGAAACACTCATTTATCAGGTATACTCTACTCAGAATGTTTTAATTAAACACCTTATGCTCTGTGTTTCTCAGACAAATAATCTTACCGGAGCCAATCATACGTTTTGCTATTTTATCAGAAACACCTACCCTGTACATGTCCTTTGTAGGTGTATAGTTACAGATAGTAATCCATCTGTTGGTGCACAATTTATTAGCTGCACTCTTCCCATTAACTAATGGAAAGGGGCCACTAAAGGACCACTGCTGACCAAATATTCTTAAAGTGCTGGACCACTGTCAACACGGCAGTGGCAGTGACATTGCTGGTGGCATGTTAGTAGACGTGGTGCAGATACAAGTGAATTAAGTGTTGATGGGGTTTTCACACATCACTGACAGGCTGTGTGCAGCCCAACACAAATACACAGTCAGCAGTGGTCATGTGGCCAGAAACTGATCATTGATGAAGGGCTGCAGGATGACTGATACAAACTGTGCATGGAAAAAGATATACATTCAAAACTGTTAGAACAATAATGTGAGTCCAGGTACTGTTTTTGTCCCAAACAGCAGAAATGGTGCGAAATGTATCATCAAAAGTACAACATGGTACAAAACATTCACTTTCACAGAGGAAAGGTGTGTATCTATACCTTTTTATAACTTTTAACATAAAAATAGAATAAAAAGCCTGGAGTAAGTACATGGTAGAGCAAAAGTATTACAAAAATGTTACTTAACAAAAAGGACTGAGCTCATGCGTTTGAGGGTACCACTTCAGTGGCAGCATTTTGCACCCCCGAAAGTACAGGTATTTCTTTTTTCCTTACAACGTAACTGCACACCTGAAATGTACACCAACAACCAGTAAACCAGATACTTACCAGTTTACTCTGGACATGAGGCTCTCATAAAACAACCACTGCATCACTGATAGCAGTATCTAAAGATGAACAAGACCAAGGTTATGCTAGTTTAGGTTATATCCCCCTCCCCATCTTTGCATAAGGCCCCAGGGTTGCCAGTACCATCTCTAATGACTGTAAAAATGAGACAGGAATGAGACACATCATAAATTAGAGTCTTACAGTGAACTATAAAGAGGAAAATCGTTTTATTCATAAGCATGTGCTGATGCAAACTGAAGGGTCTGTACATGGTCTTACAAAGCATTAGAAAACTGTACAATATAAAGCTGACAGAAAATGTTACACATCTGGACTTGTAAAAAACTCTTCAAATAATAGGCAGAAATGTAAATAATTAGTAAAAACCATAATAAAGTTTTAAATAAAGACATCTAGTTTGTTTGGACAAGGAACTCATGCATTAATGTCAAAAAGCCTGAGTCTCTGTTTTAGAGAAATAAAGGATGGATTCGTTTAAAAAGGTCTTTTTTTGTAATGTCACAATGAATTATTCAATAATAATAATGTTCCATTTTAAACAAAGTTCCCTTAAGGTATTTCTTTCTTTCTTTTGAAAATGGGGACCACATTTCACTTTTTTTTTCACATTTCACATAAATCACAAAGACCAGCAGCCAAAAGATTAAGTACTAGACCGAGTCGTTCTGGAGTGTTGACTGATTCTGATTTTGCCATTCTGTAAGATGGATCGGAGTGGATTTGTTTGTGTGAAACACACAGCTAAAGACTCATGCCTTAGTGAACAGGCCCCAATCTGCACTTGCATGCAAGCAGTGCATGTTCAGCCTGGTCCTCTACTACAGGACATGGAGTGACGAATGCAATCAGTCACACCTGCCTATTTTTATGCAGTGTGGCCATCTCAGGTTTATCATTCTGTACATCAACAGAGGGGGCGTACAAAATATTGAGCACTTTATCAGTGATAAAACAAAACTGTTGCATGATTTTGTGAAACACACGCACCCTCTTTCTCTCTCACACACACACTTATACACACACACACACACATTCTCACGTGCACACACACCAGGTGTCCTGAGAAGTGTCTGAGAGAGGCTCTGATTTAAGATTCATTTGTGTCTGCAGTATTGTACTACGCATCATTGGCCCGGGACCCCAGGACTGCAGCGTATGCATGTTTAAACGGGTACTCCAGCATTTCACAACTCAACCTCTATCTGCCACAGCTACATCATACACCAGTTACCACAGGAATCCTGTACTGTTTACACTCAGAACTACAGTCATTACAGGTGTGAGGACGGGACCAAAAGAGATGAGCTTTACTAAAGAAGTTTTGTGCAACTTTTGAATACTGTCAACCCAATGGAAATTTCCTTTGCGACTGTTTTCTGGCATCCACACACGCTCAGCCAGAAACCTGCCCACATCGCGCCCACGAATTGCCCCAAGAAAATGATCTCTGGAAGAATAAATGATGCAGATTTACAGCTTAATTTGCTTTCGACTGAATAATTCATGGAACTGTAATACAGAAATTCGCTCTTGTGTTCTGTATTAATATTTACTGTATTCAGAAGCTGCTCCGTGGCTTCTGATTTGGTGTGTTTTAAGTCAGTGGGTGGTTGGTTCATTTCAGCACGGGCAAAATTACCGCCTGTGGTAAAGCATAATGGGGCAGATAGAGATTAGGGTGAAGAACACTGGAGAATCCTTTAAGAGCCGATGGGTGTGTTTGCTTCATCCTCTAGTCTGCACTTATAATGATTGGCAAGCATAAGCATCAGGTATTCGTTTCTTCAGACTGCATACAAAACATACACACAACACAAACACACACACACACACACACACACACACCGGAAATACATCCAAATATCAAACATATCAATCAACCAATGTGAACATGGTCATATCCACTTATCACAATACATACAGGCAGCTTGCTAGAACACAGGTGTGCCACCTGTAGATGGTTCAGTGGTTCAGTGTTAGCTCATCAAGTACAAGCTTTGGTGAAGGCTGGCGGGTAAATCGATCAGTAATACAGGAGGTTCTTGCATGATGTTTAGGAAATTAAGAAAAGGATAAGAAAAGGTAAGCTGCTCCACAGGAGGTCATTAAAATTCATTTTTTAAAAAAAGGCAAAGGTTTTGGGAATGGCAATAAATTACCTTATTGCTTTTTTTTTCTATACATTTTGACTTTTATTATCTAAAATGCTATTTTTTTTTACATACTGTCAGACCATATAAATACAGTATACACTACATTACAATGCAAAATACTTTGTGTATATTGTTTCCTAAAAGGAATATGATAAGGGGTTTGCTCAGGTTTAGTGGGATTAATACTAGCACCAATCAGAAAATAAAACAGATACTCCTTGGGTTTGCTCAGATCAAGGCACTTTCTGGTAACATAAATGAATCTCTCCCATGTCTCTTTCTCTCTGTCGCTTTCTTTCACTTCTTTTTTCTTTGTCTCTGCCTTCCAGTGCTCTGCAGAGTCAGTAGCCTTGTTTATGTGTTATTTGTTTCTACTGTGATGATCAGAGCAAGAGCTAGTCCAGATTCCCCAAAGAACGAACTATCTTTGCAGTGGGATGACACACAGCATGGCCTGTTTTGTTCTGTCCCGAGTTTCTTCCACTACATCAGCAGTGAGATCTCAGATGAGAGCCAGAAAGGAATGGATATATTTCGCTCTATTGATATTTTATCCGTTCTTCTCCTCGGTCACTCACACCTCCATCTCTTGGCCTGGGGACGTTGGCGCCAGAATGTCGAAGCAGGTCTCCATCATGACTCGAGATTTGCACAGGTTTACGCAAAACTCCAGCTCTCCCGTGGCCTGAGCCAGAGCCTCCAGGTAGTCCTGAGAGTCCTGGTCCAGATCTGGATCCACATCGACTGAAAGGAAGGGAGAAGAAGAACGAATTTGAGATGAGACCAAAAAACAGATAAAATGAGAATACAGATGAGCGGTCAAGTGTGGGATTAGCAAAGCTAAGGTCAAGGTTTTCATTCTCAGCAAGCAAGATTTTCAGTCAGAGTAAAACTGAGCTGCACATTTTAGAGCTTCCCCTGTTCCCAGCACACCTGATGAACTAATTACTGCCTTTCCTCAGGTGAAGTGGGTTTTTTCGAGCAGGAAAAACAGCACGAGAGTGGACTAAGAACCACTAGCTTTAGTACGTGCCAACTAAATAAATAAACAAACCTGTAAACCCCAAAGACCTAAAGACCTAAATGTGAATGCCTTACATTCATAGTCATATCACTTACAGAACAGTAATTCACAACTGAATGATTCATAGCTGTTACAGAATAATTCAAAGTAGTTACTGCAAAATTCATAGTAGTTATTCATGAATCAAGTTGTTCCTGAATAAGTCATTAGAATTACTGAATAATTGTTGTAGTCATAGAATAAATCATAGTAGTTACTGACTAATAAGTCACATGGTTGCTTATCGATTAAAATGCATTGGGTTGACGGGGGTACAGTTTTAAACACTTATAAATACAATATAATACAATACAATAATATGCCTTCAGGCTGATTCCATGCAATGGTTATGTGAATAAAGTCAAAACACAGTTTGTTTTTATCTAATACATTGCAGTCATGATTTTATTCGTTTTATCAGAGATTTACAGCACAAGCAACGCTTGGTATATGATGCCAATAAACAGAAAATAAGGACACATTCTATCTATGATCTATTATGTAGTGGCAGAACACAGCCCCCACCCCTCCCCTCAGAGTGAAAGTCATAGCCTCGATGGGCAGATTGATAGGTAGGCAACGTCGATACAGAGTGGAAAGTGATGGCCAAGGGTGGATCAAGACAGACAGACAGACACACACACACACACACACACACACACGCCATCCTCATTCTCCCACTGCTCAAGAAGGGTTTGATTTATAAAGCATGACTGGACCAATCATGACTTTACCCAAGACAGCAGTCACGGATGAATGGTAAACACCTCCTGGCCAGAGGGACAGGACTGATTGCAGGAGGGAAAATAATGCCTTACTGATTCAAGGACACACCACATTCTTACAGAACGAGTGCTCGCACACACACATACACACACTCGCTCAACACACATTTTCTTTCATTCTCATCCTCACACCCACTTTCTCTAACCACTTTCCCAGTGCAATTTCAATACTCCTTTATTAAATAACGTTCCGCTTCCTTTGTATTTGCAGCCACTGTGCTGCCTCTTCCTCCGTTCCTCCAATTTGAAATAATGCTTCAGCGAAGGCCAGAAAAGGAAACACAGACACTGAAGCCACAGATCTTTAGGCCCGTAGGCTGTTGGTTATCTCACAACAAAGTATGTAACACTAATCACATTTTCCTGAACTGTGTCTTTCCCCAGCATGAAAATAACCAAGGGGCTCTGAATTTGCCAGTGAGACTCGAGAACTCGGATACCCTGGGCAGCTGACTGCACTCTTATGAAGACGTAGGTCTCGCTTGTGATTAAGCCAGAGCTTAGAGGCACAACTATCCCTCGTTTGCAACGCAGATGAAAAAAACAAACAAACATTCAGCCGTCTATTTGCTTGTCTTTTGCACTGTTTTGCAATGTCTGATGGTTCATTGGATCATTAAAGTATGCCTATAGTCATAGGCAATGTTGAAGAAAACAAATTAAATGAAATTAACAGTAATTTGTTGTTCTTATGTGTTGAGTAAACGGAGCAAAAAGACTTGGGTGAAATCTTGTTCTTGTTATCTTGCTGTTTACTTTACTACAGTGTGCTCTAGCAAATCCACATTTTCCCAAAAAGTCCCTGTAAAGTCCTAAAGAGGATAATTAGCCTGGGCAGCACTACAGTAAATCAGGGTCAGCGCTAAGGGGAGCTGAGGTGAGCTTCGCCCACCCAGGTTTGTGCTCTGCCTTCCCAAGAACAATTGAGTACTGTTTTTTCAACCAACCACACACATTTTGAAACTGTGAGATTTCTGAAAAAAAAAAGAAAAGATTTGTCTCTTTGAAGCAAAATTGGTGCAAATTGACAAATAGCTCCAGATTGTGGTCTGAAGATCCAGTGTCTGAGCCATCATTAAGAAAACTTGAGAGTTAAGATATGTTGTGATAAATTTGCTAGCAATATATTCATAACTTACTTACAGCGATGCATTTTTTTAGCATCTAAAAATCAGCACTCTGCCCCACTGGCAGCACCATTACTGAACAACATGAATAATGCTGCTACATCCCAGCCTTGTATTCTCACTGAAGTCTTTCCCAGTGAACTTGGCCTCAACCTTCACCCGCCTTAGATCATTATTACTTGAAATACAGTAAAAAAAAAAAAAAAGTGTTTAATTGAATATAATATTATTGGTCGATGATGGGACGAAATAAACAGGATCAGAACTCAGAACAGAAACAGAACTGCTTTAAGCTAATTTTACACATTATGCCTATTTGCATCAACATCAGAAGACTGAACTAGAGCCCCTGTTAAATGATGTCAACTCTGGGGGTCTGCAGCATTATTATCTTTTTATTTTTATGTTGTTTTTGAGTTAGATATACAGACGGCCATTGTACCTCACATTAATAGTCCGAACGTTTTTCTCTTTTTCAGACATCATTCAGTATTACCCCTCATTCTGCCATTCTTCAAACTTTTTCTTGACACTTTTGGTTATTAGTCTGTCTGCACTACCACAGGTCAAACTGTCCATATAGAAACCGTCAAATCTCTAGCCTTTCATATTTTTCTGACAGTCTAAAGATATTTTTCTGACTGTCTAGAGATATGCCCATCTAACATGTTTCATTGTCTTGCCCAGTAAAAGCAGTCTGGAACTGTTTGCCATCAATCACACAAGCTTAAAGCCCTTAATACGCTCTACTTTGCCAATAAAGTAATATGTTCATTACTTATATATAAACATTTTTGTAAAAGAAAAGTAAAAAATGTGTTGAAATAAATATTGCTACATTTACTTATAGTAAGTTAAGAATGCTTTTCCCTTCTCCAACAAGCTTATCATTTTGGAGATAAAACCTTTGGTTGAAATAGTGACAATATAAGCCAACTGTACTATTAAACTAAACCTGGTGAAATCGTGTTTATCCACTATGGTGTCTGCTGCTGGAACCAACTGCCCATCAGTATCAGATCTGCACCAACTGTAGCTTTAAAAATCTGATAAAAACTGCTCTGTTCTCCTCCGCCTTCTTTTAAATATCAGCATTTCTATTACGTTCTATTAATCTTCTTTTATTGATTTTCTATGCATTCCTTCCTTTCTTTTATTTCTCTCATTTTTTTACTTGCTACTATTTTCAAGCTTAACATATTTGTACAATAAACATGTAGCACTACATTCCTGTATGTTTGTGTATGATAGTGGGCTATAGACACAAACTTGACTTGTCTTGACTACAGCAGCATCAATTCTGCCAGCGAGCGAACAAACTACAAGACAAAACTGTTTGCGTGTAAAATGTTTTATCCATGTGGAATGATTTCAATTCAATGCCTGTATGATACTTCAGCCGCCCTGAACTCGCTACTTACTGCAGTGAAGTCCTATGCACCAAAAGAAGGGAACTCACATTCTCCCATCCACTTGGCAGGGTCCAGCATTAGCCGAGTCTTAGCGTCCTCCAGCTCCCTCTTCAGCCTCTCGTGCTTGGCTCGCAGCTCCCTGATCTGCTGCTGCCGCTTCTCCAGCATCCTGAGGCGAGCGTTGAAGTACTGCAAGCCCTGCGAGGAGAGACAATAACGGGACAGCAGCTGAGTGATGACTGAGCTGTGCTTAGCGAACTGTACAGCTCAGCATGTGTGCTGTTGATAAACTGGCAGGCAAAACCCAGTGACCTGAGCCAGGCACCTGTTCGCTACTGAGGGCTCTGGGTCGGTGCAGGTTTACTACATCGGAGCTTAAGGTAAATTGAGTCCCGAGTAACCTGCGCGAGGTGCCGGTCCATCGGCCGGATTAATTATGGCCGCGCTAGAAATAAAATTAGCTTAAGCTCTCACTAGGCCCTAAATCTCCTGGGAGAAGGTTTGCTTAAGGGATTAAGGAGAGACCATGACCATGAGGAACAGGTTATTGAAAAGCGCAATGCAAAACCCCCACCCTTTGTATTCTACTACTGGAGCAGGCATTAGAATTATGCTGTACGTTTTGTGCATTTTTTCCTTATTAAATTTGGCAATATTTAAACACTCGCTTCAGAAACATGCACAAGTATTGAATAGTGTAGTTTAAAGCAATACTCAAACATTAATGAACAGCTTATAACAAGAATTGCAAAAATACATTATACTGAAAGAGTAACCTTAAACCAAAGAAAGACCTTTGATTCTGTTATAACCCTGTTATTTCCAAATAATGGAACTTATAGATGACAATGTTTTACGACATAAATAACATTATATTGACATAAGGGGCCTTAATCCTGTTATAACTGTTACGAAGCGTCATTTCAAACTAAGGGAATTCCTACAACCTGCATTACTATGAGCTATAAAGACCATATACCCATTATACATATATTTGCTTCAGTTAAAGCACAAAAGAAGCATTTCTATCAAAGCTGTTCATGTCTGCAGCCGCACAGGTTCCCTTAACAGTAACTAAAAGTCAACTAAAAAATAGAACAATTTTGTACTGACTCACAACTTTTGATGCCTAAGTACACACGGAACTGCTATGTCTCTGGATTAGACGTTTCTTTACTTGGGAATGATGCTTCATAACCATGTTGTATATGGAACAATGTCCATCATTTTAGCTGAAGGCCCGTTACGTCAGTTCAAAGTGAGTCACTTCATTAAACATATGCCACCTCGTGAATACTAATATTTATGAAGCAGTATTTGAGTATTATAAAAAGCATATGCCATGTTATTCAGTGATTATGCATGTCTTATGGAGCATCTGTGTAGGTTTCCTTCAAATAAAGTGCTAAAGCACACTACATGTGAGCATTCTGGCCTCATCCATCTTGAATTGCTTCACAGTTTCAGCACAACTGCCTTGTTACTATTAGCTTATTTTCAGTCAGGCCACATCCACCCACTCTAACAAACATACCTTTTCAACATCCCGAAATGGCTGACAGAAAATGGGAGGGAGGAAAGAGAGAGATGTTTGAGTATGCTAATGCAAATTGACACACAGAGATGAAAGATCTAGTGCTCTGTCTCAAATAACATAAATGAGAATATTCTGGTATATAACCACATCTTCCCCGACATATGCACACACACACACACACACACACACACACACACACACACACTCACACTGAAACATATTTACCCCACTAAAGTGAAAAGCACTTTTTCTGACAGCAAACTGCCAAGCTCTCAAAGATGAATCTGAGGTCATCTTTTCTTAATTGAAAATAAATCATGGCACCTCTCAATAGAGTTAATGTGTTCTCCACCCAATTGCCAGGGAACGGAGGGCCTGGTTTGTGGTACCGGTTAATGACCTGTGGTCATGGAGCACAGAACTGGCCATAAAGAGCCATCAGGAAGGCTGCAAATAGAGAGGCCACACCTCATTCATCACCAGACCTCTCCCTCACTCTGAGCTGTGCTTCCAGCCCACCCAAGCTCCAGCTTTCGGTCATTTCCAAATCAATTAGGAGCTATAAGTAATTGTTCCTGAGATAACCTCCCCTCCTGACGAATGCAAATGCCATGCACCCGTCCAAATGAGAACGGGGAGAGAAATATTAGATACCACCGCTGATGCTTGTGATCTTTAATTAACGCCACGGTCAGTTAGGGACAATGAGCCAGGCTGTCCTCTTCAAGCCATCACACCGTGTGCAGGACACAGAAATGAACTTCTGACATCCACAAATGAGGAAAGCTTTTCATTGAACACATCTAGTCATGCCAGCTTTTGTTCAGTTGTGTTTACATGTACATTCATTTACATTTACGGCATTTAGCTGACGCTTTTATCCAAAGCGAATTCCATTCCCTAACTACAGGGGGCACTCTCCCTGGAGCAACTTGGGGTTAAGGGTCTTGCTCAGGCTACTAAGGCTACAAAATAGTACCCAAAGAAAACTTACTTTTTGAATTTAGCACCATTTTACTCAAAATAAAATGGCTATATCTGTTTGGTAGGCGTCCCAGCCATAGCTGGTTCCTATCACTACCATTGTAGAGAAATCAGCTATTGCATTTCTTTACTATGTACCATTTTGGATCAAAAGACTCAGAATGACTGGAATGTGTAGAAATACTTGAACCTAGACAAACCCGCTCTCATGCTTTCTTAGACTTATCTCTTTGAGACATGATTAAAAACGTCCATGGAATAGTCATGCCTTCATTGAGCTTATTGTCAATCTTTGTTCTCCTAACCACATTTCTAAAAAGCAAACAAACTATCCTTGAACGAGCAATTGGTAAATTACATGATTTGAACATAGTCAACATAATGAGGTAGTAATTAGACTCCTAAAACTTAAATGAGAGTGGATTCAGTGAGCTCAGACAGTTCAAAAACTGCACACAACACCATGCTTTCAAGCTTCTGGCTGCCTTTAAAGGATCCATCTCTTGCCAGGCATTCATCACGCATGCAAATTTAATAAAGCAGAGTAGTGCTCTCACCTCTGTGATCATGCCCTCCTTCCGCCTCTGCAGCCGCTCCACGTCGTCTATCTCGTACACCTTAATCTCAAAGGCCTCCTTCAGGGTGCCTCCCAGTGGAGGCAGGTCCACCCACTGGCCTGTAGCACCAGCCTTCCTGCCTAGGGAAGAAGTGTCCGGCAGGGGAGCGGGGATCAGCCGTCGCCGCTGCAGGCCTGGAGGGGTCAGACAGGGCAATGCTCTACATCTGGGCCGAAGATGCTCACCAGGAATATCCAAGGGTTGTAGGCATGCTTTTAAATATGTATGAGGCTTGAATGCAGTTACAGCATTTAAAAGTAGAAGCGATTTCAAAATAGCAGTTGACTCCAGTGTGAGGCTGGTAATATATGCATTAAGGGCAAGATTGTATCTTCCGCTTTTACTCCAGAAATGAATTACAGAACTGTGCACAACTCTCAGCAAAGTGGGTGCCCCTTCAGGTAGGCTACACGAGACATGTCATTTGACTACGCAGTATATTAGTATCTGTGTTATACAAGGATTTGTGATAAGAAAATGAAGAGCCGGAAAGTCCACAGGCAGAACATGGAGTCATTTATAGGCATGGGATTTTCCCTGAATACAGTTCAGACATGCATCAGTATATTTTGAGCTGCTTGACGAACAAGGGCATGGTGTTAAAGAATGTATGTAAGATAAGTTTGCCATTTCAAATAAATGCTGCACAGAGAGTATGAAGTGTGATGGCATCTCAGCAGTACTGTCAGTGAGTTAGCTATGCACACATTGTTAAATGAAGCAGTTTAGGCATAAGCAATAGATATGTCCATGAAAGCACTAAGAAAAGTGCCAGACTCCTAATCTCGACCTTAAATGGAATTACCCAAAGAAGAAAAGCACATCAGCAATTACATTTTTCAAGCTGAATGGATGAATATTCCTGGTACACATGACAGACCTCATTTCTTTGGAAAGTTCAGTTTAAAATGCAATAGCTCCTGGGTGCCTTGGAAGTGAAACCTACCATTGGCTCTCTTTTTGGGAGACTTAGAGACCTTGGCTCGGCTGGAAGAAGACATTCCACTCTCGCTCATGGAGTCATGGGTTGATGATGCACTGCCTGTGGTTTCGCTATCCCTGATCATGCTTTCATAGCCACTGCTGCCCCCACTATGGTAGAAGAGTGCCGTGCGGCCCATGGCTGGAGGAAGCTCTCCACTAAGAACACTGCTGTTGTCACTGCCGTGGCCACTGCTGTAGCGCTGAGGTCGCCGAGGAGCAGTAATCTTGCTGTAGGGTGAGGGCAATACAGCAGGCAGTGAAGGTTCACTGGGAGTTAAGCCCAAATCACTGCAGCTACTTGCCGGATCACCAGATCCTTTGATTTGTTTCTTGGAGCTGCCTGACGCTAGCTCACTGACCCGGCTGTTAGCTGCACGAACTGCTTGTTTTGTGCCCATGATTGTACCCTTGCCTGGTTTGCCATTGGCACCAATAACAGAACGAGTTGGGGGCTTTCCAGTTGGAGGTAGACTGGCGTTCCGTGCAGTCGAGGTGGAAATAGATTTGGTGGAACTCAGTTTAGAACCATTAGTAGACAAGGACTTTGTTTTGCTTCCATTGCTAGCTATGGCTCTAGGGGTCATACTGGCTTTAATCTGTCCCAGCTTACTGACTCCAGGGGAAGTAGCTGATGGAGGAGAGATGGACAAAGATGTGGAACCTGTTACCCCAAGTCTGGGCACTGTCCTACTAGACTTGCCACTGCTGCCCAAGCTTGCACTACTGCTCTCTCTTAGGGGTCCTGGTTTGGATCCAACTGATGTTAAGCTCTCACATCTTTCAAGGGACAAAAGACTGCCAAAGTATCTTCCAGTGTCTCCTTTTGTTGCTCGTGCCTGAAGACTAGACGCTGCCTTTAAAGTAGATGATTTGAAGCTAAACGATTCCCCTCTGAATCGAACATCAAAATCTTCCTCTGAGACTGATGCTTTGGATGAGGAAGATCTGGTCGTATCATTTCCAAATGACCTTAAGGCACTAGGGGACAGCAAAACCCGTGTCCTCTGGTCCAGGCTAGATTTTCGGAGTGGAGGGGCAGGGGGTGACATGCTGCCAGATTTTGGGAGCATGCTGCCCTTCTGTCCATTTGCTCTCTTTCCTAAAGATGAGAACTTCAAACTAGCACTTGTTTGCATAGTGTCATGGCCCCACTTTGTAGACTCTCCAGAGGTCTGGGGAACTGAGACCATGCCTAGTGTTGTGGCCCCTCGTCTGAGCTGTGGCATCCTGCTAAGGCTCTCACCTTTCTTAACACTGGATTTCTCACAACCATCCACCACCCTCTGTGATGAGGAGGACAGGGGGATTTTGGGTGACCGTGGCACACTGTTACTATTCCCACCTATCTTTCTGGATGGAATTCCACTCAAGCTGCTTTTAGGTGGCTTGCTAGCACCAATGAACTCAGCATTTCTTGAATCTAAATGATGGCCACTGGCATGCATCCACTGTTCATCTGTGCTGCTTCCTTGCTGCTGCAACTCACGACTGCAGCTGCTAGCTGAAGCAACAGATGAGGTAGGCTTGTTTTTTCTAGGGAGAGTAGAGTGGATAATGCCTGGAGGCTGGAAAGTATGTGAGGAGCTGAGGGTATTGGATTTTACAAGCCTTTGACCTCTAAGAAATGTTTTGGCAGTGTCATGAGGTGGAGGGCACTTAGTCAGGGGCATTTTCTCAGAGGTTACTGATTCATAATCTAACTCTGAAAAACATATTGCACTGTCACTGAAGGAGCTCTTTGTGCCTTGATGGGAGAAAGACTCAGATAAATCCATTGTTGCTGAAGGTTCAGGCCTGATGCCAACATCTTTTGATGACATGCCTCTTGCTGAATGCATGCAGCAAGAACCTTTGGAAGATTTCATTGTGCTGTATCCAGCAGTAGGCTCCTCTTTTGACCTTGCATTGCTTATCAGTGCACTGTCCATTTGTGATGTGTAAGCATCAAACTCGTCATTAATGCTGCTGATTATACTGACAGGGCGTGAGCCAGAGGCTAGAGCCCGCAAGGAACAGTCGCTGTTGAAGCTGATGATGCTAGAGGGTCGCCCATTGTCTGGAACGAGACTAGCAGGCAGCTCCTCTACCACAGTGAATACCAGTTCATCCTCCCCATTGAGCTCCACAGGTTGCTGAAGAGTCACAGTAGTCCTTAAAACATCTCTGTCTAGACATCTGCTTCTCAAGGCTGAACGGAGATGGCTCACCTCCATGGGGCTCCTACTTAGATGATGAGCTCGGCCAAGGACCGGAGAACCTTGGAGGGCTTGCTGGCTCATACCTACTGGAGGCGTTCTTGTGGCTAAGCCACCATCAGTGGCCAATTCTGAGGTTCCGTGCAGTGAGATGGAGGTATGAGGTTTTTGTGAAGGTCCTTTGCTGAGGTAGACCTTCTCTCTTACAACAGGCTCTGAGTCTTGAACTGTTTTTTTACCAAGCTCAGATGTAGCTCCTTCTAAGGGCAATTTCGAATGTTCAGTGTGAGCGGGTTTTTGAGAGGAGGATTTAATTATCTTGGGAGATACACAAGTCCCCTCTGTTACATTTCCAGTTCCGCTTTGAGCCTTGGGGACTGCCTGGGGCCCTCTCACCTCGCCAGTAAAAGTAGATGTGCTCTCACTTCCATCAATGCACTCAAGTCGTTCTTGTAACTCTGCAAAAGTGTTGCATTTTAAATGGTCCCGGTCAGATTTGGGAGCCTCTTTTGTACGTTTTTTGTTCAGTGAGGGAATGATGGGAACAAAAGCAGGAGGACCCTCATTATCGCTGAGTTCACGATCAGAAATATGGGCTCCCCCAGGCCCCACGTAGATAACCGTATCACAGGAGTGTTCACTGCTTGAGGAATAGTCTGGGTCGCTGGAAAGAAGTGTAGGGTGCTCAGGGTCTAGAGCCACTGTCCTGGGGTGGAAGGGTCTCAAATGAGTTGGTCGACGGATTTGCCCCTCCTCACAAGAGCTCTCCCCTCCCGAGGAACTGGAGGTGTACTGTAGGACACAAACGAGATGAGGACAATAAGGGCGTGAAGTCATTAAGTAGCTCTTTCTCTATGCACAATCAATTTAGTTCCTCTATAATTACTTGTCAATATCAGGAAAGGTTAAAAGGTAACTGCAAAGGAGAGACAAGCATTAATGTCAACACAATATATTGCCTAATATGCAGTACTCCCAAATGACTAAACACAATCTATCAAATATTAATAAAAGCTGTCATAGGACGCTTAAGCATGTTGGAAATATGTATCTGTAACCAGACTGCCTGAACTACACGTTCCCTCAGGAGCAGCAACATTGATTACCGTTGGAATCTTTCACGGAGAAATTCTCCCCACAAATTAATGTTTTAACAAGCAATCTTTTGAAAAATATAAAAGTGAATTTTCTCACAGATCTCAATCAGACACATTTAACGGATCTTTGCAAGCAGTTAAACTGATAACTTCCTGTGGTTCTTTATATCTATATGAATATTTTATCAAGGAAAAACAATCTGCTCTTTCATTGAACAAATCCAAAAAGCAGTATGTTTAGACAAAAACACGCACCAAAACAGAAGGAAACAAAATCAGCCAAAATACATAAAAGAGGAGATAAACGAGGATCATGCCTTGGATTTCTTTTTCCTCATGCGGTGGATGCGAGAGGCCAGCTGAACGGAGGAGAGCGACTCGCTGTAATTGGCGGGCGAATCAGAGATATGGGCGATCATGGTGGTTCTGCAGTTGATGTTGCCCAGTGATTCCCTCAGCAGCATGGTGAGCTTGCTGTCCCTGAATTATACATGAAAAAAAGAAAAAAGAACTGAGTGGAACCCCATCCTCTTTTCTCTTAGATCACAGAAAGCTCATACTGGCCATGGATAAGAGACCACAGAAAATGAGCATCTTAGTATGATTTTCCCAGTTAAATCTCGGTGACCCTGTTTACTACTGGGAGAATTCAATTGTATTTTATAGATCTACAGGAGATCTCTGACAGATCTAGAGGAGATCTGTGGGCCAAAATCCCTGTTGCAGTGCAAACCTGGTCAAGAACTACCAGAAACGTTTGACCTCTGTAACTGCAAACCAAGGCTTCTGTACCAAATATTAACACTAATTTTCTCAGGTGTTCAAATACGTATGTGCAGCAGTGCAAAACAAATAAATTCTTTACAAAACATACAATGTGATTTCCTGAATTTTTTTTTTTTTACATTCTGCCTCTCACAGTGGGAATGCACCTACAATGTGAATTTCAGACCCCTCCATAATTTCTAAGTAGGAGAACTTGCAAAATCGCAGGGTGTTCAAATACCTGTGGTATTTTATTTATATCTGTATTTTCACCACCCCAGAATCTCTTACCTTTCTTGATATAATCTCTGGTGATTCCCTGAAACAAATTCCTGTCAACAAAATCCCATCTCTATCCATCTCCTCCTCCTAAAGCTTACCTCTTTCACTCTTACTTGTGAGCTAATTGTCTTCATTGATCTGAGAAGAAAGGGAATCGAATTCCTGTGTATGTAAATCTGCGCAGCTCCTCTACCGCTCTCAGATACATGATCATGCCTGTCATACTCCCTTGGCTTTGTATTGAATCAGTACTGCTTGGTGCATTGGGAGTACCTGTATGGAACATGCTTGGCACCATTGGCCAAAGCGAGGATGACATTTCCCAGGGCAGCAAGAGACAGACACTGGCCCCCTCCTCCATCCCGCGTCCGGCTGAGGTCAGGTTCACAGCTACCCAGGTCTAGGAGATGTAGACGACTCCGACCCCCAGACACTAGAAGAGACAGGTTCCATATATATTCACCAATTCATAAAAACGTATACTGTGGAAAATACATTCCCACTGCGGTTGAGAGGTCCTGTTCTAAGAGGGTTTAATCCTCAGAAGTCTGGAATTGCTACATTTTGCCTTACTGTTCAAATGTTATCATGCAATGACATCACTAATGACGTGTCATGGGTTACATTTACATTACGTATTGACAGGTTTGGGCTAGCAAATATGACTGTTTTTTATTTGTTTTGACAAGAAATAGCAACAAAACATAAAGAATTTATTAAAAAAAGACTGAAAACACATTAATACACACACACTTGTTACAATCCAAATACAGAATTAACATAAAACTGCAACAGGCTTTTGTTATCGCTGCCAATAACTGAGACACCCAAGGCTTCAATACGGCCTCTATTGTAAAGCACCATTAAAAAGTAAAGAAGTGCACAGTAAAATATGTGTTTACTAAAGAAATACAGGCAATGTACATTTGAGACTACAGCTAACTGTAGCAGTCTCAAACGTATAGCACATCGCAGCTATTCATTTAACTCCGGTGTTGTTACTGGGAAGTCAGATTATACTACCATGTAGGCCGCTAGCCTAAAACCCATTCAGTATCATTAAAAGACAGACATGATGCACTTATTTCTCATGGAGGAGGAGGAGGGAGGAGACCATTAACCTTGCGTCAGCAAGATTTAGATAGTCAGGCACCCACACCAACAAGCCTCTGTGGAGCGGAGAATGCAAACTAGCCTCTCACTCATGCCAAGCCCTATAAACATCCCAGAAGAAGAGACTTTAACCTCATTACATATTGAAATTTATTCTGGCAGAGGCCAGAGCCTGGCCCGCACCCCAGCGATGGGACTGAAATTCTAATGATAGGCCGAACATTGATAGACGAGCAGGATACGTACGCCGTGCCTTGAAACAAAATTCAACGGGCCCTGTTTGTTTGCATTCTTGTACAATCATTATCAGCAAGGCCATGTTTTTTAGTCTGTAAAGTTAGGAAAAGATGTCGCATAAAAGTGCAAAACTGACAATGGTTTTCTTCAGTTTGGAAGAAAATAATCTCTGTGATAAAATACAGATATTTCTGTATATTTAAAAAGGAAAGTAGTACTATGACCTTTATGTTTTCCGACTTCTCTTTCAAAAGGGAAGGGCGGACCTTGGTAGAGGGCCCAGAGGGGTGGCGGGAGGCATTTGGGATTGACACAAATAATCAGATAAAAAATGAGTGAAACTAAGGCTGAGTTAAATTGAAGTCTCTCATTTTTACTACTGTTGGTTATTATTTACTTTATCTGTGAATCCCCTCAAGGGCAGGGCATGAAGCCAATCTCCTGGCTTCGCCTCTGGTTTCATTCCAAAAGACATTATCATGTTTAATTGTAATCAGCTGTTATAAAAACCCTGTTTTTTCCCATAAGCTTGACTAATTAATCCTTGGCTAGCACTGACATTTCAGTATACAACTCTTAAGCAAATACTTGAAAAAGTTAGTTTTTTTTGGAACCCCTCTACTATTATTACTGTTATTACCTTGTCGGTAGACTTCATTTAATGTGTTTCTTATATATAGTATATATACTCAGCATTTCTGTATATAACATGGTGTATCTTCATATTGATGTTTTTCTACAGATTTTTATTTAGATTTGATTTACTCTTTATATTTTATATTATTTTTGTCTATATGTGTCTTTGCAGTTATTACATAAGCAATTTCCTCTGGGATTAATAGTTTAAAAGTTTTCTGATTCTGCTTCACACAGATAAATGTCTGCACATTTTTTCTTAGATTCACAGAAACACTCACACACACACACACACACACACACACACACACACACACACACACACACACAAAAGATCACATGAGGCCGTACTTCCTCCCTTGGCACTCTTCTCCATGCGATACTGAGTGACATGTAGGGTGAAGAGCATGTGGGAGTTACGCCGCTGCTCTTCATCACTCTCGGGTTTGCTGATGCTCCGCGCTGCTAAAGCTGAGTCCAGAAAAAAGGCAGCCCTCTCGGCCGAACACGCCCGCAGCTCGCTCTGATTCTGCAACTTTAAGCGGAATAATCAATAAGATCAAGCATTAAAAATACATTTTCAATAATTAAGTAAAATGAAAGGCAAAACTGAATTAATGTATCATATTTTATTCATGTAGAAATAATGTACACATTTAGAGGGTGTCCAGTGACTGGACCGTGAAAAAGAACTTTTCTGCCTTAATGGCAATATAAGCTCTAACGTGGCATTGAAACTGCAGAGGAAAGATTGGGAAAGGGGTCTTTGGTCTGGACAACTGGTGAACTGAACATAAACAATGTTTACATAGTTTCAACATTAAATAGGTTACATGAGCCTGGTTTTACATTTACAGCATTTATCAGACACTTTTATCCAAAGCGACTTCCATTCCCTAACTACAGGGGGCAGTCTCCCTGGAGCAACTTGGGGTTAAGGGTCTTGCTCAGGAACCCAGTGGTGGGTGCTGAAGGTAGGATTTGAACCCATGACCTCTTGGTCCAGAGGCCAACCCACTAGGCTACCACCACCCACACTTTCATTTAAAACCGGTTTTCTCAACCACTGGGCCGCGGACCACTGATGGGCCGCGAAGGCTTTTGATTGGGCTGCGAATCTAAAATCGAGGCAGGCCATTGGACCTCAATTGGTTATTTAATATCATCTAATGAGGCCAAGTGGGCCTTCGCAACATGCTGTGATTGACTGGTGGGCCTTAATGTTGAAAAGTTTGAAAACCATTGATTTAAAACAAGTACATCAATTTATGCACAATTTCATTTTAAATGAGGCAGGAAAGTATGTAAACAGGCACCTGAGATCCAGAGACAGGGTCCTCTCGTAGGTAAACCCCCGTCCCCTGGCTGTCCTGGGCTGCACTCGGAGAGAAGTCAGCTAGGAGATCTGTCAGAGTCTCCTCCCTGCCACTGATCTCCACAGCCGAGACCCGCACAGAGAACCGCACCCCGGCCTTTTCCTTCCGCTCCTCGATCAGCTTGAAGAGCCAGGAGATCGCGCAGGGGGCCACACCCAAACTCTGGGTGGAGCTGTCTCTGCCAATCATGGTGTAGGATTTGCCTGAGAAAGACAGGGGAGTAATGAGGGTGAAGGGTCCAGAACAGACTTAAAATAAATCAATACACCTCAACGGAGAGGACGCTGTTCTTTATGCCGAACACATAATGCACCGTCAGCTATACTGTCCAACTTCAGGAGCAAAACACAAAGGATACACTCAAAAATGAACTGCCTGTAGTTTATTCTATTAAGAAGTGTACACCTATTACTAATACAGGAGGTCCATGAGTTACACCACAGATCCGCTCCTGCGACAGTGATGTAACCCCAATTTTGGTGTTAGTCGAAACTAGGGCATTAACACAAAAGTCGACTAGTCGACTTCAGAGGCACGAGTCGACAGCCCCTGAGAGAAGTCGACTAGTCGTGTGTTTTTTTCTCTCTCTGCCCTCGCTTGTGTACACAGTGCAGTCTCTGATTGGCTGACGCTGACACGCGTTCCTTGGTTTAACCAATTATTATAGTCCCTTCATAGAAAGGAGCGGTACCGTTGGCATGAGTGGAATCTAAACACAACAAGACTAGAGACATGCAGCAGAGAAGACAGACACACATCGCATGTGTGGAGATCCTTCACTCTAGACACACAAACAGCACGGAGACCTGCACAACCTGCAAGTCGGTGTTAAAGTACAGGAACAGTACCGGCGTTCTGCACGGCATCTGGAACGGCACCGCTAGCTAACATGGCTAATGCTAGCACTGCAGAGAGTCGTCCAGTCTAGAGGAGCTGAGTGGCGCCGCGGCTTAAACTGTTCCCACTCGCAGTTGTACACTTCAATTTACCAGAAAATTCAAGGTATTAGTCTTTGTTTTGTTTTGTTTAATTGTCATGTTGTCTGTTAATGTTACAGAGAACTTTACTAAAAGTTGCTCAATGTTGGACGCCTGTGTTCCTCCACTGCGTGTGTGTGACATCATCAAATGACTAGTCGACTCAACTTAGACTTTGCTGACCAACTAGTCGACTTGAAAAAATCTGGAGTCGTTAATGCCCTAGTCGAAACACACCCTAGCCTCAGCCACTTACCGATCCTAACACAGTCAAATCATGAAACCACAACTAAGCCACAGAAGAAGGAAAACACCCTCACTCATACACCACAGTACTGCAAATTCTTCCACTGCACCCAACCAAACTAGTTCACCCACGTAGTCCGTAGGTGCGAGGCTAACAGTGTAAGTCGAGTGGAAGTGGAAGTGAGCGTTGTCAACTCGAAACATCGAATGTCGAGACAGTCTGTATATTAGTCTCCTCATCTCCTATTTAATCCGTGTCATGAAACAAACCAATGCTAATCATTTTCGTGTGAATTCTGAATGTATGCACTCGCCCAGAAAACACTGCAGTGCATCCAAAAATAAAGGTAGCATTTATATCTTGATAGAAAACACAGAAGCAAAAAGAAACCTCCGATTCCACATGCTGATCCGTTTTACTCCAACCAGTGTGGTTTTAATTAATTTAAGGAGAAGAGGACAAAAAATGCATTACCAGTAAGACATCAGTTCTGATAAGGTTAATTACAGTTTAATTTTATGTTCAGCTAACTGATAAGAAATCATTCTTTATTAAATAGAAAGTAATAAGGAGTTAGAAAGCTTATAATGCAAAATATAACATGTAAAATATAAGATAACATTCATTATACCACCGAGATTACAAAACCTTTAATCTAAAAAAAATCTAAAAAAAGAAAAGGAAAACCTGCATCATTTTTGTTGCAAGTTAAGGCAGTAAGATTTTATCCAAAGTCATTGTTACTGACTTGCTCATCAGGACATTTTCGACAGTGTAATAAGCAGCTGACATTTTCAAATTATTCAAAAAATAGACAAAACTGGGAGAGAAAAGGTTTTGTTCCAATAGCAACGATTACACTAATGACCTGTAATTAAACTGTAATAGGGATGTAATCGGATTTGTGATAATTAAAAAGATACAAAATGCCAGAAGCCACTGTAACGAAGCAGAGGAAATAAGCAGTGAAACTGACAGTGGAGGATTGGGGCAGCACAGCGGGAGCTAAACAGCCTCACAGTCAGGGAGGAAACAAAAGTGAAAAGAAGGAAAGAGAGACTGCAGCAAATTTTCAAACAGCAAGCTCAAAACTTGGGGTGCAACAAGTCAACGTTTCTAATTAAACCCCTCATTAAACATACATCATGTGTACTCCTGTACCAGTATTCAATACTCCTGTACCAGTATTCAGTACTCCTGTTCTAGTATTCAGTACTCCTGTACCAGTATTCAGTACTCCTGTTCTAGTATTCAGTACTCCTGTACCAGTATTCAGTACTCCTGTTCCAGTACTCAGTACTCCTGTACCAGTATTCAGTACTCCTGTACCAGTATTCAGTACTCCTGTTCTAGTATTCAGTACTCCTGTTTCAGTATTCAGTACTCCTGTTTCAGTATTCAGTACTCCTGTACCAGTATTCAGTACTCCTGTTCCAGTATTTAGTACTCCTGTTCCAGTATTCAGTACTCCTGTACCAGTATTCAGTACTCCTGTTTCAGTATTCAGTACAGGACTACTGAATACTAGTACAACCAAACCCAATTTTTCAGATCTTCAGTTATTAATGTTTACAATGAATTATTCAGTAACTATTGGGGTATGTAGCTATTTGAATATAGAAATGTATAAATTTTCAAACTCGTCTAAGTGTTTGTATAGTAACTGAATATTTGTTTACGGAAGTTATTTACAGAGAACTTCAGAGACTGTTGAGACACAAGCAGCTGATTTTGTGAAGCGATTTGTAAAAATATTTAAAGCTCAAAGGTGCAAAATGTGTACAGCAGAAAACCATGTGACTGCAGTGCTCTGTACATCAACTAGTGTATTTTTAATCACTGTATATTTAATGCAAGTAGGTCAGTCTTAGGAGGAAACAAGGAGAAGTGGGTGCTCACCGAGGTTGGCATGTCCGAAACAGAAAATGCAGCCATCTGCCCCGTTGACTACGGACTGAATGACCTCAGCCACGGTCCCTGAACACACTTCTGCCTACAGAGACAAAGAGGACTCAATAACACACACACACACACACACACACACACACCCACTAATACCATTCACTCTCAGCTTCAAGGCATTCTAAATTCTGTCCTTGATTATGTGATACCTGAACAATAGATCAAAACAGATCAATGACATATTTCATTTATTCATTCAGTCATTCTTTTCTGAGCAACTCATCCATAGCCCTTAGAACTCGGAGTGTATAAATAAAATTTCAACAAATAAAAGCAAAGTTTTTTGTTGGGTTGCTGCTATTTTTCTCGGCGCGTCGCCTCTTGGTCGCTCTCTGGACCCCCTCCCTCTGCAGGTTTTCCCCACCCGCTTGTGGGCGGAGACTATCCTGACTCTTCTCAGTTTAAAGGTCTTGTAATTTTTGTTCTCAGTTTAAACATCTTGTGATATTTGTTCTCAGTTTAAAGATTGTGGTTTGTTTTATTTGTAAGACCTAAAATAGAAGACATTTGTTAATTTTAGTTTTTTTATGGCCATTTGCATGTGTCGCAACTTTTAAAACGCCAGCAGTGGTTATTATTATTACATGTTTTTAAAATTACAATAACTTTGGTTCTATGTGATATAGGAACACCATGACATCTGACACCTTGAGTATCAACACACACCAAGGGAACTTCCACGTAAGGAGCTGTTTGGCTCCTTATATGATTTATTATTTGTTGCTTCAGGGTCAGAGTTGTGCTGGAGCCTATCCTGGACAGGCTGCCAGTCTATCACAGGATAACCACAAAGACAAACACGTTCATGCGGACACTCATGCCTAGGCACAATTTAGTTTCTCCAGTTCACCTAAGCTGTATGTCTTTGGGCTGTGGGAGGAAAAACGACATCATGATTATGCAAATCTGCAAATACTGTATAGTGAAGGATGCATACTACAATTTAATGGCAAATCTTATTTAGAGCCACTGATCTAATTCCATGAAAAAAATGCTGTTATTCAAAGGTATAGAAATGGAGAGTCAAAGGGGGTTAGCCCTAGATCACAAGTTCAAAAGCATTTCTATACATTGCATCACATGTCCTCTGGGCATTGGGCTTCTAGTAACTAGTTCCACTAATCCTGAAAAGCAAGCTCTTATTTCTGCAAGACTGCTGTTTCTATATTAAATGATCACTCCATGCCACACCTGATGCAGCAAAGTTTTAGTTACATAACAGCCTTTTTCCCACCCTGTGATAATACTCCCCTTCAGGGTGAGAGAGATATGAAGAGATAGGAGATCTGAAGGCTCCCCAATGAAGTTTTCAAAATTTGGAATCGTTTGTGTGCGTGCGTCTCTGTTTGAGTTAGGCTTTGGCAGGGCGCGAGTAAAAACTGCCTCTGATCTCAGTGTCTTCAAAGCCTTCCCTCCTTTGAACAACATGGGATGGGCATTGATCGTCAGAACTGATGTTGCTGAGACAGGAAACCCTGAAATTCACGGCATCCCCCTGTAGCGTGCAGGAGGATGTAGAGGGGAGAAGCTGCTGTAGGCCATGTCTTCCACCAACAGTACACAGGAATAACCCTACAGCTTGGGGTGACGATCCTCTTGGCTCTCTATTTTCTACAAACACTAACTGAGCTTCCTAACTCTGCATCTTTCAAGATCACTGCTTTGATCTTTTCTCGGGTATCCCCTTTTTCACTGCATATTTTTGTGCATGTCCAAGAGAAGCAGCAATAGCCTCTCAAGTATACTTGGCACCAAAAAAGCTCTTTGGAGGGCTGCCAAAATAGAACCACTTTTGGTTCTGGAAAGGACTTTTTAAAGGGAGAGAACCAAATAAGTGTGAAAAATGCAAGTCTGAAAAAAAAAATACACTCTTCACATAATGTAGAGGTTTGACAACAATTAAAGTGGAATAAGCCAATAATAATTAAATAACTTAGAATGTAGAAAAATCAGAGTGCCTTAGCACGTGTAAACATAAAGGTTCCTCTTATTGACACATGGTTCAAGGAAAAGTGACATTATTTAACTAGCAATCGCAAGGTTACATGACATCTAAACAAGCCATTCATGACATCTGACATATACCTAGACAAACCTTTAAACAAGCTGTCAGCTGTTGTAAAGACAGCTTTTTGGTGCCATTTTACCTCAGCCAGTGGAATGATAACAGAATTTTGTTGTGATCTAATAATAATTTTGTTGTAAGATTTATGAAAATATGCAGGTCTCATGTAGCCTGAAACATGTTGCCTCTGAGTGAAAGGTTACCAGAAAATCTTTAACTAATATAACATTTAGGTCATGTGGAAAGTTCTTTATAGAACTTTATAGTAGTTTTCTATAAATCTCATTCCCGGAGATCATTCTCTAGCTTCTTTTTTCCTTGTAATGCTGTTATCATATTAACCAGGACACTGCTGGTGTGTGAAATGCTGCATGTAACTTGGTGTTGAGCTGCTAGTGAGCAATGAGTGATGAAAGGAGAGGAAGAACCCTCTGCTGTGACAAAGATTCACAGAAAATACAGAGATTGAATGGCCAGTACTACAAACAAAAATACATAAATTAAAATAAATAAATATCATCATCATCATTAACCATAACCATAGAAACGTCCTAGAAATGTATTCACGTTAATGAAGCAACTAAAAATGCATAGTTCAGGGGAGCTCCAAAACAGAGAAAAATGGCCTTTTATGGCTATATAAGACATTTTCAACTGTAAGTTTCTTTCAGGAGTCAAAAGGAGTTCTTCTATTGAACTGCTCCAAAGAACTGTTTATTATTAAAGTGTAGACCTTAGACATCTTACATTGGTCTTTAAATGAAAAAATAAAATCCTTACTTGTGAGGCATCCTGGGTGAAGACTGCATCAAAGTTGAATGTCTTTGGGGCACTGGTGGAGGAGAATCGCTTCTGACCTCCATTGGACGGAGTGCTAGCGGGCGGCTCGCAGAAGGTCAGCTGCTTCTTATGAGCATCCACCTTCAGGAAGGACATGGACTCAGAGGTGTCCCGCGCTCCTTTGGCAGGACATATACGCACCATTACTTTAACCTGTAGAGGACACAAACACAGTAAGTCTGAAGAAATATACAAACAATATCAGGTGTAAAGCTAATGCAAACATCACTGAGAAAAATCAGCTAAATAATATCTAAATAATAATGAAGTTCAATACAGTCATATTGCCGCCATTGTGGTGCAACATATGCACATATTTCTGTGCTACTCAGCGTAATGTGAAGCAACAGTTTAGAACACAGCAAGGCACACTAATGTGCTTCAGCTGCTTTGCCAGGGATTACCCTCACATCACCAGTGCTTGGAAAAGCTGCAACTTGGCAGCAGCCTGGTATTAAATCAGCCTATTCCAAGTTCCAGGATTTCGTAGTATAAGCATGCAAGCGACAGGATCTTTCACACAGTCATCCCATGCTTTGGCTACACTTTGGCTAACATTGCTTGAGAGATTTCTCCAAAAGCAGAAAACGCCTCTTCAGCACCGTAAAACAGATTCTTTACAGTGTGGGTGAAATGTCCTTTACCACTCAAATATGACGACCACCCATAAGAATTCCATACGTTTTCAGTGCAGTGATTGTATACCCACAATGTTTATTCTGCCATCATTTTAGCATGCAGAAATACTCTCTACAACACATGTATTTTTCAGGACATGTGTCTTGTGACCGGGAACCATTCAAATATAAGATATTTACAGTGTATTGATGGAGCTGCGAAAAACTAGCTGATCTTGTGAGAAATTTCTGCCTCTCAGCCACCATTCAAATCGCAGGTTCAGCATTTCTGTCGAGGTAGAGGTGATATTGATGTCAGAGGTGATATTGATGTCACTGAAGGCTTCCAGCAGCCACAAATTTAGTCCTTAAGAAAAGTTAACTAACTGACACAACTGCACGGACCTTCCAAACCTCGGAGGCCAACAAACAAGCCAAACTGGCAAGAATAGGGATGCTTCCACTATTCCATTGTGGTCTCTTATTATCCAGGCCCTTCGAACTACCACATATTTTATGGATACAATGCAAGATAAATCAATAGCAAAAGCAACCACTGTGATATGAAAGTACACAGTCCAGCTGGAGGTGCAGTATGGGAACACTCTGTGCAGTTAGGGAATCCCTACAGGACAGAGGGTCCAGCTGCAGCTTGGTTTGGAGGACCGCTCCCGGAGCACGACTTGTCCAGAAAGAACAACAGAGGGCTGCCCTCACTCAAAAAAAATGGCTCACCCATCTGTGGCCACTCTTTGCTAGGCTCAGGTGTCAATTTGTCCACACATCCATCCACTCTCTTTGTCACGCAAAGCTCAATAGAGTCCTTACACGACTCCAGTCGTGAGCCAGTCATGATAGTTATGATAATCAAAAATCAAGAACAAATGACAGCGATATAATCTGATCTTTAAATGCTTGAGGTTAACAGATATTAAAGGACAAGTCTTCCAGTCACATCTTCTTCTGAGCTTCCACTGCCTACACTAAGAATTTGCCGGATGCTGAAAGTCTCTGAATGCTCAATGATGAGCCATGTTTCTTTAACTGTACTTTGTTGGTAGACAATGCAGTTAAAATGTTTTCCTTGTAACCTCAGAGTTGCTTGTTTCCCCCCTGTAGATAATGAGAAAACTACCAAATAATGCTTTGCTTCTGTTTTTGAGTCACTAATCTCAGAGGCTGAATACCAGCACAGACTTCACACTTCCTCCAGTGTGAATGTACATTTTCACCTCAACTTTCTGACTCAACACACTTGGCGGACAGCTCTTCAAGAAAATCCTCCACTCTGCCAGGGGTCCATGATGAGGCCTCTGGCTGAAACAGCACCCATCAACAGGCCGTGCTCACGCTCCTGGCATCATAAAAGCAGTCAGCTCATAACAGGCAGTTTTGGCAGCTTATTTCCATCTATTGACTGTACGGACCCGGGAACCGAATGGTACATTTTGTACTTTCACCTCATTAAACAAATTTATAAATGTATTATGTATAAATATAAAAAACTGAGTGAGGAAAATAATTTCCATGATATGAGCCCTTTAAATTCAGCTACATTGTGAGCACATATTGTGTTTGGATGAAAGCACCTGCGCTCATAATTCTGGCTCTGTAATTTTCAGGAAGCTCAATAAAATATTGGTGTTCAATTTTTCAGGGTCATTAGTCCACTCAAGCCATTCTGATGTAATGACAAGTTGCCATAGCACCGTTCTAAAACCGAGCCTCGTGATAGGGCACTTGGTATCAAACCCATATTCTGTTATTGTGATATTCTTAAATCCCAGATCTGTTTTCACCATTTCCCTGCAGAACAATGTGCACGCTCATCCTCCAACAGGGATCAGTTTCTTATACCTATAAATAAGTGCTTACCTACCACACATCCACACCTCTGCATTTCAGCCTGCTCTGCAGTTCATTGTGCCATCCTGCTAATGTCCCTCAACTCAGTGGACCTCATTAGAACTCTCTCCGCTATGCCGGCCTGATGTAAATCTCATTAAAATCTTGCAGCTGCTCACCTGTAATGTTTATTGTGCATTTTTAAGACAACTTTGTGGGTGAAGCAGAAGCTGCACTAGCTGCATGGCCCTGGCTTTAAAGGGGAAGTGAGGACACTGATCTAGGGATTTAAGGTGTCCTCAGAGGTCTCCACGCTGGAGTCAGTCTAAGGTGGCTGATGTCATTGCCCTTTGTGGAACGGTTGTGGGAAGCCATCTCCCAGTAGGTTCCAGCGCACAATAAACCTGCACCATCTGGTAGTGTTTATGAGTCAACTGGTCTGTTACTCCACTCTTCAGGGGGCTGCTGCCAGGAACACACACTGCATCTTAATCTCCACAAACAGAATACACCTCAGCGACCAGCCTCAGAGATAAGCGGAAACAGTGGGTCTTCCGAGTTACAACACAGATCCGTTCCTGTGATATAACCCGAATTTTGGTGTTAATCAAATCACACCCTAGCCTAAGTGACTTACCGATCCTAACACAGCTGTAAAATGATCTAGAACATAAAAACACAACTAAGCCACAGAAAAAGGAAAAGGACATAAGGACCCCCTGTACAATCATAGGGACATTTTGGGGTCAGCATAGACTATCCAAGCCCCTAAACCTCTAGAGGAAGTCAAACAAGTTGGTAACCCAACTTGCAAGACACCAAGATGGGATATAAGCTTGGAATAAACTTGTAAGTCTACCAAGTTGTTGCAAGATGTGTGGGGCTATTACACATGGAATGGATAGCAGTACATGCAGCACGTTCCTCTTCAGGGCATTCACTGTGATTTTACATTATAAATAGACAAGCAGAAGTCTTGTCAATGTCATCAACACATCCTGCTCACTGGCTGTGAGACCAGTCTGGAGTGAAGAAGGAGGTGGCTGGCGGTGCTATATTAGGACCATGTCTAATCCACTTCACTGTCATTTCTCCACACTCATTTAACATGTGGCAGACTACATCACGTCACAAGATTTAACACCAAGCCTGGGCACACAAAGGGTAGATGTACAGTCAAAGTACAGTGTGCAGCAGCTCCGACATCTATCAACACCGTGGGATTTTTAGCCAACTATGGTACAAAGTATCCACATAGATAACGTCCTATGAGAATCTGTTCCTTCTTAATGTCGTTATGAATGACTGAATTATATAGATAATGAATGGGATAATATAATATAATATAATATAATATTTAAATAGGAATTATATATCTATGAATAGGCATATATTGCAAATATTCCCAAATACTGAAGACATTTATTGCTTTGTATCCAGAATTTCCTACTATTTTTATTATGTTACAGATGAATGTAGTGTTAGGTGTCTTGGCCAAGGGCTCCTACTGGTGTAACCTAGTGTGTTTTGACAGGAAGGAAGTCACAATAAAATGAAAATTTTTCATTTTTTCAGCAATGCCACGATGCATTTGGTAGTCGTAATGCGTGATACTGTTACTAACTACTAGCCTAGAATGGTAAGGGTGCTGGCAGCAGAGGCAGTAATGTAGCAGGTGTTCTGCAGAGTGATCTGCAACATAAGCCTGCAGAGAAAATCTGCCACTGCTATGAAGGTCTTCTTCAGGTCGGAGTTCGCATTTCTCTGGCTTCTTCAAAGAAAAGTGTAGAAAGCTGTTGCCGTGTGTTTCAGAAGAGGCATGTGAAGAAGGTTGGTGCAGTGTGTTTCAAATGGGAGTCAAAAGGTGAAGATCTGCCTACTCTAGGCAAAACCTTTTAGGCTGCTTCACTTAACTGTGAGTTTGGAACATGCCTTCCATTTATGAATGCAGTATAAGAAGAGACTGTATGACTATAGAAGGAGAAAAAACTTGGGATTGAGTTCTGACAGCTTCTGCTTGAGTTAGAAGACCAGACCTCCTTTAATATAAAGAGAAAGAGCCAAACAAAGACTGAGGAACAGAGAAGACATGCATGGTGGGGTGTGAAAACTTCATCACAAAGTTTTCAAGGTGAAGATTCACTGGACATTATCATGTGGACCCTCTTTCACAGTCCACTTCCATTCATAACTCCGTTTAGTTTCACTGCAGTTACCATATCTTTTATAGTAAGAACCAATGTACTGAATAAGAACTCTCAGTATTAGTAACTGAGTAACAAGAATAAGGTGTAAAAGGTGAACTTGTGGTGTCAGAAACAGTAAACAAGACTAGGGTCGTGGCACTATTTTGACTGGTTATGTTCTTGGGATGATCTTGACCGCTTATTGGTAATTCAGAACCAAGCGAGAACAACTTTAATAAAAATGTTATTGCATGATGTCATTTAAGGGCATGCCAAGTATGCTCTTGCATATTTGTGTGTGTGTGTCCATGAGTCATACTTATTGGACAATGTGCCCTTTTTGTGATTAACAAATTTGTCCTTTTAGCCCTTCCAAGACAGTGCTTCCAATACTCCCAATCTGGCCTCCCTGCCTCCATGCACTCATACAGATGCCCATTCTGAGAGAGAACTCTCTCTTTCATCCACCGGCCCTCTGATATGACCTATTGACCGGACAGTTCAGTTTCCCACTCCCACAGGCTGTCAGACACTCAGAGACAGGAATGTGTCTGGTATTCCAAAGGAGCTTCTTGGAATTCCAGCAGCCTGGGAATGGGGGCAATCGGTCTGTCCCGAAGTGTCAAACACAGTCTGCTTTGATGCTAACTTGACAACTGGCCAAATTCAAAGTTCTTACAGAGCGTTCTTGACCTGAAATAATGAAACAAAGCAGCAGATTGTTGTTGCCCAAAGAAAATGTTGATGTAAGCTTCATGATACATGGCAGTACATGATTGTGCCCTAAATGTCACAGCAGAACCACCCCGTCCGGAGCTTTGTAATACGACCTTACCTTTCCCATCCCGGGGTTGTCTTTGACCTTTGAGCTGGCCCTGAGCAGGCATGGTGGGACAGGTGGTGGCGAGACCTGCAGGGTGGCGCTGAAACCCTCAGTGTAGAAGAACGGCTCGTCCGGGTCAGGTGGGGAGGGGGGCGGAGGGGGGTAGGTCTTCTTGCGCTTGGAGAGGTTCAGCTTCTGAGCAGCCCTGTGAAAAGAAACGCAGGACATAATGATTAAGATGATAAAGTAGGTTCATTCTTTGTTTTATTCGCATTTTGGTTTTTTTTGTTTTTATGCTGAATTTTTGATTTTTTCAGCGTATGTTCATACAGTTACCCATAGTCTCATAGCCTTACATCTCTAAACTGTGCTATGTCTACGGTCAGTTCACAAGACCTAGATCACGACTGAATGAGCGGGAAAATTAAACTCTGCAGGAATAAAAAGATTTGCTCACGCTTCAGCTTCAGCCATACATGCATTTAGTGCTGTCACTGCTCCTCCATTCAAAATGTACACCCTTGAAAATTTGTCTTAATGATTGTTTCACAATTTCAGCCAAAAACAGGTCCTTATTACTGCTGTGTCAACAGTCCGAATATTCTTCACAAGGAGGAGCTGTTAGCAATGAAGTCACTTTTGACCTCACAGAGCCTTCAGGTCTATTGTTTCTCAGATATGGAGACAAAGGAGACTAACAGGATCTCTGCTTACTTAAACAGCGGTGATGGTGTTGAAGGGAGTTTAGTTTTTTATAGCTGTGTGTTTTCAGAGCTATTTTGGCTGGATTGTTAAACACAATGTCATGTTGAACCACAACTAACTTGTGTCGATAAGCACGTATTTTAGTATCAGAGGCCTAGCAAGGTATTGTAGTGTTTAAATGTCTTACCATTTGCTAAACTATATAAACCAGATAAAGTGATTTACTACTCTTTTATCCCTTTCTTTTACAATTTATTATCAATCCCTGGCCAAACACCTATACAGACCAAACAGCTACACTGACCAGTAGATAAGTCAAATACATCCAAACAAACAAACGTGCATTTTGTTATTTTCCTTTTGTGTAAACACTGGTTACGTCTTGATTTTTCTTGCTTCAGTTTAGCATAGTAATGGGCAGGCTTGCAAAACTATAGCTGCCTGGAAAGAGTTCTTAGTGTAACTTTCAGCTATGGGTATGACATGTTGAGTTAATAGTCATGATAATTGTTAGGAAATGATAACATGGCTGGTTATTGTACATAGTTAGTTTAATATCCCTGCCCTTTGTTTATATGAATCATGTTTTTTGAGCATTTTCAACATTTTTTATCTTTACACACTATCTATTCGAATGTCAATGCCAATTTTCCATTGATTGTGTGGATTTCTATCCCTTGGTTTTCCTTTATGTGGCAAGGGTGGTCCTCACATTTAAAATAGAATTAACTTTTATTTGTCTTTCTACCTGCTTTATGATTATATGTTTTGTTTAAAACAGCAATCAATAGCCCTACAACTCTGAAAAGAGTGTTTTCGGAATTCTGAAAGATACAAATAATGAGTAGATTACTCTTTTACCAATATAACTGACAGTGACAGACATACGTATTACCATTACTCTGTTTCAGTGCTGTGTTAGACCAAATGCCAAGCTTAGAAATGATTGCGAGTTTTGTAATTTCACGCTGTAACCACGAGATATTATGCACCTCAGATAAGCATGTGCATGTGAATGGGAAATCCAAATTTAAGGGAGTTTCATTTTGTGGATGTAAGTGTGTATGTGTGTGTGTGTGTGTGTGTGTGTGTGTGTGTGTGTGTGTGTGTGTGTGTAATAGAAAGGTGTAAGACATGTGGGTGTTCGAAGTACATGTAATGCTTTGAGCTGCGAGTGCCTGAGAGTTAGGGTCGCAGGATGGCTTCAGTTAGAGACATATAAGAAGTGTGTGAGTCATCGCATACCTCAGTAAATGCAAGTTTGCTTGTGGCCAGTGTGTGGTTCTGTTTGTGTACACATGTACACACGTCTGTTGGTGGGTGCGCCTTTTCAGATCATTGTGGAAAACGAAGAGCAAAGTAATGCTCACCTACAACCAACAAAGTGCTTTTTACCCAAGCCTCAAACTTTTTTTTTTCTAAATCAAAGGGTAAACCATTTCCTTTAAGGTCACTGAGGTTGAGGTCAGAGTTTAGAGCAGGATTCGACTAAGAAAATTCTTATTACAGTCAGGCACCTACTTTCAGTACTGTGCAGAAGTCAAATGTCTGCCTTTTATTTATGTCATTTCTAGTCAAAACAGCCATTAAGTACATGTTATTCACTTTTCAGTGTCAGAAAAAAACAGCAGAACATACATCAAAGAAAACACTAAGTTCTTAAACACTAAGGGCCCGATTTTCAGGTTCGATCGCGCATTGTCTGAAGTCTTAAACGCAGTTGTCTTTGGGGGAGGGGCCAGCGCA
>JBBIGA010000153.1:4211902-4232612 GCA_037576975.1 Alestes dentex
ATATCATGTTCATAGGTGAGTAAATAAGTCAACTTTTATAAAAGAATGTTTTATTATGCTTAAAGTACTTTCCATTTTATTTAGCAAAGCTGCCTTTGTGGAAGGGGGTAAACTGCTTTTACAACAGAGAGTTCTCTCCCTTCCTTTTTTTTTTACCACTCATTGCTCACTAGCAGCTCAACACTTGGCCATAGAGAGTTAATAGTGCTCTAGTTTATCAGATAAGTTATGGAAAATTATTTTTTCATTATATTAATTAAACATTTCCAAAGTGATTTCTGTCCTGCTGGCAAGCCAATGATTACAAACAGATAAAACAAAAGAGCAAAAGGTATTTTGAATTAATCCTAATGCCTTTTAATTATACATGTTCCTGTTCTAATAGCTGCCCTCAGAATTCAGTCATGATGACTGTCTGAATGAGTTCATGCTTTTGATTTTATTACTCAGCTCTACTTGGTGTTTACATCCTCTAACAGGATTACACAAACAAACTCCTGGCTAATCCACAGCAACAGCACCTGCAACAAAACCCACTGGAGAGCCAAGATATAAAAAAAGGAAAATGCAGATGGAGCCCACCCCCAGTGGTCATAAGGTGAAAGGCGGAGAAACACCCTGGGCAGGTCGCCAGTCCATCACAGGCCAGACACCCAGACAAACACACACACAGTCACACCTAGGGCAGTTTAGCATTCCTGATGTCTCTGGACTGTCGAATACTGAGCAAACCCATGATATGCTGAGAAGAGCTTGATTGGACATAATTTATTACAATAAAAGAGTAAAACCATATTGTTTGCCCTGAATTCTAAGGTTTCAATCAATGCTTCAATCATGTTTAAACACAGAAGAGGATATATTTTATTATCACTTGATATGGAGAAACAGTTGTTGCTGTGCATAAACTCTTATATGCACTCTTATAATATATAGTGATGTCCTAGAGGAATATATCTAGAATATATACGAAACTTCAAGCTTGAGGATATATATATATATATATATACCCCCAGGATATCGCTATGTAATAGAGAGTATAGATATCGCGATATCCTGGGGGAATATATATATAAATATATAAATATATATAACTTCTGAACTTCAGCCTTCAGGATATTCCTGCATGGCTGTAAGGAATGCCAATGTGTTCTCTTGCGACTTGCAGGAGAAAATGTTCTAAATTCTCATTCTTCCCACATTTAAAGGTTAAAACACCTGTCAGCAGCCAGCGAAGAGCACTATAAACCAACATTACCGCATACAGAGTGATGATGTAATATTGTTCTGCAGACTATTATATTATATTTAAGCCTCTGCACCGCCAGAGCTCTCCCTGTGATATTATTATGCCTGCTGGAGTCAAAATGGTTTGCCCCAGATATTAAGAGCATGCACAACGCAACAAAATATGAAACATGCACCAAGCATGAAGCAAGGTCACCGCAGTTCAGTGGTGGGGAAGCAGTGGAAATGTAAGACGGAACAAGGAGGACATGGGAATCTGAAAGAATTGGATGAGCTGTGATCTGCTGACAGCCTGACAGAGAGATAACGAGTGTAGAGGAATCTCACTCACATGCGCGCGGTGGTAGAAATAGGACCACTGGCTCAAGAGAGCAGCAGCTCTAACACCCAGCACAGCTGTATGCACTAATCTATGCCCCATCACATTCACAGTAATTACATCCTCATGTCAGACTCCACCATTAGGGCTCAGTGGGGACGCTGGGATAGACGTTTCCAGTTCAAAATGGAAGGCTCTCTTTTTTTCCTCCTAATTAAGTTGAACTTGCGTTAAAGCGCTTCAGAAAGCTCATGCACAAGACCACCACAGTAGATCAATACAGGCAAGGCCAGGCAGGGTGGATATTAATTTCAATTAACGTCAATAAGGCCTATTCATTACGATAAATTAGGGTACGCAAAATCACACCAATGTCAAATCTACACAACTTCTAGTTCAAGTTTCAGCAGAATCACCTCCAGGAGTGCCACTGAATCACCAGCTGAAAATGAACCCTCAGACTCCGTCCCTTACACACACACACTGATGATCAATCTCACTTGCTCACTTCCAGCTCTCACTCGCTTTTGCATGCTCTCATTTCCTCACTCTTTCTCACCTGCTATTACTGAACACAACACACAAGAACACACATGAAAACAGCGTCTTAAACCGTAGCTGTGCTCCAGAAGGAACATGATGAGAAACGCATAGACTGGTGGGTAGGCCAGTGATAACAATGCCATTAGAAAGGGAAGGGTTGTTCGTGTGGGACCAGAGAAGAAGCTATTTTGGCTACCAACAGAACCTTTTAATGGATGATTCTTTAAAGAACCTTGTTTGTAAATGAGATGTATGAGTTCGAAGTACTTTTACAAACTGCATGACATAGAGAACCTCCATATAACGTAAAGGATTCTGGAAGAAACCTTTCATTGGTAATGACCTTTATTATGTTAAGGTTCTTCACACTAATTTAGGGAACTAAATTAGTTCTCCTTTGGACCTAAGAACCTACTTTTTGTATGCAAGCAACTAGCTGCCTAGCTGGCTCATCAATTACATTATAAATTCATGTCCATTTGACCAAAATAGTCTCAGTAGGGGCGGTAGGGGCCTGCTTTTCAAAAAGAACTGTTTAATAACATTTCTTATGACTGTGATAAGTTTCTTATGTGGCTGTTGTAATGCTATATTATACTGATTTGTCAGTATTGTGTCAGTAAATGGTAATTATTTGAGAATCTTTTAGGCTCTTGGATTAGGTGCAGGTTATTTAAACTGTTAAGAAGTTCAATCTTGCACACCTTACTTACAAAAATGACCCCTAAGAGCAGCAGTACTCAAATCAGTCCTCAGGGACCTTCAGATGATCCATATTTTGCTCTTTTTATGTGTTGCAGGTTGGTTTGAAGCAAAAATACCTGATGACCAATTTGAGAACTAGTGCCTTAAGGAACTTTTTATTGCTCCAAAAAAACATTATTTCATTTTTATTTTAGATCTCATTACATTAGAAAGTGAAAATATTGCTTCAGAGGTATTGAAAATAATTATGATTTTTAAAAGTGGCTTGAATTCAGTGCAACACAGGAGGGCCCAAGTGTCCTTCACAGGATTAGAGCGCTGCCAGGTTAAGAGAGCAGCACAGCGTGGCTCTGTGAGTGCAGTCAAGCAGACAACTGCCCCAGATGGACGTCAGGTGCCATTTTTTCACCCTGGGTGAGGCTGTGGTCCCATCTGTTGACAATTTTCAGTTTTGGCTCCCTTCACACCTTCAAACCAGGCTTGGCTCTGGCCCTTCAGTGGCCTAAATTAGACAGGCTGCCAGAGGAGGCTCATTAGTTGACTGCAGGTGACATACAGACTTGAACATGAATAGACAAAGCTTGTCTTAAGTACCATGCAAACAGGGTATGTATTCTTCTGTCAGTTTACAAGAAATTAAATAAACAGCTTGTCAAGAAAAATTTACATTTACACAACTGTACTTTCAGTCCCAGTGTAGTCGATCAGCCAAGACAAGACAATTTTGCTCCTTCAGGTTTGCAATGGGAAGGCGAATACAGCCAGGAAAGAACATGCATGTCCCACCAGGCTAACACAGAAACCTGCATGCCTAAATTATCACATCCCTGCTTCAAAGCTGTAGTGGGTAGGGCAGGGTAAAAACAGAACTGAACGACAGATAGACATCAGTATTGCTTTCTTACCCCTAAAACACAAAGCCAAGTATGCATAAGCTTACATCTGCTTCTCTGGGACTTGCAAAATCTCTGCAGCATGTTGTTTTACATCAAAATTAGTTGGATGCTTGGTGGTGCCAAAGCCAGCCATGGCCAGGAATCGCAGAAAATGCAACTGGCTTTGTAAAGACAGGGTAGTGCCAGTAAGGATGTCTGTTGGTTGGCAGTTAGTGTTCTCTTCCGTTGTGTTGAGCTGTTCAGTGATGTTACATTAGCGGCAGTTCGAAAAAAGGTGGTGGAGCTTCACGTGACTCGATGAACATGACGAGATCCACAGATGCATTCAAGACTTCCAATCACCAAGCTACTGTTGTTTCTTTACACCCAAATAAAGTGACAGCCAAAGATTGTTTATATTAGTTTTTTTTTCACATGGAAAATATGGAATTTCACGCAAAGCTTGCACTGAATAAGCTAAACAAACACATTGATATGAAAGGAAAGGGTTATTCATGTGGGACCAGAGAAGAACCAATTCTGGATTACAAAAGAACATTTCAATGGATGCTTCTATAAAGAACCTTGTTTGTAGATGAAATATGTGAGTTTCAAGTACTTTCACATAATGCAAGAGCCTACATATAACTTCAAGACATCTGGAAGAACCCTTAAGTTGTTAAAGACCTTTGCATTACGTGAATGTTCTTCACACTCCCACATCAGAAATGGTATGTATTTTCTGTCAAAGTCAACGATGGCCAGGAATCCAAGAAAGCGCAGCTGGCTTTGCTCTCACGTGCTGGATAAGACAGTGTAATGCCAGTATGGATGTCTGTTGGTTGGTGGTTACTGTGCCATTAGTGGCAATTTGAAAAAAGGTGGTGTAGCTTCATGTGACTCTGAGGAAATTTGCTAGCTTTTACATGTCAAAGAGACATCTAAAACCATCGAAAACTGGTAGAATATTGTCATTCACTCTATGAGCATTACCTAAGAAGTTGTTGAGCCACTTGGCTTCTAATGAAGAGTCCCCCACCTTCACCCCTCCCTCCATGAGGTAGTGCAGGAGGAAAGAACCATGTCAAGTGGGTTTGTGTCCATGCTAGGCTAAAGACCGATCTAAAGACACCAGCTGTTCCGTCCTCTGTCTTCTGCCATAAACTGAGGCTCAAACTGCAATTTTTATTGTGCTTCCCAAAACAGGAGTTGAGGGACTGCTGTGTTTTCATTCAGACTCAGTCATTCAACTAATTGGATTAATCTTAGCACGCTTTGCACTGTTTGTATGTTGCTTTCTCTGTATTTAATACTCAGAAAGAATTACAACTGGTATACTGTGGTCTTCTACTTCAAACTGTATCTAGCTTAGTGAACCCAAATGCATAATGGTGTATATAAAAGAGCCACTGTAAAATTTCATGGCTGTATGGCTGCAGTGCCTGAATGTTTTTCTAATGCGTAGGCAAAAGGTGTGCTCCACATGCATATGCCAAACATGTGCACACGCCTCAACACACAAACTGAGACAAGCACACACAAAAGAATTGCTTCATTGCGAATTCATAGTGTCAAGCCTCCAAACAACATCCTACTGGGCCAAAGAATTCTCCAAGGCTGAAATAACCCTGTGTTTTGTGAAGGCAGTGCTTCTCAAGGTCTAATTGCTTTTCAGCCCCTGTGAGATGGGGGCAAGAGAGCAGTCGCTGTCTGCCTTTGATGCAAAGTCGACTGACTTGCCTTCACCACGGCATTGTGTCAGTCCCTCCAAACGTACAAAGGTCCTATTCCATCTGCACACTTGTTGCTCTCTAACAGGTTGAGAGGTGCTGACTGTGTTTACCCACACTGAGAGAGGGGACTACGGTAGACACAGTGCCAGAGAACAGCAGATCATGCCAGAAACTGGCAGGTCATGCTTATTACTGTGTATTCTATGCTTATAAAGAATTTCAGTATACACTATATCGTCGCTGTCGGGACGAAACCTCATATGTCCAAAATTATTTTTCAGGAAACTCAAAAAACGATGTATATTCTAAATGAATGAATACTGTGTCTTCAAAATTGGTATAACTATTTTCAGCAGTTTTCATGGTTAATCATTTCTAATTTTTACAGACCCACATGGAGACTGACCAATAGTATCGATTTATGAAAAAAAACAACAAAGACCAAAAGTGAAGTTACGAGGTTTCTGCCAGACAGCGACGATATGGACAAAAGCATTGGGACGCCTGACCATTACACCAATAGGGACGTTGCATTCAAATCCATAGACTTTAATACGGAGTTGGTGCCCCCTTGCAGCTATAACAGCTTCCACTCTTTTTGGAAGGCTTGCCACAAGATTCTGGAGTTTTTGTGGCAATGATGTTGGACGAGGTCTGGCTCGCAATCTCTGTTCCAGTTCATCCCAAAGGTGCTGGATGTTGTTGAGGTCAGGGCTCTGTGTGGCCAGTCAAGCTCTTCCACACTGAACTCATCCAACCATGTTTTAATGGAGCTTGCTTTGTGCACCGGGTCACAGTCATGCTGGAATAGAAAAGATTCTTCCCCAAGTTGTGTCCACAAGTTGGAAGCATAGCGTTGTGTAAAATGTCGGTGTGCTGAAGCATTAAGATTACCCTTCACAGGAAGTAAGGGGCCGCTTGAATTTCAAAATTAAGAGGTGTGTCCCAATACTGTTGTCCACATAGTGTATCTTAACACTTTAAACCCTGAGAGTCCATTTCAATTTGGCCTAACAAGCATATCTTGTTAGCTGCATTACAACAGAAAATATATGAAATTAACCTGAAAAATGTTTTTCCTAAGGTTGCATTTGTAAACCTTTAAAAGTTAGACATTGACTAGTAGGTGAATATGGCTTTGATGGTCTAAATACTCAGTGAGAGGCAGAGGCAGAGAAAAAGTAGGTAATTGCTGTGAGCAGTGCTACAGTTACAGTATCTATCAAATGTACCTGACTGCAAGTACATGATGGTAGTTCATGCCAGAAACCCATACATACAGGGGCAGATATATTCACCTGTATCCATTGCAGTACTGATTGTCCACAGCAATTGCTCTCATTTGTTATTACGACAGTTATATGTCCAGTTTATAATAATTAGGCACAATATGTATCATTTAGCTGTAAAACATTATAGTGATTTTAAGGCTGTTAAATTACTGAACATTTATAGAAAACATGTAGCCCAAATACAGCCCAGCTCTGAATCTGTCATCCAACCGTGGACACTGCATTTAAACTAGGAGAAATTTTGTTCAGCCTTAAGCGTTGCAGTTAGCGTCAGGGATTACATATAGCTCCCTCAAGGCAATGGGGTCAGAGACGGCCATCCCTGTGCTAATGTAGCACCATTACCCATCAGGATGACTTAGCGCTCTATATCCAGAAAGGAAGGTCAAGTAGCCACCGGAAGGCCAATGGTGCAGCATCGGAGAGAGAGACTAATTCACCAAATAATGATCCTTAACTAATGCTAAGCCAGTAAGCATGTCAAGGGAAATGTCTTTTATTAAAGACAATATGCTTTAAGCCATGCAAATCTTTCACATTCCAAGGAACTAAAGCAACATAAAATAAGGGGCAATGGCAGCTTTTCTTTGAATGCTTGAACGTTACCACTCAAGCAATTCTAATCCTTTGGCTAATCAAGAATTTACTACATAAGGGCTCTCAAGTCCTTCTTGCCTCTGTTCGGTTCAATTACATTCGAGCAATTTCTTGCCAGTATTAGACATCCTCTAGAAATCATTGTTTTCTGCCTTTAAATTTACTTCCCATCTCAATTTTAATACTGCATTTGTGTCCTGAAGAGGATTAAGATATTGCAGAGGCAATTGAAGTCTAGAAGATTACTGAAGATGCACAAATGATCATTCACAAAAACTATTTAACATCTACACACTTTTCTTATTTAGTAACTGTTTTGTCTGACTTAAGTATGTACTGATAGCACCTCATGAAGTCATTTTCACACGAATGCAACAAAGACAATTAAACATATGCATATATCTTATGAATTATCTAAGAATTAAAGTAGAATGACCTTTTCTGACATTTCATCTTTTGCTTTTGGTCATTACGCTCTTATGTTTTGTGATAACATACATAGTACAGTCTTTAAAAGTTTTGAGCAGATGGTGTGTCACTAACCGTTGAAGATCCCAAAGGTTTGCTGTGGTAGCAGTCGGTAATACGTCAGTAATATTTGAGCTTCAGCCCTGAACTGGAACTCTCCAGCACTGGAGCACTATGACGTGATTATATTCTCTCCCATTAAACTTTGGATGAGGGTCTGCCTTATGAAAACTACTCCTGAACTCAGGATGAAACCATAAGCCAAATGTCTGAGCCATATTCACAGGGACAGGAAATGTGAATGGAACAATAAGCCATAAGAGTCCCTGCAGTGTGGATCTAAAATGGCCTTGGTAGAATATGAGGCTTCTTAATGAGTCTGATTCACCTGGGGTCACAGCACAAGTCTTATAAACATAGGTGTACTTAAACACACATACACATATACATACATACATTTTATCTATCTATCTATCTATCTATCTATCTATCTATCTATCTGTCTATCTTTTCTTGTGTTATAATTATTATGTACTATAACTATTATGATCATCTACATACACGGCATGTGGAACGTTATCAGAAGAAATAAAGGATGAGAGTGTGCAATTAGTACTCTATTAGTTTTATCAGTGACTATGGATGACAGGAAGAGAATGACAACAGAAAATACGGCAACAGAAAGCTGAACAGTGATTCATGTCAAAGTAGCATCAGTGAATAGCAACTATACATTTTGTCATGCTTCTCCCACATTTAATAAAAATGAACAACACTGTGGATATATTCAAGTAAGCTCTAATTACTTTTTTTAAATATGGAAATACAGAATTGGAAAATATTGATCCACTTTCCTTTAAGTACCTCGAGCTATTAGCAACCCTGCACTTAGATCTAATGAGAATTAATCTACAAACTGCTGGAAATTTGTACTTTTGTATTGTTATTGTTCTTTTAATTGACAAAAATAACAAACAACAAAACAATTCAGTAAAACTAATTTTGTTATCATTTATATTTTGTCACTTCAAGAGCTGACTACAAAAAAAACAATCAATATGGTTGTGAGGGGAAAATGATGAATCAACATCACAGGTAGCCAGTAAAGTGAGGTATTTGAGCGATCATTTGATGTTGTTCAACTCCTCGCTCCAGACTGTCATTCTGACTCTTACCGGGGTTTGCGGTTGCTGTTGGACTCTGCTGACTCGTGTCACACTCCACACGCCCTCCAGATAGTGCTGGGCATGGACAGGTAGTGGAGTGACTGTGGCAAGACAGGTTGGCTTCATGCCCGCCCCAGCAGCGCCGCTCTTGATCCAGCCCATTTCTCTGCGCTTCACGCCAGCTGCTGGCTCTCCGTGGGACCTGGAGGGGTGTGGCCTGGCTGCGGGCTGGAGGCTCTGATTCGGCCAGTCCCAGGAAGGGCGTGGTGAGAGCGCACGTGTGGCAACTGGCTGGAGAGTCAGGAGGCCAGAAAAATGGCCAGACTGCGAGTCACGTGCGTCATCGAGTGCCAGTCCAAGAGCGGAGTGCAAGGCCAGGCGCCTCAGCTGGTGCAGAGGAGTCCCACACACCTCGCAGCAGCTCTCAGCACCACGGCCCCGCGAAGGCCATTCCACCGCCTGGAGCTTATCAAGGAGGAAGGTCGCAAAGCCAGGGTCCTGCAAGGGGGAGAGTGAAAGTCTTATTCATGACGGTTAGGCATTAAAGTGGAAGTCATACTGACTTTTTGCAAGTTACTGCAAGCAATACTAACTTTTTTGCGAGCAATTAAATGTCACTTTGCATGAGACTACCCTCTGTATGATAATTACAGATTTAACTCTTAGAGCTCGTATATGTAAAATCTTATTTTAACAAATCAAAATGGTCTTAAACTGGTCTTTGCTGCACTTTTGCTCCGCGCTGCCACTCAGACGCTCTCCAGACCTCTACGGGTTTCCCCACCCACTTGTGGGCTTAAAAGAGCTCCTGGGTTCGAAGATCTTGTGTTTTTTCTGTTTGTTTCTGAGACCTATAATAAAAAAATGTGGGTGTTTTTGTTCTTTATGTTCATTTGCGTGTAATGCCATTTATAAAAGCCCACAAGTGGTTGTTACAGTTAAATTACAGTCACTTTGGTTCAACATAAAATAGAAATGCTAAACAAAGCTCAGTATAATCTGACACCTTAAGAATAAACACAAACCAAGGGAATACGAGGAGTTGTTTGCCATATGACGAAGATTTGCCATTTGTTGCGCTGCAGGTATGGATGCGTGCTGCTTGCATCCTAAGGGGTAACAGGACCTGAAATTTTAACTGAACCTATTATAGCCTAAAAATGTTCTGCTACAGTTCGATCCACAGCTGAAACCACGGCAGTTAGTTTAGAATCGAATCCCAGCTGTAGACCACAAACTACTCAGTCTGATTCACCTGACGGTGATTTAAAAACATAAATTCTGTCCAAACACGATTGCAGCCTGAGAAAATTCTGCCTGAACTTGACTGATGCCCAATCAATTCAGCCGGAACTTCACTGCAGCCTGACAAAACTGCATCTGAATCCAGCCTACACACAGAGCCATACTGTTATCCTACACCTCTGTGCCGACAACACAAGTGGCTCCAGGGCGTCAGATACAAATCTTGCCTGATGAATTAAAGTAAGGAGCAAGAATAAGCAGAGAGGAAAATTAAAACTGGGTATGTGGAGCCAAAATCCATTAAAGGTGGAAGGTACGCTATGAGAAACTTATCAAACTTTGAAGCCATCCCAGCGTCAACGAGTGTATTACAGACCGGGCAAATGTCTGATGTGAACAGTGAGATCCCATCAGATGCCAAAAATATTTTAAGCTATAGTGAGAATATGAACTCCCAAGCTGCAAAATGCCTTGGACACATTACATGGCTCCCAAACATGCTTTCCTGTAATTGGGAATACTGAAATGTAAATGTAGTACTGCGCTCTACATGACTGATTAAGATTTTTCACCAGAAGGAATCTCCAACCAGTCACTCTGGTCTCCAAGCTTTGTTTTGTCACGAAAACTCACACAAGAAGTGATGGGGAGAGTAATGCAATACCAAGTGTGAGATTGGGGCTGTGTCTGAATACCTGAATAAAAATGCCCTTTCCTGTCTGCTTCCCTTGATTTTAACTGATCTGGTTGTTGGGTGGATCCACATGCTAGTCAACTCTACTGATATATGTATCGAAGCCATGGGCCACAGATCAGGAAACATCACAGCAATCAAATAGGAAAGGAAGCTATTCACACACAAGCAGGCATTTTTTTTTTTTCCAAAAATGGACATCAACAAGAAGCTAGTGGTCCAACTTGCTTGCTTGTTGATGTGCAGCAAAAAAAGAGGGCCATGAAAATGAAAGGCAATATAATAATGTCAGACAGTGATTTGATTCACACTCAGTGATCGAGAGCCGTTTTAGGAGCCTACGCCAATTTGCCTCTGATCAGCTACTTCTGCTTGTCAGCAGTTTCCACGTGAAAAAGATAAGGGATGAAATTGTGTATGAACACTGCTTTAGAGGTTCTGCTGCTGTAAATCATTTGTTGCAGTTGCTTGTTAAGCCATTTTAGTCTCTTAGTGGAGCTACTATACATGTAGTAGTGATTTTGCAACGCTGTGATAGACCGACTGGCATGAAGGCATCACACACCATCTGAAAACCGAACACCGAAAGGGTTTTATAAGTCAGCAGCTTCCAGACAAAAAGGGATTTCCAAGCTTGCTTGAAGTTATGTAGTATATTTAGTGCTGTGGAGATATCCACAGAGACCTCTAGAGGCTTAAATTGATCCTGGTGTTTCAGGAGGAGCAGATTTAAAGCTGAGAGAAAGAGGGAAAAGACCCAGAGCAGGAGAGAGAGAGAAGGATCTGAGCATGCATCACGCATCGCATAGACCCTCCAGTAGAGATTTTCACGGTGAGCTTGAGATTTTCACTGCGAGCTTTTATCCCTTGATGACAAAAGTCAGATAGCTACAAAAGTAAACATGCATTTGTATGAAGCCGTGAGACGAGATGGACAGATCCCATTTGCCCTCTAAAACTAGGCCATGAGCACGTCCAATGTAGTGAAACAGTCAAAACAGCATACCTACAAAAGAAATGAAAGAACAAGAATATACAGGGGGTCCTCGGCCTATGTCAGTTTTGACATATGTCGTTTCGAGTTTACGACACTCAGTCCCATACCTAGTTTGGTTAAGCACGGCGGAATAATACGCAGTAACGCGGCGTATGAGTGAGGGAGTTGGCGTCCCCCAGTACGCTTACCTACGCCATTTTGGACTGTTAAAAACACAAGTGATTCACACTCATTTTTTGTCATTTTTTCTGTTATTACAATACAGTGTACAAGTACAGTATATTTATGTCCCTTTCCTTCTTCGGTGGCTTTGTTGTGTTTTTTGTTCTAGACTATGATTTTACAACATTCATGGCAATTTAGCAACAAGACATTCTATATAAAGAAATTCATCTACTGCCGTGAAGAACAAAAATGGTTCATTCATTTAACCAAACAATTGCTTCATGCTGTGACCAGCAATTAAACTGATTTTGAGTGAAACAAAGCAAATGTTTTGATATTTTGTTAGTCACTTGCCTGAAAAAGTTGTATGATATGTATTTGAAGTTTAAATGATCGCTCTCAAGTAATTTGGCTTGTAATATTGAAAAAAAAATTGACAGTATTAATGATAATAGCTATTTTGTTTCGGTTTCAGTGTAACTGCTTGGAATGAGTCTTGGAAATCAATTACTGAATCAATCTGAATCCACAAGCAATTGAGTTTTATAAATGTGAGAGTGCTTTTAGCGATGCTGTGATTTACTGAGAAGCATTAAGGCATCAAACACCAAAGTATTTTGTAAGTCAACAGCCCACAGACATAAGGGTGTTTGAAGGTCATGATGTTAGTTCACTTGATATGCTGCACCCAGGGCAAGCCTTGAGCAGGCGTCAATCAAACCACTTTGTTTCCTTATTTTCTTTTTTTTGGAAATATAAAAGCAACCAGAACATAGAAAACATAGAGAAGATTCGAAATGTTTCTTACATTTGGCATCAAAAGCTATTGCATTCACAGTTGAACCATTCATATCTGTCCTAAATCACTCCCTAGACAACATGTAGCGTCTGATTCAGAGGTTGTAATAAATTGCCTCTGTCTTGCTGTTGCCTTCGGTCACAGCCAGACGTAACGTCGGAGCGACCCTCGTATTTGGCTTAGCTGCTGTGTTTTGTGTGCCGGAGTGCAGTGGAGGGTCAGGGAGTGAACACTCCTCCTCTCTGTGATTGAGTGCTTTTGTCTGAGGCCAGAGGACCACTAGAAAGACTAAAACTACAGGGGGGCTCAGACTGAGCCGGCGTGCCAGATGTCTGCAATCTGCTTCAGATGTAGCGGCATGCGCGCACCACAACCTGTTCGAGCTGCACGTCCAGCCTGGCTTCACCTTGGACAAGCTGCCCACTGTGTGCTTTTGATAAGAATCAATACCTGCAAAGAAAGGGCTTTAACAACCACTGTAATGGAGTCAGTCTACAATGATACAATAAAGGGGCTTTGTGAAATAAATCGATGGAATTCCAAAATGAAGCATATAGAGTTCATGTCAAATTTACTCTTACTGTTATGTATAGTGGAGTTGCTCCTTACAGACACAGGTGAAAGACACAAACGTGTCTAATCTGCACTGAAAATATTATCTGCACTGAAAATAACAATAACTTTAATAATTACTAGAATGATCCAGCATGTAATGATACCTGGAACATATTCTGTCATGAAGGTGAATGTCCTTTTAAAGCTCTAAATACTAATTATAATGTTTTAAAATCGAATCTAAAAGAAAAAGGTAACCAGTATATTCTTGCTAGAAATCATACAGATTTGTATAAATGAGTTATTACCAACACAGCTTTGAAAGTTGACTCCATGCTCTGTAATAATTGTATCCATTGGCAGCGTAAACAGGGAGAACAGAAGGGGGCCCAGCACAGAACCCTGCATACACCATAATGAAATTCATATATTTTTGATACATATTCCCCTTTGCTATTCAAATATTGCCTTCCATTTACATATGTCGTAAACCAGTTTAAAACAGATCTGGATTCCTTAAGATTATTTAAAAGTACTGTATATTGTGATGAATTGTATCAAATACAGGACTTCAATCAAGAAGCACATGAACACTTTAGAGTTGCAGATAATTCACTTTCGTTTCAGTGTTATGCCCCTGTCTAAAACCAGACTGGAACTTCTCATTAATACTGTTTCCCCAGAGAATAAAGTGACATTGTTTGAAGTGATTTACTTAATTGAAATGCGTATCTTGAATAAAATATGTTACATTAACTTAATTGTTCTGTTTACTTTTAGAATGGCTGAATTAATGTCTTTTTTATTTACGTGAGAATTTTGCATACATTTGAATAAGTAAATTCAATGCATCACTTAATCACTGTGAAGCTTTAGAAGTTTTAGGAGTGCTTTAAGAGCTTTAAGAGCTTCTTCTTAGTTTACCAATGCACCAATTCAGAATCACTGGGTTGGTAATGCTCAATACAAACACAAAGAACTAATCTTTTTAATTTTTATTTTAAAATAAGTTCAAACAAGTTTAAAACACTACAATTCATTTAGTGTTTATAGCTATAGAGGTATAAAATTGCAGCTATAATGCATGTATGATGATTCACATACAGGCATATGCAAAAGTCTGGACACCCTGGTCAAAGAGAAAATAAGTACACATTCTCTATAGAGGACGCACTTCTGCACAGTTTAATCCTCAAAGTTTTTCATACGACAGTATGAAAATTCATCCTTAAATCTTATTTTTATTTAGAAAGGAATGTATACATGAAACAAGTCTGTTAATAAGATTCCTAAGCACTGAACATTCTGTCACAGTTGGGTTTCCAAAAACTCAGCAAGTATCTTCTAGAGTGTGACAAGTTAATAAAAAAACAATGTCAAAAACAGTTCAGTCCTCTGAGGGAGGAACAGTCATGGTGCATTCGCGAGTGCTAAACAGTGCCATTGTTTTTAATATCATTTCTGCCACTGAGAAAGTGTGTTTGTGTGTGTGTGTGTGTGTGGCACATTTTACGCTTTACTGGGTTGCCAGCAGAAAAGTATTTGATCTGTCTTCATACATCTCTATAGACTGCCACATAAATGTATTTAACATGTGGACACGGATCCTCTAAAATATTTGCCAGATCCAATTGTGGAGGGTCCAGATCTGGCTTCTCCTGGCATCTTAAGCAGCATTAGGAGGCTTGCTCAAAGTCTCTTATTACTGTAGTAGTGATATTCCTGCCTGGACAAAGAACCAAACCTCCAGTCTTCTGGGTGGAAGAGATGAGAAATGGCCGGCACTCGTGACTATGTAAAGAAGTCACTGCATGCATGAATGAGGTATCAAGTTGTCACTTGTCATTATTTTTACATTTACATTTTCATTTTCTTTACGAGCAGTGATTCAAATATTGGATCGATCATAATTAAATTTTCTCAGTCATTTGCATATTTTGATCCTCACTACAACATCCATTTCTAATACAGATGCAATGACATTTTCAGCCGACTAATAAAAGAACATCTGACCAGAATACAGAGGCACAGACGCAGAGCTTGTGTACGTCTATCCACCCAGTGGGGGAACAAACAACAGCCATTTGCTCAGCATTGTGTAGATCTTCAAGCTGCTGGCTGTGAATAAATAATGTCCAAGGTGTCGTCTACTTTCTCGGCAGTGCTGCTGGGCTGCAGGAGGCCTACAGGCCAACACAGAGAGGTCAGCAACCCATTACTCATGAGTCAGTTGCTCTCAATGTGCCGGCACCCCCCAGTGCACCGCCCCAAGTGTGTCTTTATTGGTCTCTGCGTTCTGATGGACGGGGGCACGAACAGATCGGCACACTTTTAGCATGCTTTTGCAAAAAAAAAAAACATACAGCCAGCACCGGAGAAGGTCTTTATACTCATCCACCACCTGCCCCGCACTTTTTATCACCACTAGAACACAATGGGATCGGGTGGACTGTGTGTTATTGCTGATATACGGTGCCATATGTGTGTATGTCTTGATCTCAGTGAAGTCAAGTTAAATTTCAAGCCTTAGATCAAAAGTATTCTTTTTCTGATTTAAAAATCTGCTGAAACCCCACACTGATGCAGCTAAATAAACGGAGCACATCTTAATAGATTTTTTTTTTTTTGTAACTGGACAATCTGATCTGTCTTAATAAACCATACAGAACCACAAATAAACCTGTCCATGCTCGACAGAAAAGAAAATGACATGTAAGCGACAATTTTCTGTTCTGTTAGGCCTGTCAGACTATAGATAGTGAAAGAAAGTGATGAGTTTAAAATGAGCAGGAAGCAGAAGGCTAATTAAAGTATACGTTTTCAAAGAAAAACAGAAATAATACAAAAAACGATGTGAGAGAAGAACGCAAGATGATGGGGGAGGTTTAAGGCCGTTACCTTTAGTGTCTGAATATAATAACACAAAATGTGAGCTGTCAGCCTGCCAATGAGAGGACAATGCATTCGTATGCAACAGTTTAATTTTTAGTTTCTAAATTCTCAGTCCTTTGTATCTCGGTTTTTTATTTCTTTTTAAAGTACTTTTATTAACAAAATACAATGTAATTATAAACTAACAACATGTATCTTGCAGTCACAATCCACTGGAGCACAACATGCGGTGGTACAAATAAAACCTGGTTGCATAAACGTGACCACATTGACAATACTGATAATACAAGCTGTCTATTTGTTTATGTCACGTCGAGGGTGCTCGGGGAAAGTGAGGCGAGGCACAAAGTGCAGGTTCCTTTAGATGGTTTTAATATAAAGACACAGACTCTAACAAACAAAATCAAAAGGGTCTAACTGAAAAACACTAAACAATACACACATAAGGAAGGGGTCACGTGCAGGAAACATGTGGTGGTGATGGTTGACCAGCAAACCAAGACTAAAACTCAAAGAACTGAGATACTAAACACACTCTGACACAAAGCAATCAAAAACCCCAATCACTTAATCTAAACACATGACAGCTGACACAGTGACCTAAGACACAAACACACACCTATAGGTTCAAAATAAAAGTCTCAAACAAAAACCCCAGCCATAACAGGTTATTTGCCTGTTTTTGTTTGTTTGTGTATGTATGCACAAATATATTCTACAGAAAGAGGAGCAGGAGTTTCAATGACAGTTAGTAAACTGTAACCAATTCACTGCAACCCAGTGTCAACTTACTATTGATTTAAGTAATGGAATATAAATAGAAAAAAAATCAATAAAGCAACATAATCAAAGATAAAATGACAAGAAAAATGGAAGAAAACTCATTACCTTGTCTTTAGGGTGTTTATTCTGTCCTTTCAAAATGAATGGATCAACAGGCCGAAAAATGAAACTCCTCTTTCTCAGTTTGAGCTCTTAGCCTGATAGACCAGTGCTGCTGGTCCGGCACCAAAACCACAACTGAGTGGAATAAACGGCACGCTGACTTTTTACACACTAATAACATAAATCACCGAACACAATAAACAGACTTTTGCCTGTATAGGCACAGCAACAGATGGAGTATTTTGGGGAAAGGGGAGGGGGTCCAGGCAAATGTCTGAACATCACCAGGACTGAGGCAATGTGGGAAGTCCTTGAGAATTACTGCAAATATGAGTTCTGCACATCAAGACGTAATTATGAGTTGGAGTTCCTGAAATTTGGGGACCTGAGCTCCTGATTTTCAGAGTTTCTCCTTTCTTTATGCTTGCTGAAAGCAGCCGTGTGCGGGGTCAGGGGGCGGAGGTGGCTTTTAGGAGCTTACGCACATGCCCCTTTGGCCAAACTGCCCTTTATTCGATCAAACCCTATGCGACAAAAAATATTACACTCTGTCCCAAAAAAGTCAAGAAGCATTAAGGAAGAACTTTACCACAGTTAGGGTCAAACACATTGCAAAGAGGCAAAATACAATAGTGGCTAATATATTGTTTATTTTTCATAGTGATAACAGAACAAGTCTTTGGATACAGTACATGTCTAGACACTTGTTCTCTTAAGACCTCTTCTAAAATAAAGAGTATTTATAGGGAGTTTTTCCACTTTGCTACAGCTTCCACTTCTAAGGGACAGCTTTACACTAGACGTTGATACATTGCTGTGAGGATCTGATTGCGTTCAATCATAGGAGCACAGTGTGGTCAGGTCTTGATGATGGATGATTAGGTCTGGATCAAAAACTCGACTTGATGCACATTCCAAAAGCTCCATCACTCCAGAGAACACAGTTCCACTGCTCCACAGTCCAAGCATCCTTTCACCCCTTGATTATACTGACTGCTCCCATCCTATTGGCAGTGATTTTCAATGGGGATTTCACTCTGTGTACACAACTGAACACCTGCTTCAGCACTGGGTGCTCTTAAAACCAGCTGAATTCACTAATTAGAAGGGGTCTCTGGACACAGATTGTATGGTGAAGATTTTGCACTGACTTTGAACATGTCTGGCCTAATCTGATTTCAGAAAAGTAAGTATGCATGTATGTATTTATTTATTTATGTATTTATTTATATATTCATGCATACATAAATGCATACACACATGCATGCATCAGTGGAGGAAGACGTATGTAAGACACTGAGCAACTAGTTAACAATGACTGGTTAAGCTGATGTTTGCACTGAGATTACTACTCCTGAGCAAATGTTCCACGTTCCTGACTATAAGCAACTTAAAGGCACAGATTTGTAATTACGGCTTTGCAAATGGGAAATAGCACATGTTAAGCACACTAAAGCAAATCATCTCTTCCAGTGTGGAAGATACCATGTACGGATGGGCCATTTCCACTACAAGAGCCATTACACTACATTTTAATACGCGCCCTGCTGTAATACACCTGCTTCAGCTTGTCAAGAGCATGTTAATTGGGCAGTGAGTTGAGTCAGGTGTGGCAGAGCAAGAAAAGCACTGAACTGTGCATCGCCGTCATCGAACAGAATTGCAATCGGCCGTCGCTGAGCTATGCCACGGCTCGACGGGCACAGTTACAGAAATGACACTCCTCACTCTCACATCTGTCTGATTCAAGTGCGTAATCTTATTTGTAGGCAGTGCAAGACCTCGGCCCAGATCCACTCCCCAAGAGCTTCCCTCCTTAAAATACGGTGCATATTCATGCTGCCAGCAGCCTCCTAATGAAAACACCTGTGTGTATCCCCTCACAGTGCAACTAGACACAAGCCGCAATGGGAGTGTACTTCCCTGGTCCTTGGAACGTTTGAAAAACACACTGAGAATTAATTAAACAACCCACAGCCAGCAAAAGCCACTTACTGGAGTCAGGGATAATGAGAGCAAATATTTCAGCGACTACCTAAGCAAACAAAAGTCAGAAATAACCTTCCTACAGCTTTAAAGTAAGTTATGCTGATGAACATCAACTTCCACTGCCCTTGAAGGGACGAGCCAGATTTACCCAATTTTCCACCTAACCTAGATGAAGCCGATCAGCCCGAACATGTTCAGCGTCCAGCTCTTCAGTTGGAGGAACAGCTCTAGCTGCCACATAGTGAAGTGACCATTTGTCATACGTGAACACACAATGTGAACAGCACAAAATTCTCTCTCTGCATTTAACCCATTCACCAAGCGAGCAGTCAGGATCACAGCGCCCGGGGAGCAGTGTGCGGGGATGGTACCTTGATCAAGGGTACCACAGTGGTGCCACTAGCAGTCCTGGGATTCAAACCCACAACCTTCTGATCGCAGGGGGAACTCCCTAACCACATGGCCACCAGCTGCCCTATAGGTTCACACGTACACTGCTACACAGGTTGGGTTTATTTACAGCGAAAGACAAGAGTGCGTCCTTCTCTGTCTGCCTTCCATCAAAAACAAAATACACCAAACATAAACATCAAGACAAACAAAAAGCAATTTTACGCACAGTTGGATTCCTCCGAGTTGTCCGTCATCTCTGAGCATGCATGCAGTGAAGTCAACCTAAAATATTTATTAGACTTTCTGGGTAGCATCCCGCTTTGGCAGGTGTTTTGAGCTGGTTCTCTCATCTCCCCCAGTATTGGGACAACCAGTAAGATGGCGTCACCAAATCAGTTTTTAGGTCACAGAAAAAAAAAGGAGAACCAGTATGAAAATACGGTAACTGTTAGAATTTCTGGAACTATCCTTAGTGTTTGTTGGTAATGTTAGGATTGTAGCTCCAGCCCTAAATTGAATAAGCAACATCTGGACTCCAAACAAGATCTTACCTGACAACATCTCGGGTAAGTGGAAAATTGAGTAAATTAGATTTTTTTTTGCCAAACCACTCCTTTAATGTTGAGGTATTTGAGAAATCCTTTTGCAAATGGAAGAAAGCCCTGAGCTTCAGAAACTTCTGTAATCTAAAGCTACATCCTTCCCCAAAGAGCTCGTAGTGGAGTTCTTTCATTCCTTGACCAATTCGACACTGCATCTGTTTAAACTAAGGAAAATCATTTTCGCCTGATGCTTTATTCACTTGTACCTTCATTTCTCTTTTCCTCTCCTTCACCCTTTGCAGACACATGAAAGTGCATTAGAAATGCTATAATGTTCTGCATGTCAGTGATCTTAAGGCCTTCATTCAGCATACATCAGCCTTGATCTGCCGGATATGGTTTAACACACGAATAAGACGGTCTTCTCTGTCATCATGTCATTTTGCATGGCATACCATACCATACCATACCATAAATCACCATATCATATCATAAGAAGAACATTCTTTTATTTATCACATGCACAGTCAGACAAGTACAACATACAGTGAAATGATTTCTCTGCATTTAACCCATTCACCAAGTGAAGCAGTGGGCTGCCACCAGTG
>JBBIGA010000153.1:4240114-4250504 GCA_037576975.1 Alestes dentex
GAACTTGACTGGCCACACAGAGTCCTGACCTCAACCCCATCCAGCACCTTAAGGATGAACTGGAACGGAGATTGTGACCCAGACCTTCTCGTCCAACATCAGTGTCTGACCTTATAAATGCTCCACAGAATGAATGGGCATAAACTCCAAAATCTTGTGGAAGGCCTTCCAAGAAGAGTGCAAGCTGTTACAGCTGCAAAGGGGGACCTTCACATACTAAAGTCTCTGTATGTGAATGCATTGAACAGCCCCTGTTGGTATGATGGTCAGGCGTCCCAATACTTTTGTCCATATAGTGAATGTTACAATGCAGTAAGGCTTCATAAATACCAGCATGTCAATTTTTCTGTATTTCGGGATTGACCAATTTAGTGCTCAATATTTATTGGTACAAACTGAATCAGGTGCTGGGTTTCCACACTCATTTTGGTCTGCTCATTGTAAGCCAAGAGTCTTTTTCATTACACAAAATTTTCTCCAGGGAAACATTCTGCTGACTTCAAGGTCATCTCCGGGCCCCTATTCACTGCACATCATTCCACCAAGAAGCTTTAAGCAGCAAATTTATACAGTAATGATAAAATCTATAATTATGTTCCTCTATTGGATTGGAGATCGACAAGAGTGCCTCAAGTCATGAGCATCACTAAGGACTAACTGGACTGAGAATGTTTGCTGGTGGACATTGATGTGTGTGCTGTAATAAGGTAAAAAAAGAATGGGTTCATGTCTACAGTCATTTATAATGCAGGAAAATCAGTTTCTGAAACAAACTTCTCAGGAGGTACTTCAAACAGGCCTTAATTAAGATTAAACTTCTTCCATTTCTTCTTCTTTGTCTCTGTCCACATCTATTTTTTCAGCAGGAATAGTCACTATTCTCATTTAAAAATCAAAGCTGTCATATTTTTTCTTGCATCTGCAACACACTAATTGCAAGACAGAATATTCTTTAGATGTCATTAGCATATGCACAGACATCACTTGCACACCACATCAAATAGCACTGTCTTCAAAAATAAAAGTAGTTGCTCACACTTCATTAATATTCACAGGCAGTTCTACCGAGGCACAGTATGCTCCCGTCGGAGAAGAGCGCCGTTGTCATTTTCTGTACCTATTTGTGTTTTCTGTGATAATTAGTGGAATGTGTGATTAACATGCTTTGTGTTAGTCCCCACCAGTCTTTTAAATGACTCCATTTACTTGCCTTAATACAAGCAAACCATGCGTTTAAGCTTGTGTATCACAAAGCTTCAGGCAGTGGATACAAGATTCCTGAAGTGTCTCTAATGGGTGAAGAAAGATCAGACATGTGCCACACCAATGAAGCTCCACTTCATTTCAAATTGACTGGAATGACAGAGATAGTGTTTAAAACGGTTGAAACACTAAAACAAAGAAAACGGTTACGGTACAACTTAGTGGAAAAATTAGAACAGCCTGAAAATCTCCCAAACAGATTATCATAACACGTACAGACGTCAGGGGCGAGATGCGATACTAGGGCAGGTCATGTTCCTCCCTAAATCCATATCTGCTCCGGCCTGCGCCGAAAACAGGCAGCACGGCTAAGCCAACATTCAGCAGAGTATGATTACATGTTCCATGTCAACAAGGCAATGAAAACTTCCCATTTTAGACACCTCGCCCCAGGTTTCAGGCTTTATGGCTCTGTTTTTTAAATCAAGGTCAAAGCCAAACATTCCCGACCTCCAACCGACCAACATCAAACACACTTTTCCACTCCTCCCTTTGTCCTCCTGTCGTTTCCTGTTTTGACGGGAAACGACACCTCCTTTTTAAGATAACAAATCGTCAATGCAACTTCACTGGTTTTTACATCTGTGCCCTGTCATATAGCTTATATATAAACTTTCCCAAAACACCAGCAGCCAGTCTCTCTCACACACACACACACACACGGATACACACACACACACATACACACACACACACACACACACACACATCTGTCTGAACATATTACTCCAAATTAACCCCCTCTAACAGACCTGTGTTTGTTCCTAACACTTATACTCATCAACAAAGTGTTCTACACTCTTAAAAAGAAGATACCATAGAAGAACTATATGGCACCCTGAATAAATGAGACATGTGAGTGTTAAAGGTATGAAGAACCCATTAAAGGTATGAGGAGACATGTGAGCCCATTAAAGGTATGAAGAACCCTCACATAATGGAAAAGGTCTTCCAAGAACCATTACACTACGTGGAGGCTCTTTAAATGGTCTCTTCTTTAAGGATCCATTCATTAAAATGCTCTATATAAAAACTAAACATGGCTCTTCTATGGCTTCACACCCTTTATGGCACCTTTATTTTTATAAGTGTATACAGTACTCCCAAAAAAGGGTTCTTCGATGGTTCTTTACTAAAGATAATAGTTTTATATAGAACCAAGCGTACTCATAGAACCATAAAAAGGCTTAAGTCTTGTTCCCCTCCCAGTTTTCGTGCCAACTTCGCTAGCTGGGGCTCCCGGTCATGGGTAGTTGTGGCATTGCTGGTGATCAATGAAAGAACCAACATTCAAATAGTTATGGTTCTTCTACTGGTCATGATAGTAAACCTGCCCTGTTTGGTTCTCTTAAAACTTTCTAATGGGTTCTATATTGCACCAAAATGAGATCCACTATTGTCAAATATCAGACAGCCCCTTTTCAGTGCTATATAGAATAGTTTTGTTAAAAGAGTTCGCAGAAAGATTTTACGACTGCAATCAGTAGCAAAATCTTTTTAGTGCTATAGAGAGCTATCAGAATGTGTACAGAACTATATACAGTTGGTTCCATTTAACCAGGCAAAGAACAATTTATGTATTCAACTAGTCATTTGTTGTCAGAGTTCCATACTATATAATTATCCGCTTTACAAAAGATTATAATATTTCTCAAATTGTATTTTGGTAGTTTTTTCTTGTTGTCACATGATAACTGTACAATTACACCTAAAGACAGATAATTACACATAAAAAGAGAATCTAAGTAGCCGCAGATACACCAAAGAACAGAGAGGTCACGTCGTTTGCGTGTAAAATAACATGTACCCTCGGAAGGTGGTGTTGGCCTGTTCCTCACCCTCGTTACTGTTCTCAGCACACAGGAGTGTTTACTCACACCACATGACATACGCCCAGATGATTTTATGAGTTTATCATGCCACCAGTTGTAAACTCTGAAGGAATGCCCACACAGCTGAGAGCCAGCTCTCTCGTACTTCACAGCATAAATTGTCTATATTGACAAGCCTTTGTGAGCTCAACACCTCACGGACAGGGTTTATAGCCAAGCTGAGCTCACTTCCTCTGCCTGACAGGGAGGTGAGTGTGTATGGAGCTGATATGTGTTTCCTGTTCAGGACTGTGCAGGAATTTTGTAAGAAAGCCAGGACCAAATATTTGGGGTTATTTAGGGAGTAAACCTCAGCTGTCCATTGAAAGCTGAGCGTGATGGTTAACTGCAGAAAAGCATCTTCCAAATATAGATGGTAGTTATTCACACGATCTAAAAGAAGGAGTTTCCTCGAGAGTTCTTAAGCAAAAGCAACAGTATATAGGTGTGTGAAAGTCTTGATACCCTTCATTTCATCAAAATTTGCCTCCATTTTTTATGTAGAATATTTCTACAGGCTTCTGCAAAGACTCATACCTGAAGCTGACCAGTTCTAGAGGAATTTTTGTTCATGCAGTAAATCATTCAATAATAATAACACCCATCTATCTTGAACCAGTGAAGATACAGGTGCAGATGATTCCAGATTATCAGGCGGTGCTCAGTAAGTGGTTAGAACTCCTTTATCTAGGCTCCCTGTATCAGCCCTTTACAGTTTGTCACAACAAAACATTTGCTCCCATTTCTTCCACTTATTTTACAGAAACTAAGCACATTTGACCAATTGAAAAAGAACTGGCTATAAAAATCCCAGTTTGATTTTATTTCCATTTGCTAAGAATTGCTAAGACCTACTTTATACTACATTAGAGGGACAGTTAAGTTGCTCCCATAAAGATGTTACATTTCAAAATGTATTCCATATCTATAACATTCAAGCCACCAAATACATACAGCTAAAATTTTACAAAACTTTTTCGACACATATCAGTTCTTCACAGACAAACTACCTTTGGTTTTGATATGTCACCTTCTTTTACAAAGTTAACACCAAAGCTTCGCAGAAAAAATGTCTATCTCCACCGCACACCTGTCCAATCTGAAGGCGGCAACGTCAAACAGGCTGTAGTGTGTTGGAGAGATAAGAGAGTTGAAAGTCAAATTCTGATAACCAGGTAGCATTGAATGACAATGAAGATGATAATGCATGGAAGTGACTCAATCAAACAGGAGCTTACACACATACATCAGCAGACGGAACTTCAAAGTAGTCAGAATGGTTTTGTGCGTAGAGCAAGACATGCAGCTGATCAATACATACACCAGTTCCATCTGAATTTTAGCCCAACGTGCCACATAGAGGCCTGCGCAGGAGCAGCCAACAATAAACCTGCAGCCTTACTGCTCCAGTGGTCAGCCCCAGCGAGCCTGGTGGGGGTTGTAAAGCTCGACTGAGTTTAAGTGCTTCTGCATTGACAGGGCATGTGGGGCCTCTTAGGGCAAGCTACCATGTTAAACCACCACAGCACTGTAATAAAACACACTCTTGAGTGTCCCTCACAAAATGGTAAGTAATACTGCAAAGTGCCGAATCAACTGTGTTGAGGAGTATCTAACAGCAAGGGAGAGGGGTGTTGCCTTCATATTTAATCCACCTGAAACCAGGCCACACTTTAAAAGAACAGCAGAGCACAAATACAAAGATAAGCTAAGGAATTATATTATTTGAACATGATTCTGTGGGTTTAAGCGGCTGTGTAACGTTACTGTATTTGTTCCACTGGAACAATCAGTGAGGAAACAGGTGCACATGATTCCAGATGATCAGGTGGGTGCTTCAGATGAAGCAACGTAAGGTTACAGTACTTGTTACACTGGTACACAGTAGCATTACTGTGCTTTAGTGTAACGAGTACTGTACTGTTACTGTAATTCAGTGTAACAAGTACTGTAACGTTACTGTGTTTCAGTGTAACGAGTACTGTAACGTTACTGTGTTTCAGTGTAACGAGTACTGTAACGTTACTGTGTTTCAGTGTAACGAGTACTGTAATGTTACTGAGTTTCAGTGTAATGAGTGCTGTAACGTTACTGTGTTTCAGTGTAACAAGTCCTGTAACATTACTGTGTTTCAGTGTAACGAGTACTGTAATGTTACTGAGTTTCAGTGTAATGAGTACTGTAATGTTACTGTGATGCAGTGTAACCAGTACTGTAATGTTACTGTGATGCAGTGTAACGAGTACTGTAATGTTACTGTGATGCAGTGTAACGAGTACTGTAATGTTACTGTAATTCAGTCTAATGAGTGCTGTAATGTTACTGTATTTCAGTGTAACAAGTCCTGTAACATTACTGTGATGCAGTGTAACGATTACTGTAACATTACTGTGTTTCAGTGTAACGAGTGCTGTAATGTTACTGTATTTCAGTGTAACAAGTCCTGTAACATTACTGTTTCAGTGTAACGAGTACTGTAATGTTACTGAGTTTCAGTGTAATGAGTGCTGTAACGTTACTGTGATGCAGTGTAACGATTACTGTAATGTTACTGTGATGCAGTGTTATGAGTGCTGTAACGTTACTGTAATTCAGTGTAATGAGTACTGTAATGTTACTGTGATGCAGTGTTATGAGTGCTGTAACATTTCTGTGATTCAGCATAACAAGTACTGTTATGTTACTGTGGTGCAGTGTAACAGTGTTGATTTATAATGTGTGTCTATAATCATAATTGCTAGGGATTCATTTAGCTTAAAATGCTGCTAGCCCTGTACATGCACGCTGTACAGCTTTGATACTGTATTGTTAGTTGCACGCGGAAGAGAAAAGGCTGTTTTCGCGTAATGGTGTGGATATGTGGAACGCCCATCACAGTGACAGGACCTTAGCAGAGCGCCGGGTGATGGAGGTGTTGACTCAGTGACAGACCTGAATTAAAGTTAGCAAAACCACAGCATTGATCTGCTTCATGGCTCACTTGGCCTGTCATTCAATCTTTTCCCTCAGCTTATCTGGCCCCGTAGCCCCACTGATTCAATCCCCCCACTCTGCCTCCACCGAGTCTCCTCACCTCTCCCCCCAGGCCCTGACATCCTCACTCAGAGCCCCATTCCCCCAGGTTAATGACAGGCTCTGATGGTAGCAATTACACAACTCTCCCTCTCCTTTAGAACTGTCTCTCTCTCCTATCTTTTGCCGTCTCTTCACTCTCCTTCGCACTCTATCTCTATAGCTTTTTTTTTCTGACCTTACAGCGTTCCTCTGCTCTCAGGCAGTCATTTCAGGCTGTTTCATTCTCATGTCTCTTGGTGTTTTCTTTTTTGCTGATCCCCTCCCTCTTCCATCTACCCCTGCCTTATAGGACTTAAGTGAAAACAGAAATGTCTTTGAAAGGTGAACTGAGCAAGTCAGGGAGAGTTGCTGCAAAGCCCGTGCCAGCAAGCATTAAAGGGCTGAAACTGTAATGACCGAATGAATTTGTCACTGTTTTGCATCACTACACAATTCATTTTGTTTTCTTTTTATCATGACCCGGAATAAAGTGTTATGTCAAAACCTGGCATTCAGACGTTTTCTTTTTTTTTTTTTTTTTTTTGAAGGTTTTTGAAGGTTTCTTAATCTTTTTGCCTCCTACTAATTCACACATAATACAGTTATAAGCAAATTTTGTAAATCTGAAACTAAAATGGATTTAGATTTTTAAAAACAGTGATTCCAAACTTTTGAATCTTGGATTTCTAAGTAATTCTGTAGCATTTCCATTGGTTGATTTACTGTAATATTTTCACAAAATGTAAAGGCCAGATTTCAAACTGAAAGGTCAAATTACGTAAAATGTAAAAAAAAATACAGCAACAACATACACTGATCATCCTTTAACATTTACATCCCTTTGCACTGCCAAAATAGCTCTGACCTATAGCTTACAAGGTCTACGTTTTAAGGAAAATACATGGACTATATAAGATCTCTGAATGTGCTCTGTAGTAGTCGGCACCAAGATCCATTAACAGCAGATCCATTAAGTCCTGAAAGTTCTGAGATGGGGACTCCATGGATGGGACCAGTTTGTCCAGCACATCCTATGGATGCTTTATTGGCTTGAAATCTTCAGAATTTGTACCCGGCCACCCGAATGATGTAATTAATTTGACTAGGCAACCTTCTGATAATCAGTGTTATTAAACTGATGGTGGTTTAAACTTAAATACATATACACTATATGGACAAAATATTGGGAAGCCTGACCATTACACCAACAGGAACTTTAATGAAATCGCATTCAAATACATAAACTTTAATATGGAGTGCAGCTATAACAGCTTCCACTCTTCTTAGAAGGCTTTCCACAAGATTTTGGAGTTTCTGTGGGAATTTGCGCCTATTCATTCTGTAGAGTATTTATGAGGTCAGGCACTGATGGTGGAAAACTTTATAGTGTCCATGTAGTGTATGAACAAGGCATACATACACACACACATACACGTCATGTATCATGTGTGTCGTGGCCCTGATCTGTAGTCTCTCTGACTATGGTACACTAAACACTAAGCTGATCAGCTGCTGACTCTATTACACAGCCCACTTCCTTCACGTGTCTCCACTCCACACACTCATCAGTCATCGTGTGTTAGAGAGCTCCTGCTCAGAAGTGATTAATGCAAATTGTGCACTGATCTCAGCCCCAGTTGCAGCACAGCTGCAGGAGAGCTTTCGCACTATTCACTCTCGCTCTCAGATTCCACACCTGAATCAAAGGTTATGCTCATTAACTTGGATTCGTTAGAAGTTTTCCCGCACAGTGGCCTTTAAAAAAGTCAGGTCATTTATGTATGAGGTACATTACAATGCTGTGTTGAGACATCTAGTATATCCTTTCTTGGTAAAATACAAATGACATGCTCCAAAACACATGTTAACACATCCACCTATTGGTAACACTTAAATATTGCAATTGTCTGCTAATTACAGTGCATAATTTATATGAATTAGCTGAGTTTACCAAACTGGAAAACCACATTTACAATAAACTATAATTTCATATGTGCAGAAGTCTTGGTCCCATCATCGGGATTTAGATCCCCAATGATGCCACAACCTCCCATGGCTGGTACCTCAAGACAGCATAAGGCCTTATCCACAAGGACGTTTGAATCTTGGATAAATTAACTCGCTCTGAACCCCATAGGCGTTTTTGTAGCGTTTTGTATCAGCGCTTGATTGGCGTTACACTGGTGTTCGTCTGACGCTGTTTGACGCCAGCCTGCAGCCCAATGTGTAGTTTCGTGTATTTACCTGTGGTGGCGGTAATTATTCTCTCCAGATTGTTCACATGTTGGGATTTGTAGTTTTACATTTTCCTTGATTTGTCGCGGTTCCTTGATTTGTCGCAATTGAATCATGGGACATATTCAGTCCTCCAGAACGTCAACCGAACGCCATGTAAATGCAGCACTGTCGTTCTCTTTGTGTTCGTCAGGATTTTGCATGCAGCGTTTTTTTGACGCCACACGAACACGCAGCCGACCGAGCGCCGGGGCTGAACGCCCGTGTGGACACTGTGATTTGCTCCAATGAGCAGAAACACGGTCGGTGCTCAGTCCGCGCTCACCTGCCGCCACGAACCCGAAAAACGCCCGATTCAGACGCCCGTGTGGACGAGGCCTAAGGGCTCACTAGGCAGGCTAACCCCCATTACTTAACAATGTTCACTGATATATGTCCATAGATTTATGTTTTATACATACAATATTTTATTTTAAATCAATTTACATAAACACTTAAATACAAAAAATAATACAAGAAATATTTTAAATATTGTATCCAAATATGTTACTGTGTCGTAAGGAATTACACTGCTGGAAGGTACTTGGATTGACATGTGGTGGGACAGATGCTAAAATGGACAAATTGTACAAGGCTAAAGAAATTCACATGCAGCCTTTCACTGTGAAGATTTTTTTTTTTCGCCATCCTTCATTCACGTTGCCTTGGCAACCAGCGTCCCATCACCTTGATAGACTGATCAGTGATGGACAAGTTGTGACCCCTGAGGGCAAGATGTAATCAGTGCAAGGAGAAGTGGATTCAAAGAGGGCTACAGTGCCTCAGTTCTCACAACAACATTACTAGTCCATTGAGACTACCGGGTCTAATCTGGGTAATCTTGAATCCTAATGCTGGCCCTTTTACTTTCACATCCCCCAGAACCACTGACAGATAACATTCCCTTTACTCAGCTTCTTCACTTAATGCCAGCAACACCAGTAATGGAAGGCCAGTCTATGAGAGGTAAGGCAGGGAAGCAGGGGGAGATGTAGCACATTTTTAAGGGAGCGTTTACTTCACTTCTCATTCTATAAAAAGCATGTTGTAGAACATCACAAGACATAAAAAGAAAATAGCCTACACTTCCAGAGTCCCAAGGTCACTTGCTAGCACAGCAAGGACAAAACAGGCTGAGAAAGAACCAGAGAGAGTGAAGAGAGAAGTCCTTTGTGAAGGCACTGGCAGTGTGAGGAGGAAGCCATAGCTTCCCTGAGAGAGTTCTCCACTTGCATCCCTCATAAACCCCAGTTACGCTCCGTGAGCAGCGAGCTGAGGCAGCACAGGCGTGGACAGGTTTAAATTCTCATCACACGGACCAGTAACATCAGCTCCATCGCAGTTTATTTCTCACAAATTATTTTCAACCTGAAAAATCTATGGAAGCCCTTTGAGATCATCTCACACAAAGGCTGTGATATTGCTTATTTATTTGAACTCTGGAGGGACCAGGAGTGGTCAAACCCGTACACGCGGCCTTGTATATCTCCAATATAACCCAGTATATTCTTTTCAACCGTTTTTGGGATGATGTGGCCGATTTGTAGACTTGGAGTCATGAATGTATGTAGTCCAGCATACTGTCAGAACGAAGCCAGGGGACTTCACCAGAGAAGAAAAAAACCTTCAATGTGATATAATGTATAAAGATGTTATGAAACTGACACAGTATGAATTCCAAGTGGCATTTTCAATTTCTGTGAAAAAGTAAAGCGTGAAAACGGAGATACAACGTTTTGTCCAGAGACGATCCGTGATTTTCACACCAGTTTCAGATGAAGTGATGATGCAACTGAAGAGTACAGTACCTGACAATTCCTCTAGAGCAGGGGTGCCCAAACCTGTCCAGAAAGGGCCGCTGTGGGTGCAGGTTTTCATTCCAACCAAAAATAATTCACACCTGAGTAACTGAAAACCAAGACCAACTG
>JBBIGA010000153.1:4273188-4289501 GCA_037576975.1 Alestes dentex
CTGACCACTGCAGTGGCAAAAACTCGCTCAAAACACAATAAAACAACCTTCGCTATTGGTTAAGGCAAAGAAATTGGCGTGAAAATACTCCAGTCACGGCGTACAATGCGTGATCCGCCAGATCCGCCATTACCTGTGCTAGTTTTACGAGCACGGATAAGCCGAGCGCAGTGTCTACCGGCACGCATGAAGTGTTGTGTTCGTCTTCATGTGTGGGTCGGGGTCGAACATGTAGGGCTGGATACCTTTTGTTTTCTGCCTTTTCCATGTGTGTTAAGTGTCCCAATACTTTTGTCCACCAAGTGTATCTCTCACGCTTTCTCCCTCCCTTCTTTCCTTCAGCCTGGTCACCGTACAGGCTAGGACCACTATCACAGATTGAAGGGATGGAAGGAAAGAAAGAAAGAAAGAAAGAAACTCTTTCACTGGTGTTAAGGACATGGATTCTAATGTAAAATCCAGAAGTTAAACGCGCAGCTTAAGCAGGGGATGGGTGGGCGTGGCCAGCAACAGCTTATTTGCATAAAAGGGACAGAGCCTGAAACGACTCATTTTGAAAAGGACCGAAACTGTGAAGAATAAAGTTGGTGAAATCTCTTTATGTGAGAGTGATTTAGTGCAAAGAACTTCACGAACATGTTTTTGTAAAGCCCATAGACCTATTATAACTTTTTTTAAAACGTGCGTATTACATAATAGGTCCCCTTTAAAGTCACACAGTAACTCCTCATCAGAAAAATGTATTGTTTGTAGAATTTATAGATTTGGAATCAGTTGCACATGGATATTTCAACTCCATAATTAATAAGAAAGTCAACTCCTATAGGTACATAAATGGAATTTTTAGCACTAAGTCTAATTACATAAATTGTAATTAAACCTCTTAAGAATTTAAAATTCTGTTGGTGAAAGGATCTATGTGTGCTGCTTTTCTTAATAATTATGCAGTTTAAAAATCCATGTGTAACTAATTCCAAATCTATAAGTTTCTACAAACGATTCATTTTAACTTAAAAATGCAACATAAAGCAACTGACTGTCTTGATTATTTTGAGTTCTGGAGAACTACTTGGAAGTCTTCAGTTTTTAGTTATTAGTGTTTTCCCTCTCCTGTGTAGTTACCATTGTGCAGATAGCTTAAACACATTATATGAGAGTTTGTTGATTGTATATTTGCTACTTCAAGCTTGTAAGTATTTAAAATTACAGAAGTGACCACGGTGGCTCAGTAGGTAGTCCTCCAGGGTTGGGGGTTTGAATCCAGGTCCTGGCCTTGTTTGTGTGAAGTTTGCGTGTTCTCCTCGTGGTGGTCTGGGTCTCCTCCGGGGTCTCCGGTTTCTCCCACAGTCCAAAGACATGCGTGTCAGGAGAATTGGGGATTAAATTGACATTAATGTCGTTTAGCTTCTTTATGTACACTTTGTGGCATATATCTTGTATTTCTTTGTATTTTCTGTACATAAGATCTGGAATTTGTATATCAAATTAGATTGTTCATTTGTATGCTTCTACACTTTACAAAATATATACATTTAGAAACAGTATAAACATATTACATACTATACACATATTAACATTTATCTTTATGTTTATAAATATAAATCTATATTGCATATTCATATTGTAGATTGTATATCATTGTATATCATATTGTTCGGTATGTTGTTTGTTGTATCTTTACATACTATTGCTCTTGTTTTTATACTGATGTGCTTGAGAGACACCATTGACCGGAATCAAATTCCTCGTATGTGCTCGCTCACATACTTGGCCAAGAAGCGCGATTCTGATTCTGATACTGATTCTTTTGTATGAAAACTGCAAACAAGGCTCTAAAGTTCTCAGTTCCATGAGCCTCAGGGTGAAGAAATAGTTGAACACTCTTAAAAAAGTTTGCTTTGCTGTAACTGCTGAATATTTTTCTTCACTCAAACCAATGAATAAATTTCATCACCAGGGTTTTTAATGCACAGTGCTATCAGCTGAGGATCTCCCTATAGACCAAAGCGGCCCTGCCGGCTGAGCGGCCCCGTTCAGTATCGGGGCCTGCGCTGACAGCCGGAAATGAACTGGTAATGAGTTTTGTCCCAGGATTCCAGAAACTAACAGCAGTTTGCATACAGAAGACTACCACAAACCTGACTGGTTTTTTTCTATCTTTAAACTGGCTGGAGCGGTTCTGAATGTTAAAACCCTGTTCATGCTGACTGCCCAAGCCTCATTTCAGAACGACTTTTTTGTTATTCTGTGGAATGATGAAGCGCCAGACAAACAAGCATGACAGCATTACATTGACACCACATACGTTCTCTGTACTTTGAGTTTCATGGTTTATCTGGTACAACTGAAGAGACAGCTCCCCCTTCGAACATAGAGAAAACAGATAAATACAGATAAATACGCTGCTGGCGTCAGAACAAAATCATACATCTACATTTTTATCATTTCTTTTTTTTTCACTTAATTTGAAAAAAGAATGGCTTACTTTTTACATTGTGTGAAAATGTCACGGTGAAAGGGTCAATATCTTGACATCCATTATAGTTATGGGTGTTTTTTCTTCTCCTGTTAAGCTACCGTTGTGGTGATGTATCAGAACGATATGTCAGAACACTTAGACACAATTTGTTGATTATATATTCCTGTTTTGGAAAATGAAGATGGTAGGCCATGAGAAATCGATCAAAACTGAACCCCAACTCTGCATTAAACACATCACTTCTCTCTGCAGACATCATAAAACTGTCATCAACTTTGCAATCAAAGCACTAAAGTCATTCATTCATGGTGTCTGAATACTTTTGTCTTGATCAGTTTCTTTTGTAAACAAATCTTTCCCTCTCCTTATAAATATATGTTCATATATATAAACACAACAACATAATGTGTGTACATTTAAAGTGTATAGATGCAGTGGAAGTACATTAAACAAAGTGTCTGAATAATTGTTTATTTCATTACCACAGATATGACCAAAGCAAATCATCCGAGGGATAAATTGTGTTTATTTACTTAATGTGATCCATTGCTGTTTTTCAGGGCATGGAAATGACCGTAGCTGCGGCTGAGGTGCTATCATTGTCCTTCACGTTGGTCCTTGTCCTTCTGCCAGCAGGGAGAGGCCATAACTCACCATGACAAGGTAATCACCAATCACCAGCCAGCACTGGAGTTCATTACTGTTCCAGAATGCAGGATCAACCAGGCCATCTCTGGCTATAAACCTCGATTCAGGTAAATTAATGAGGGGTTTACCCTGGGAAGGGCGATTTAATGTAGTCCTGATCAAAGTAAATTGAGTGGTATTGTGAGTTCTCGGCCATTTATTTATTCCTTTGTGCATTTATTTATTTATTTACTTATTTAAATGAACTAAATCTCTTGCAAACTCTAAAATACAGTGGAGAACACACTCCTAGATTCAACCGTGAACACATTTGTTTTGTAATTTTATATCCTTAAGTTGATCTTTGGTCCCATGTCATAAAAAAAAAAAAAAAAAAATTTCCTGCAAGTTTGTGAAAGAAAATAATTCAGTGTTACGCATAAATACTGTGAAAGTTTAAAAATGTACCATTTACACTCTAGTCCATATTGTTCAAATGGAAATTTCTATATGTGCATCTGTTTAGTTTGTTATAATAGGGATCATTTACTTTCATTTATAGCTTATAAGGGACAGTAGTAGCCTGTTAAAAAAATATGTATATACAGCTCTGGAAAAAATAAGACACCACTGCAATTTATTTTGAAATCAGCATCTCTATGAGTATGACCATTCCATGCCAGTGTCTGTTAAATTCCTACACAAGCACCTCATTCTGCTTTATGAGGGACTGATTAGTGATCACCTGAATCACATCTTATTTAATGAGGAAAAGTATTAAAAACACTGCTTTAATCAACACTCTCCTCTCGCGATGAGACCAGTTGGATGGTAAAACACTACTAGAAATTTAACTAGAAGAAGGTAATTGTTGTGATTTTGTTTAAGAGTGAACAAGAGATTTGTTTTCTTTGAATGATTCAAGTTCTGTAAGCACTGCATCATTTCTCTTATTCTGATGTTTTGTCATTTCATTTAAAATTATGCTTTAAAGAACAATATTTTTATTTGGAAAATAGGAGAAATTTTGTCAGCAGTTCTTAAAAACTAAAGCAAGCTGTTCAGTTCCATACTTGCTCCTATAAAAGATAAAACCTGAGAAACTAAACATTTTTGCAGTGGTCTCCTATATCATGAAGAGTTACATTTTTGTGAAACAAACATTTTAAATGGAAGTTGGAAGGAAAATATAAGTATATGTAGGATGTAGCCCCTTTAAAGTCTAAGCTTGGACATGTTGGATGATTTTAATCGTTTCTTTGCATTTGCAAGCCGGGCCTCATCAGTTCTCTTTATGCAAAAGGTTGGTCAAGATTTTGACCAAATGAAAATCTTTGCAAATGACAAATTTGATAAATGAAATTCTAAACACATTTTGCAATATGGTGGTATTATAATAATTTCATCCAAGATTACAAAGACTACCATAAACAAAAATGCTGCGATATTACACCAAGTGTTTTTTCTGCTCTGAGCACCCGGACAAACAAAGAGGAAGCAGAAACCTTCTGCTAAACTGATTAGCCACTGTGGCACATTTAGCATCTCATTGGAGAGCTTCTGCTGAAATAATCAGATGAACATTTTCGTTCTTTCTGCTAATAAATGCCATTAGCATTTCCAGGAACCAGGCCAATCAGAAAACCTCAAACTAGGAGCAACGTAGAGAACATATTTCTCACTATCTGCAGGGTTTCGGAGCGTTCTTATCACATGTAGCCCACGTCTGTATAGTGATAAGTACGAAGATAAATCCATGTTAAGTCTGATAAGACATATTTGGTGGCCTTTACTTATACAACTTGAATGATCCATTAATCATGTAATTATGGGCATAACCAGATCCACTTGAATTAAACAGGGACACATGGCCACATTTAGTCCAGTGGTTTCTCCATCTTCTACACATCAGCCTCAGTGATGTCATCGGCCCAAGGCAAGCTGGTTTCTATCAGAGGTGCTGGGACGTTTATGTCTACCTCAAGTTAACCCCTGACCTATTCAGATATAAATCCTAAGGCTTGTTATTCAATTATAAATTATTATTCATTATTATTCAACTCATTTAACTTTAAATTGGTTTTTAAAAATTGGGGGGGGGAGTAAGATAATTATGGTTTTGTTTATTGTAATGGAGCACAAAATGTAAAACTGCATCAGAATCAGAAATGTTGGTTTGAGAGGATCCAGAGACTTGAATAAAGTGTATCTGCTAGATGTAAAATTTCAATACTTTCAGCACTCTGACCCAAATTGACTTTAGTGCACTTGTTGGAAGGTAATGAGAGAAAACACTGCGACAGCAAAACAAACACACAAATAAAAATAAAGTGATGGTGCACAAAGCTTCTTTGCAAGGTAGCATTATTTCAGTAGATTCTACTGTATAACTGAAGTGTGACAGAAAGAAAGAAAGAAAGGAAGAAAGAAAGAAAGAAAGAAAGAAACAAACAAACAAAGAGGGAAGGATGGAAGTAATCAGAAAACCTAATTGATCCCAAAAGAAATTGCTTAAATAGGCCATAAAGTCTAAAATAAAAGTCAGATTAAACCATGACCTTGTTTCCACTGTCCTTTATTTCCCAAGCTTAGGTAGACTTGTCTCTGTTTTTCCGTTTTGATTATTTACTGACATAAATATTTGCAGTCTTGCAGTCTTTTACATCACACTGATCCGATCATGCCATGAACATGTCATAATAGATGTTTTATGTCATAACTGGTTTGATTTAAAGTCAAATGTCATCACAGTCACTGCTATTAGTAACATGACCCATTGTATAATATATAATCGATCATGAAAGCATATGACACCTGCCATGAAATGTTTATGACATTGTCACATCAATGTTTTGTAAGAGGGAAAGAAAAAAAAGGGAAAAAAACTGTGTCTAAAAATCTAGATAAAATCTAAACTGACACCTGACTCCACCTTTTTAGTCACAGAGGGGAGTTTGTGCTCATCAGGTTCTTTATGTAAATCTGTTTGTTATGATCAAAGGGAATAGAGCCCAGTTCCAGCTGGCTTAAGGTGTAAAGTATGGCTAGTTTTCCCTGATCTGACTTCAGAGAGCTGCTTTATTACCCTCAGCAGAGTAGAGTGAGCTCAGCAGAGCTCTGACACTGATGTGATGTGAAATGTGGAGCTACCAAAGGGGGGTATTAAAACAGCAGCTCTACCCTGGGTGTAATTATGCTTCTTAATTCTTGTGCTCTTTTGCCCTTGTGAGTTCAGGTAACACTTCAGCTTGTCAGAGTAAACAGCTTTAGAAGTGTCAACAAGGGGGAAATATTGGTGTAATGAGTTCCCTGTGAGGCTTCAGGCCAAATCCCATGGTGTGACGGTCTGCTCTGGGATCTTCAACTCAAATCACAAACTTTTTCACCTGTCAAAACTTCGGTATTCCACTGCATCCTATTGAGGTCAAATGCGTGTTTTGTATGATGTGGCCATAGAAACATTGGTTCCAGGGTCTTGACCGAAGTATCTATGCTAGATTTAAAAATCCATAACGTATTGCACTCTAACTAGAACTGACTTTAGTGCGTTTGTTGGAAGGCCATGAGAGAAAACACAGCAAAACGAACAAACATCTGTAAACATGTAAACAAAAATAAAGTGAAGGTGCATTGAAGATGTGGCATTACTTGGGTTGATTCAACTGTGATGAATCAACTCAAGATGAATGAAGTGTGGCAGAAAGAAAGAAAGAAAGAAAGAAAGAAAGAAAGAAAGAAAGAAAGAAAACAAAAGAAAGAAAGAAAGAAAGACAGACAGAAAGAAAGACAGACAGAAAGAAAGAAAGAAAGAAAGAAAGAAAGAAAGATCCTGCAGGAAATTTCTTGTGTTCTGACTGCACAGTCACACAGAGACACAGAGACAGCAATATAATATATGAAGTGTAAAATAAAAGTCAAATAAAACCATGTCTCACTATTCACTGTCCTTTATTTCCCAAGCTTCTGTACACTTGCTTCTGTTTTCCTTTTTGTATATTTACTGAAATTAATACTTTCCAGTAGACATATGAAAAAATAAAATGAGGGAACTGGAAAATCTTCAGGTGCCCTCATTTAAGCAAGGCAGCATCATTTAAGAAGATTCAGACAGAAAGAAAGAAAAAACAAACAAACAAACAAACAAACTAGCAAACAAATTCAAGGCATGGACCTCTCGTTCATTTGGATTATGTTCTCTTTGCTCCACATGGTGGCGTAAGAGCTCAGATAAAGTTCACTGGACAGCTCTGCTCTCAGGCTGGCACTTCTGGATGTAAGTTTCGCTTGGTATTACCTAAGTAAAAAAATAAAGTCATGTGATTGCTGGATTTCTAAATACTTGTAGATTAATTTGACGATGCATAAAGCAGATGCAGTTTCAGAAGTCTCTTCTCTGAGACTGTAATACACCAGCTGAACACTGATGATGCATAGTTCAGTAACTGGCACCTTCTCATAAGCATGTCTGTGTAAATGTGTGTGTATCCATCACTCTATCTGTCTATCTATCCATCCATCCATCCATCTATTGTATATAAATGTATGTTTTTGTTTATTTTTACTATTTACAGTATGTTCACCATTTGAGTACCTTTATTTCCCAGAAAATGAGTTTTAGTCATCGCTACTGACCTACTAAATCCACTTCATATGATTATAACTGTACTGTGGATCATCAGACAACTGTTAGATATATAACAAGCTTTTAAGTGATTTTCAGTGGGATGAAACAGTGAACTAATGCATTTAAAGTTAAAGGACAGTCTAGAATTTGACTCTGCATCACCACACAACCAGTTAAAAGGATGTCAGACATGCAGTGTTACAAGTTTAATTTTGATAGTCATTTTATATTGGTTGTGTTCTGACAGTTAATCTTTTTGTTTGTGAGTTTTCATATATTCATGGTTATCAGTTGATAGAAGTGAATAGAAACAGAGAAAAGTTTAAAAGTTTAAAAAAAGAGACACTTTTGTTGTTATTGTTTAATATTCTTCCAGGACATATATCTACTTCTAATGTACACATCTAATGTATTTTAACCACTTACTTATGATTGCAAACAAACATGATATTATTAGAAGTTAGCAGCAGCTCCTTTATGTCCTGTAAGTTCAGAGGTGGGACCTCCATGGATCGGGCTAGTTTTTCCAGAACATCCCACAGATCAAACTGAGATCTGGGGAATCTGGAGGCCAAGTCAACATCTTGAACTCGTTGTCATGTTCCTTAAATCATTACTGGACATCTTTTTCAGTGTGGCAGGGCACTTGAAAGAGAACACTGCCATTAGAGAATACCATTACCATGAAGGGGTGTACTTGATCTGCAAGTGTTTAGGTAGTACATGTCAGAATAACATCCACATGAATGCAGGACCCCAGTGTTTCCCAGTTTCATCTGTACATTTCCCAGAGTGTGACACTGCCTCTGCCAGCTTACATTTTTCCCATAGTGAATTTTTGTCCCATCTCTTCCCCAAGTAAGAGATGCACATGCACCCAGCTGTCCACATGGCGTAAAAGAAAACAATTATCAGACAAGGTCACCTTCTTCCATTGCTCCATGGTCCAGTTCTGACATGCATTGTAGGCTTTCAGCGATGGACGAGGTCAGCATGGGCACTCTGACTGGTGTGCAGCTCCGTGCGATACACTGTGTGTTCTGACACCTTTGTATAATATCCAGTATATAATATCCACTTTTTTTTTCAGAAATTTGTGCTATGGCAGCTCTTCTGTGAGATCAGACCAGACAAGCTGGTCTTTTCTCCCCCACAGAGCCTTGGATGACCCTGACCCTATTACCAGTTAATTGGTTGCTCTTTATTGGGCCCTTATTCTAGATACTGGCATATTGGATACACCTCACAAAACCTGCTCTTTTCCGAACCAGCACAAAGTGATTTCTGACAAAGTTGCTTGGATCCTTACACTTTTTCTGCATCCAATACATCAGCTTCAAGAATTGACAGTTTACTTGCTGCTTAATATATCCTACTCATTGACAGGTGCCTTTGTAATGAGATCATCAGTGTTATTCACTTCACCTACCAGTGTTTTAATGTTGTGGCTGACACACACACACTCCCAGTCAAAACTTTTGGCACACAATGATTTTCTACATGTCCATGTTACTCACTTAATATTTTTTAAAAACACACCCAATAATCTTTGCTTACAAATAAATGTACAGTATGTTCAGCATTTGAGTACCTTTATTAGCCAGAAAATGTCATTTTTTTTATCAATACTGACCTACAGTGTAGATCACCAGAAAAGTGTATGTTTAATGAGCTATTAAGTGATAGTCAGTGGGATGAAACAGTGAACAAGTGCATTTAAAGTTAAAGGACAGTCTGGAATTTGACTCTGCATCACCGCACAACCAGTTAATAGGATGTCAGACATGTACTGTTACAGATTCTTTCATCTTAAAAAGGAAACTGGTGTATTTGATTTTTTTTTTTTTTCATTTATATAAAAATAGCCAGTTTATAAAATGTGATAGTGGTAAAAGTCTGTGGTGTACAAAAACGTTTGACATACGCATACACACACACACAGACACACACACACACATATACTGTATATTTATTATTTATTATTATTATATTTATTCCCTCGGCCGAGAAAGACAGGCCGACGGCCGTTCTGGACTTTTCCAGAACGCTCCCGTGTGTGTATCTAAAACCAGTTGAGTCACAAGTGAGTAACCTGTGGTACAGACACACACACACACTCACAGTAGTGATGAAAACAAACAAAAAAGGTCCTCTGAGATCTCCACATGTCTGTCTCCAGTCTGTCTCTTCTCTCCGGCTCTTCTATAAAACACGCAGGGTGCGCGCCTCTCAGCACCTCTCCAGCATGAGCGCGCCCAGGCCAGGTAACTGGAGCGCGAGCCCCGTTCCCCCGTCTGTCGACTTCTCTCGGCCCGAAGATTACCTGATCTACGCCTTCCACCTCACTTTCGCCACGTGCGCCTCGCTGCTGGCCGGCTCGGTGCTCGCGGGCATCCTGAGAACCAAGGCCCTGCGCGCGCAGAACAGGTTCGTGTTCATGATCAACACGAGCGTCACGGACACGCTGACGGGCCTGTCCGTGTTCTACCTGGGCCTGTTCGACGTGCAGGAGGGCTACCCGTCCCGGAACGGCAGCTTCAACGCGCTGCCCTCCCTGCTGGGCGTGAACATCCTGACCTTCATGTTCGCCCAGTTCGACCGCTACTGCGCCGTGTGCTACCCGTTCTTCTACGAGCGCCACGTGTCCCGGTCCGTGGTGGTCGGCGCGTGCGTCTACTGCTGGTTCCACGTGTACACGCAGACGCTCGTGAGCAACCTCGTGCCCCTGGCCACGGCCGCGCAGATGTACGCGTTCAGCATCGCGAGCCTGCAGGCCGTGGTCCTGACCAAGGTGCTGATGACGGTGCGCCTCTACGTGGTCGCGCAGACGCAGCTGAAGCGCGAGCCGCCGGGCCCCGACCGCGAGAGCAAGAAGGAGTCGCTGCGCATCATCATCGTGGTGGTCTCGAGCTTCCTCAGCCTCTGGATGCCCTCCTTCATCAACATCATACTGAAGCAGGTGAGCAGGATCGGCCTGGTCTTCAGGAACGAAGCCACCAACGCCTTCGCCGTCATGGCGCGCGCCAACGCGCTCAGCACGCCCGCGCTCTACCTGTGGGGCAGCCCGGCCCTGCGCAGGGCAGTGTGGCGCCAGGGCTGGAGCAGGGTCCTGCCTCAGTGGAGCAGGTAGAGCTCACAGACCACCCGGCACGGACATCACAGACCCCCAGCCCCCCCAGCCCCCACCCCACCTTATCACCTGAGGGTTCACTGAGAACACTGTCAAACACTGCTGCACTTTATACACACACCTGGCCATCACTGCCACAACAAATACCTGGATATTATTATTATTATTATTATTATTATTATTATTATTATTATTATTATTATTATTACTAAGGGCAAAAGTCAATAACTGGTGCACTTTATTCACACCTGGCCATCACTTCAATAAGAATGTGCATTATTATTATTAGTTGTAGTAGTAGTAGTAATAGTAGTAGTAATAGTAGTAGTATTTGTATTAGCACTAGTATTATTATTATTACTAAGGGCAAAAGAGTCACCTGAAAAAGCAGACTGTACTGATGCAATATGCAAATATAATACTTCATATTTATTTACTCTCTCTTTTTTGTATCTCTCTTTCTGTCTGTCTTTCTCTCTTTGCATCTCTCTTTTTCTTTCTCTGTCTCTCTGCATATCTCCTGTTCTGTATCACTCTTTTTGCACATATTTCTTTCCTTCTTTCTGCATCCATCTCTTTCTGCAACTCTCTCTCTCTCTCTCTCTCTCTCTCTCTCTCTCTCTCTCTCTCTCTCTCTCTCTCTCTCTCTCTCTCTCTCTCCCTCTCTCCAGGAATGATCAGAAAAAGACTGCAGTGCTGGAAAACCTCAGAAAATAACCTGATTCCTGCATCGCTGCCCTATAATCACTGCAACAATGTCTCGAGACATCTTTGACCTCTTTGATATTTGGCAGCTTGTTTGTATCTTTGTGTGTATATAGTGTGTAGATGTGTATATATCTGAATATAAGTGTGTACATCTATAGTGTTTTCATATTTGCACTGATCATGGAATATAAAGTGAATTTAATTAATGATATGACTTTAAAGTAAATAGATCACAATAATTTTGGAATAGGGTTTTTTAAATTTTGTCTGACTGGTCAACCCGGAGTTTATAAACCGGTATGTTCCAGTATGTTTCAGTATATTTCATGATTGTGTTCAACAGATTTCAGAAAACTGACACCTATTTATACAGATCACAAGTCATTTCATGTTCAGTGAAGCCAAAGAACCAGTGTATCACTTTACAATATACACAGCAACGTGGAAAACTACACAAATGACATTTTTTTTATTTCCTAAGTGAATATAACTACATATTCTCCACATACAGAAATGGTTGTGAAATATATACAGTGTGTATAGTACAATATATACAGTTCTGGATATATTTACTGCATATAAAATCACTCTTTACTGTATAATGTTATTTGTATTTATTCCTTTTTAGTTCTATTTAGTATATTTAGTAATATTAGTGTAAAAAAACACTCACTGCTCATCTACACAGTTTATAAAGACTTTTGCACAATACTGTAATTCCTTAATTAAACAATGTCGTGAAAACAGGTAATTTTATTCCATGCACAGTATGTGACTGAGGTACTTTATTACTAATGAAATACATAACTATTCAGAACAATGGTCTTTTTTTTTTTACCTTTGGTCCTGAATGGATGTTTAAACAAAAATAATTATGATCCCCAAGAATTTAAGTATGTCCACATTGCACGGCTCATTATTCAGTTCAAAGCAAAATTAGTCACAACTACATACACACATTTACTGCTCATCTAAACAGTTTCAGATTAAAAGAGAAATGAACAGGAAAGACACGCCAGAGGAAATGAGGACGAGGTGATAGAACTGTCTTGAATTTTTTCTTTGTTTTTAATTATGCCTGTTAAATGACATTTACAGTTGTATGTAGAAGTCTGGGCACCCCTTGTCAAATCTGTTGATCTGAAAGTGTAAATAAATACACCTTGTTTACAGAGAACAAAGTTCTGCTATGTTTCTTTTCATTTAACATGTTTTTACAAAAACCTGTAATGGCACCTTTTATATGTTATAAACTCTCAAATCAATACAAAGTGTGCATTAAAATGTACATTCCATCAGAAACCTGGTTTGACTCAATCAGTCTTTCATTAAATTAAATCAGGAGCTGCCGATGGAGTTAGACAAATCCAAACAACGTCTGGAGGAACCGAGGAGGAATCTGGAACCGAACCTGTGTTCTCCTCACCAGCACAATTTCAACTACTTTTACACAAACAAAACAAACCGTCATACTTTTTACTGCTTTCTTGTTTGCATTTATTCTAATGTTAACTTTACAGAAAGACACATTATCACACACTGAGGAAAAAACTGCTTTAACAAATGTGCATAGACTTGCACAGCACTGTACATATATTTAAATCATGCAGCTCCTGTGTGATTTATCCAGCATTGAGCTACTGTCAAATTAAAGCTGCACATTACTTGTTATTCTTTCGTTTCAAATTCTGTGTTGGATATTAGAGCCATATTTTAGACAAACAACAGTTTGTATCACTGTCCAATTTATCATGACTAATATAACAAAGAAACAGAAGCAAAATGAGTTTACACTTGATCATACATGATATAACTGACTCTTAACCATCACTAGGGAACTGCACAAATATTAAATATCTGTGCCCACGCAAAATCTAATCGGAATCAGCACAGCTCTGAGCAATAGTTCACAAACCTGTCACTGAATGGTCCCTTAATCACTGCAGCTCAGAGCATGAAATAAAGCTCTAGTCTCCTGAATGTCCTTTTTTAAGCTTTCAGTCACTTGTGTATCTACTGAAAGCAAAAATAAACTAGTTTCCAGATTAAAGAGTATTTTGCGAGATTAATTAGTTATTAGTTATGAAGATCATGTTTCAAATCCAGAACGAGATTAGTAGTTTAGGCACTGAGAAATTGATGCAATGTTTATGAAAGTCAAGGCAGGACAAGGCATGTGTAAGAGAATGTAAACACTGACCAATCACCCCTGATCTGCATTCACATATGTACCATATTTGCTCAATATTATGTTTCCATTTTATCTTTTTCTTTGACTGATCCAAGGTAAAGAGTTTATGGTTATCCATAATATTAGTATTAAAGTGGTACTGCTGCCCTTGTGTGGATCATGTGACTGCGGAACCTTTAATAAATCCTGGTGTGTTGGCCAATTTATTATAAAACTATGATTGTCAAGTGCCTCCTAGTGGGCGTCATTGAGTACTCCCTTGCTGAATGCATGGAAGAAGGATTCGACAGTGCATCTAGAGAATAATATGGAAAGTAATATATCTGCAGTAAAACGATATACATATATATTATATTATTATTCTGTATATGTGTATATATATCTATATCTATACTTGGGGGAAGCCCCCTATTTATACAGTTGCTCCCTATTTGTCCGTCCCTCCTTCAATTAAATCAGGTGCTGATGGAATCGAGCAAATCAATGTTCTTCTAGCTGTATTCCTTTAACCAAAATCTCAAATTGTATTGTCTGCTTATGACTTTTGCATAGCATTGTATGTCACGCTAATTGTGGTCGGGTATTTTGTCACTGTGCCAAAGGAAACATATGTCTCCAAAATGGTAACTTAAAAAAAAACAGATAAAGGTCAAAAAGACAAATCATTATGAACCTTTTGTGTTGGTTAACCCAGCGTGAAAAACCCAACACAGCTGCTCTATTGAAATGAAAAAACAGTGTTTCTAATAAAACACGATACACAATCTTGCTGCATGTTGTCCTTATGCCACAGTAATGCAAACTGAGCCCAGAGGCCGGTAAAACAGGTTAACATTTCAGGTTCAAGGTCAGGGTCAGGTTTGATAGCAATTATGGTGTTACTCTTATGATTATCAAAGCCTCATTACTGGGGCATCTCCAAAGGCCAGTTGGTGCCTGTTTGGCGGACTGAGATTGGTGCAGACAGCCCAGGGGGTGTTCCATTAAATCCTGAGAATAATTGGATTACGCTGGGGGTCAGAGCGAAGCTTGGAGGGAAGTCACTGCTCCTCGTACTCTCACCTGACCTTTACTCGGAATGACCATCATCCAAAAAGGCTACGAACGGCTCCGAAAGTCAGATTTGAGCAACTGAGGCCTTCAAAGGACAATATTAACTTTGGGAAGGTGAAGGTAAGTGTCTCTTTCTCATGGCTGAGAGCTTATGTACTCGACCTGCGTTAATTCCTACTGGATCATCTCTGCTTCACCTAGTTTCTCCTGGATATGTGTAGTTAATAAAGTGATTTTTGTAAAAAAAAATGCAGTCCAAAAAAGGACTGTCCAAACAGATATTTAAAGTTCGATTATTTTTATGACATTCCTCAGAGGATTCATAGCTTCCTACTGAAATATTTTGCCTTTATATTTCCCTTTAAGCCTTCAGAGAAATACTCAATCATTTGTGCTAAGCATGAAATATGCTAAGTATATCATTGAGTATATTTGTCTATGGTTGAGTAGGCCCATGTGCTTATAAAGGACCAATGTTGACTTCATTCTCATTTGTAATATAGTAATAATATAATAATGTAGTGATAGTTAAGAGTGTTGATGTTGATTTATTTATTTGGTTATGACTGAATTCTAAATATTGAGTTTAACTCCATTTTCACAGGGCATTTACCGTATTGTCTTTCTCCGTCTTGGTGTTAAGAGAGCTGCTCCGATGCAGCTGAGGACTTCATCCAGTGTAAAAATATCTCAACTAAGCTGCTTATGGGGCCCTCAAGAAAATAGTCTCTCCCGCCTCCTGTGCCCTTCCCTTAACTCTTACTACCACATTCCCACCCTTTCCTGTTAGACCCACTGCCCTGACAAGGAACTGTCATCATATCTGGCATCAGTGATCAACTTTCCAACCATAAATGGCGGTCTTAAAAGTGACATTCACTAAGAACAACCGGGACAAACTGGCCCAGGTGCTGTGGATCTTGAACTGGATTTCTGTGATCACGGGCACCATCCTCTTCAGCCTGGGCCTGTTCTTGAAAGTGGAGATCCAAAAGAGGAGTGAGCTCATGTCTACTGAGATCCAGTCGCTGCCCAACATGCTCATTTCCGTGGGTCTGGTCGCCTGTGGCATCAACTTCATGGGGAGTAAGATCTGCTACGAATGTGTGGACACGGTTAAGTTCCTGCGCTGGAAGCTACTACTGCTGCCCTACATCATATGTACATTTTTCTTCACCTTCTGCATCTTGGTGGGGGCTCTGATGTGCTATACCATGCGCAACAATCTGGAAGAGTCGCTTTTCCTAGGCCTGCGGGACGCCATGCGTTACTACAAGGACACGGACATGCCGGGCCGCTGCTACCTCAAGCGCACCATTGACCTGCTGCAAATCCAGTTCCAGTGCTGCGGCAATGATGGCTACAGAGACTGGTTCTACATCCAGTGGGTCAGTCATCGCTACCTGGACATGTCCAGCAGTGAGGTGGTGGAGTAAGTAGAACTGAGCTGAGACACACATATATGAAATGTAAATAAATAAATGAATAAATAAACGGATAA
>JBBIGA010000153.1:4289601-4322348 GCA_037576975.1 Alestes dentex
ATATTAATGTCTATATATATATATTTAGACATTAAATATATATCTGTCTTACCATGTGCAATATCATGTAGTTTTCTTATTGGGTGCTAAATCATTTCATTATGTGCAATATCTTATTATAATTCCTTTGGTGCAATAGTCTTATCATGTGAATATCAATGTTGTTAATATTACCAATCTCCATCATGTGCAATAACATACATGTAAGTTCTTTATCTGTAGTATTTATACCCAGCATTTGTGTAGATATCAGAGTGTATTTCATATTGAGTATTTTCCTCCAGGATCAGTAAAGTGTACTGAACATATTTCCAATTCCTTACTTTATAATGTTTTATAGTTGACAAGTTACTACATGTTACTTCTACTGTGGTACAATACATAATATAAACTCTCTACAGGAAGTTAGAGGTTCAGTTGCCGAAGTTCTCGCTGGAACAGACCATTTCCCTGAAGAAAAGCCTGCCCAGCCTGGGCATTTCAAAAATCTTTGAGAGCGACGCAGACCTGTCTGGCATCAGCAGCTCCCAAGGGCTGAAGCTCTCTGAGGTACATGTTCACGTCTGGTCGTGTTCATGGATGGGGGTGTACTGTGTTACTGAGGAACCGAAGGGAATACAAAGATCAGCAATACTGTAGTATTGAACTCACATTTATTGTTTGTTTTGCTATGCTGTCATGTAGCACTGTATAGAAATTATTGAACCATTGTGGTTTACTACATAAAAGCACTGAGCTCACTGATCAGGTCCTCTTCCACAATCTCAAATATTGAGGTGGTGTTGTGAGGATTGTTAGGAGCCACTAGAATGTTCCCACTAAAGCTCTCTCACCCTCTTACACTGCTATGGAACACTCTCTCATTTACAAGGTTCTAGAATGCTCCCCCACCCATTTACACTGTTCCAAAATACTCTCCCACCAGTTTATGCTGGTCTAGAATGCTCCCCCACTCATTTACCCTGCTGTTTACTATTTACACAGTTCTAGAATGCTCCTCCACCCATCCATACTGCTCTAGAATGCTCCCCCACCCATGTATGCTGTTCTAGAATGTTCTCTCAGCATTTACACTGCTGTAGAATTGTCCCCCCAATTCCTCTTGTTCTAGAACACTGTCACATCCATTCATGCTGTTTTAGAATGTTCTTCCACTCATAAACACTTCCAGGATGCTCTCTCACCATTCATACAGATGTGGAATCATGTCCTCCATCCACACCATTCTAGAATGTTCTACACCAATTAACATGGGCCCTGAAACTGTTTTCTCCTGTTAGGGTGTGTGTCCCTTTCAGCCCACTTCCATATATTACAGCATATAATGACTAAAGTGAATGAAATATGCATCCAAATACTTACATACATAAACCATGCTATCCAGTCTGCCTCAGAAAATGTACTGGCAGAGCGGAATAGCATGTGGATCCGTATGAGTATCAGATCAGGCAAAATCAGGGGCCGCAGAAAATAAATGAAGTTTCGTTCAGCTAATTGAACACCACAACGTCGTGTACTGGTTAAACTCCTTGCAACTGGACGAAGTCTTTGCTCTCCACTCTACACTGGCATAGATGTTTTTCGTGCCCTGTTTAGAGGGTGTATTCTGTAAATCAGTGATCAGAGGTGGTTATATGCTGTATACTAGCCTATACACATCATTAAACATACTCGCTAATGGCATGTCATACAAGATCATACAGTCAAGTCTTAGGTAGGTAGTTAATATGTAAACCAGTAAATCAGTCAATGGATGCATCCCAAACACACTACTACACTACTGCAGCCACATCAGCGTGGTAATCAGTTGGAGTTTTTCATATTCTGCTGCAGACCTGAACATATGTTTTTACCAAATAATTATACAGCAGAGATTCCTATAGATTTTTGTTGTACTATTGTATTCACGACCTAAGTTTACCGTAAGATTTCTAATTTGCTGTCCTGTATAATTATTCGTTAATTGTCTATGATATATTCACAAAATAATACTCCAGCAGTACTGTTTACAATTCAGTTTTGCAGTAATAAATGTCATAATATTCAATAATGTTCAAATAGGAATCCTGAAGAAACATCTGTGAGATTACTGTAGATCTTAAGGGAACAAAAAATAAAGTTTTGCATTATTTTATAAGGATTATCAGATGTCAGGTCCTTTTCAGTGTTAGTGTGAGAGTCTGAATTAGTGTGAAGATGAAAAGAAAGGAGAGGAAGTTCATGATGCACATTTATACCCTCACATTTAGCTGGACAAGAGAGAGCAGGAGAGTGAAACAACAGAGAGAAGCAGAAGAGTGATAGATGTTACATATTAGAGCACTTCTGTCCACACGCAAACCTGCATCAGTGTACAGTGCATTATGTAGCAGATTATAATGGTCTCAGGCCGCATTTACAGATGCCCTTCTTCTTCCAGGCAATCCAGAAGGTCTCCATAGAAGTGGATGAAAGAGGGGGCTCAGAAAGCCTGTCCTCGGGGAGTGTCTTCATGGACACTCTTCCTCCAAGGCTTACTTTCAACCGTCCTTTCCTCTTCCTCATCTACCATGAAGCCACCAAAAGTCTGCTACACATGGGTCGCGTGATTGACCCCACTAAGAAGTAATCCAGATCAGAAAATCTAACAGTTGTCTTGAATTGCAGTTCAAAACATGTTTAACCCACTTTCACCATCTGTATTTAATCTGACCTGTATTATACAAATGCCTTTTGGTCTGTATGATGTAATTGTATTATAATTACTGTAATGCTTTAATAGAATTTACTGAACTGCTAACTGAGTGAAGATGTTAATATGATGATGATTAGAGGCAAGGGTTTGCTCTACCTTTTTGTTGCCTCACCCAGCCTACCTTCATCTGTAACCCTCTGATCCACTTGTATTAAAACTCATTATAACCTACCCCAATCTGCAAGTATTTCAAGGCTTTACATTCATACAGATAGTCCCGAAAAGTGTTATGTTTAACATGTTCTTTATTGATTAGGTTCTGAAGGGTTGGCATGAATCACTCAGGTGCTTGAGGCACCAGGCACAATGTCACTGGATGGAGAGTCCCAGAACTCTTAAAGGTGGCGCTCAGTCATAAAAATACATACTGCGTCTTTTTTCGTAGCCATTTGGAAAATATAAAACAAAGAAATATTGCAAAGCATGCTATAATACAAGGAACAAAAAAAATGAACCAATAAATTAAAATACATCATACTACTCCTCCATTCTTGTTTTGATAAATGGTGCAAATTTGAGTGTGGAATAAGGCAGAGATGGATCAATGTTTACTTTCATTGACGTGAGAAAAGTCCCGGGGCCCCTTTCCTCCTCCACAGCCTGAGCAAGGGAGTTCAGCTGGTTCTGCTACAGAGGAGGAACGAGGGATGGACACACCAAAGGGCAGATAACTTATCTCCAGGCTGGACACAGAGTCCTTCTCCACAGAGTCCTTCTTCAAGTTCCATGCCATGGGACGGGGGTCACTTCACAACAGCCAGTACGCCCAAGTCCTCCCAGCTGAGTGACTGTCACTCCCTCCCAGACTGCATGCCAAAAGAATTGGACTTTCTTTGTCTAGAGGACAAATAAAAAGATAAAATTTAGACAATCTACACAAGTGAACCTTTCTACTATTCCAAAAATGCACTACCGGGCTAAACTTTACATACATCTATTCACAGAACGTTTAATTTCTTCTTTTAGTATATCTTAATATCTTCTTTTAGTATTCTATTTTATTCATTTTGGAATAATAGTGGGGACATAACATTGTAAAAGTAGCCCACTTTCCACACTTAATCAGCTTCATGAGATGCCACCTAAAATGCTTTTCAGGCTTGCAGAAGATCCTGCAGAAGACTTTATTTATTTATTGGCTGCTGAAAACTACTTTCTGAGGGGGATTTCAAAAAACGTACAATTCTCTTTGTGGAAATAAATTATACACGGACAAAACCTGCACTCTTTAGTGTATAGGTGTTTAAACAACTCAAACATTTAAGAATAAGCCTGTAGATCAATGTCTTTAAGCTGATTAAAAACATACATTCAATCAGGCGTGTCTAACCTTTTGACTGGTATTGCAGCAAACAGTATGAAAGCAAGTGTTTTTTACCCCAAGATTGTATGGCCACTTAACACACTGAAAAATGTGAACACTTCTACCCCAAGGACAATTATATGTAAAGCACTGCTTTTATGAAGCATCAAATGTATTTCACTGCAAATGGTGCTCCCTTGTGGTGGATTTCCACCCTGATAAATGTGAGTGAGTTACAAGGCAGTTCAATCAGGTGTTGCACTGAATGTGTTTATTTCCACATGAATAAAATATATGACAACACATGTTTTATAAATACATTTGTTATTTTAAGTGTCTTCATATCACCTGACGGTGTCTCCAAATCTGGGACAGTGAATGCTAGCTCATCTATTGCAACAAGTATGAAACCTGCTACTGTGCTCTTCTTCACTGTGTAAATCAGCTGTGGTGAGACACTCATCTGACACGGTAATGTGAAAATATTGGTGCCTGATTGTTTGACACACCAACAGGATAAAATGTCCTCTTTGGCCATTTTTATTCTGAACAATCCCTGCTCATTGTTACCAAGAAGAACTAAAATTCAAGCTACAGAAGGTACTTTTATTACTTGTGTGGTGCTTTTGTGTGATGAACCACTTCTGGTTTGTAAACAAAAGTCAGACATACATGGTAAGTTTTCTGGACTGTGTGTCTTTGCTGCCGTTGCTCCGATGGTCTACAGAGCTGCTTGTGTTGCTGCGGATCAAGACAGGCATGGAGGAGGTAGAGGGAGTTGGAGACAACACGGAGGATGAGGAGGCCACATTGAAATGATGGGATCGCAGGGCATCGTCTACAGAAAGAAAAAAAAACAGCTGCTTTTAGGGCGACAGCAGGATTAAGGGTGTTTTATATAAGAAATTCTGTTGCTACTGTCCTCTGTTTCAGGTGAACAATGATGCCCTTGCCTGTTTCATAGTAATAAAATCCATTAGGGGAGAGCAAGGCACAACCTAACATATTTTGGTTTGGTTTAAAACATTTGAGCAGGACTAATATTTTTAATGCAAGCAAACAGTACAAAACTGTACATTTAGTTTACTTCACCTGCCATTTACATACAATTCAGCTGACGATGACATGAGTGCAAATGCTACAATTCACCCAGCAGATGGGGCTAGTTTTAAGAGTCACTTAAAAGTCTAGTGAACAGTTCATTCAAAAGTCTGTAGTTTGAACTAGTAAGGCTTTCCAACCTAAAAGGCTTTCCAAATCCTAAAAAAAACATTAGCTAAAATAAATGATCAAAAATAGACAGTCAAAAGTGGCAATTGTATTTTTTGAACGAATATTAGAACAGAAAATGTCAGCACAATAAAACTTGAATGTTTTACCTACATGTGAATGTAAAAAACCTTAGAACTAATTAACTGTGTTGAATATCCATATTTATTACAGAAGGATACGTTTTCTCGTGTCACACTGTGCTAATACTACCCCCACCATGTGATGGCAGTATTTTTCTGTCATCAGTAATGAAAGACACAATTAGCAAAAATAATACAATAAAAAAAGGTCCTAAAATAGTTTTAGGGTCTTGAAAAATGTCACTGAAAATTCAGAGATTTTGAGAAGATGACCAAAAGTGTGTCCTACTTACACCTGTTTAACTAAACGCCATAATTTTTTTACATGGAATTAATTTGTGCCCTGCTTTCCCTTACTCAGTCACTAATTATACTAATATTATCTAATCTGAAGTACATTACTGTTTGCGTATACAAATGCAAAGAAGATGATGTAAATAGTCAGTATCTGCATTACAGGAGCCACACAAAGAAAATCAGTCCTTCTTTACCATTGATTGGTATTATGGAGCTTTTCCCTGATCCAGGACAACTTCCTGATTCCTTCACTTTTCTGAAGAAGAGCATAAACTGTGTTAAACAGGAATATAAAATATACTAAGTCTTGACAGCATGCATTAGAGTCTTGCAACAAGTTTCTAATCCAGTCTGACCCTTTGTTTTATCCATCATACTCTTCAGTGGCTCTCACTGAACACAATACAGCTTATCAGGGATAATATTTAACATTTTCACTGCCAAACCTTTTTTGTGGCACCCAGCAAGGATAGTGAACTGGCATACATAAACGTAATGACTTTTTATGTTGAGTTACATTTGTAGAAATGAGCTCAGGAATTTAGAAATTCCTTTATAGCATGGCACATAACTGCAATGCATCTATATAACCCTATGATGCAATAAAATGATTTTGATTAAGAATTCTAAATTTATATGTTTGATACTCACAGTGTTTTGTCAGAGTTTGCCACTTTAGGAGTGCTGGGATGGCTACTGAGGGAACGACTGCGAGCCAGTTTGGCTCTCCGCATTTCCTTACCTGAAAACACCATTATTAATAATGCATTAAAACTGTTTCAGTGTTTTCCAGCTCCCTGACTAAGCATGAGTGTTTCCATACTTCAATCAGACTCCACACTAACCAGCAGATGTGGACAGGGTGGCTCCAGATGTAGACCCTGACATGCCTTTGCTACCAGAAAGCCCTGCTTTGCTGTCCCTTCCTGCAGAGAACATACAGTGGCATTATTGTTAAATTAGAGCACATACACTATATGAAGAAAAGTATTGGGACGCCATTACACCAACAGGGACCTTAATGACTTTGCTTTCAAATACATAAACTTTAATATGGAGCTGGTCCCCTGTTTGTAGCTATAACAGCTTCCACTCTTCTTGAAAGGATTTCCACAAGATTTTGGAGTTTCTGCAGGAATTTGTGTCCATTCATTCTTTAGAGCATTTATGAGGTCAGGCACTGCATTTATGAGGTCAGGCACTGCATTTATGAGGTCAGCATTTATCTGGTCTGGATGGGGTTGAGATCAGGGCTCTGTGTGGCCAGTCAAGTTCTTCGACACTGAACTCATCCAGCCATGTCTTAATGAACCAGCACTGGGACACAGTCATGCTGGAATAGAAAATGTTCTTCCCCAAACTGGGTCCACAAAGTTGGAAGCATGGCGTTGTCCAAAATGTCTTGGTCTGCTGAAGCATTAAGATTGACCTTCACTGGAAGTAAGGGGCCACCTGAATTCAATAATTAAGAGGTATGTCCCAATATTTTGTCCATATAGCGTATTATCACTCATTAGGCTGAATATAAGTTGCAGAAAGAAATTGTGCAGCAGCTTCACACACAGCTGCTAACATACTCAGGGTCAGAGGGACAGGGCAGCATAAGATGTGATTATTTTATAAATATGTCGGCTACTTACGCTTCTTCTCTGTGTGCTTCTCTCCAACCAGTTTGGCCTCACTCTGCTGCCGTTCTAGCAGCTCCTGTGTATTTTTTTGAAAAAGGAGACCCAACAGTGCTACAGCTGACATTTAACAGTGTTGATTACAAAAGGTCAAGTGATCACTTCAAAAAGACGCTGAGCTTTCTTTGGAAATGCTTTTAAATGTTATATAAACAACTGAATATCATACAATCTCTGAAATTCTGCCTAAAATTGTTTATAATACACCTAGTAAAAAAATCACACCCATTATTAATAATTATTAAACAAAAACAAATACAGTTAAGTCTTTGTCCTTCAGTGATTGTATATGCTTGGCAGTTTATGATTTCATGCAACCAGCAATCCTATATCACTCAATAAATTTGAGTACTCACCATTTCAAGTAGTAAAGTCTCTTCCTTCTCCTTCTTTTGGTCCAGCAGATCTCTTTCATGCCTTTTATGATACTGCAGGAATACAAACTGGTCTGAGATCTCAAAACCAACTACACACTCAAAATAAATTCATATAAAATTATGAATATTTGAATGAAAATGTCATAATAAATTAATACCGGTTCTGTAATCTCCATTTTGTCCAGCTCCAAAACGGTCTAAGAAAGAAACATAAATAAAATATTGTTTTATGCCTTTAGGATTATCTTTGTCATTTTTTTTCTAATTTTGGTGTCCTGTTCAATCCACTAGCTAGAACTTCTCTGATTACACAATATCACAAATTCTGGAAGAAAAAGGCTTGCACATGCTAATTATGTGCAGCCAACCTTAGACACTACAGGACAGAAGTCTCTGATTTAAAAATAATAATAATAATAAAAAAACCATACAATTTTATCACAAGAAAACATTAGAAATAAAGCTACAAAGGCTCAAACTGTTGGTTTTGAAGGCCTCCCTAGTCTCCAGATCTTTCTCCCATTGGCCTGCATGGTATGAGCTGGATCGACAAGTTCAAAATGAGCATCCAGCATATGAGACAGAACAGTTTGCTACTTGAAAAGGTGCTGGGAGGGTTCGGACACAAGTTATTTCCAAAAATTGTTGGAAAGGATGCAGCAAATCTGTGCTGCTGTTAAAGGCAAGGGGTGGCAAGGGGTACATGCGCTTTTGCATCCATTATATCACACATACAGTGTATATTGTTATATTACACTTCGAAACCTGTCGGTTACATTTAAGTATCTCTGATGTTTTCTTGTAATTAAATTTTGCAAGAGCAGTGTTTCTATTTTTTAAATAACTGTGAGCGGGCCCAAACCACTACCTCTGGTAGTGTATTTATGAACCACTGTAAACATGCCAGAGGAACACTAACTGCCAAAAGAGCAAAACCAACATACAGGTGTGGCATCACCAGGGATCAAACTCATGATCTCTTGATAATAGGGACCATTGTTTTGTTAACCTTTATGAGAGCAACAGCTGACATCATTCCTGACCTTGCGCACTGTGGCGACTACATCTTTGTCTTTTTCACGACAGAGCAGCTTTCTCACACAGAACTCCAGCTGCTGAAGCAGGTGTTTATCTGCAGGCAACCTGATGGTGGACCTTAACCTGGGCAGCATGTGGCACAGCTTATACCTGCCAGAGTCAAAGGTAGAGGTGTTCAGTACATCTGCTTCACTGAACAGGGCTAGAGTTCTAGAGTACATGATCCACTGTGTGAGCAGAGTAAGCAATGGCAACATAATAGGAGCACTGTGAATGAATGGGGGTGTGAGAAGTTGTGGATATCACCTGACGTTGGCCACAGGGTCATTGACCAGATCAAGCGCCTGAATAAGGAAGTGTTTGCAGAAGTAGGATTTGGAGAAGAGATCTATGGCAATATCACACAGGTCCAGAAACCGCAACCTGTTCCAGTAGCTTCTACCTTGAGCAAGTTCTTTGAAAATAGAAGAAAAACATGAATATAAAACAAGAAAAATACAGAATACGAAATAAAAGCAATCGTTATTTCAGGAATGGAAAATCTAATTACCTCTCTGTAAGTATTATTCTGAGAATTACACACGACATTTATAGCGGGTCTCACATACCCTGCATTATTTTGCCAATGATCTCCTGCCGCTGCTCCTGCTTGCGATTGTAGCGCAAAAACACGCACAGCGTCCGAGCGGCTTCTCTTTGGACTGGCAAAACGTTCTAGAGACAAGAAAAGAAAAAATTAAAATGGGAGTCTAAATGAATGAGAATGTTTGCTGTGTAATAGTAAAAGTGCATGAGCATGAGTACATTTGTGGTGATGATGCTAAACATTCTCTGAAGGAAACGAAAGTAGATCTGGTCTCCGGTGATGACGCGGGGCAGGCAGGAGTAGCGCTGAAGGAGCTTCTCATGGACCCTCCAGCGCAGCGAGGATGCAGCCTTCTGCTCGGCTGATACCAAGGCAGGCACTAGATCAGGCACGTTCACCTGCTGAGAGAGGACAACAATATAAAACTGTTGGTCAAAATGAAGAATTTTCGATCTTCTTATTATTATTTACTATATATAAAATAATCAACTCACAGGTGAAGGATTTTTGTGGTTTTGCAAAATTAAACAGATTTGTTCATCCTAATCACAGTGCTTATCCTTGAGAATGAACACAAGTCTCTGTACAACCAACAGAGGGAGCTACTGCTTCTCCCCCCTTCCTTGTGTCAACACATTCACGCCAAGTACCTTACTCTCAGGACCTGGACCTTCTCCCCTGGATGTTGCCAGTTCCAGAGTCTCCTGAAGGTGATTGAGCAGTGCATCCAGTACCTGCAAAAAAAAAAAGCAGTGACAAAATCTCAAAGAGCAAAACTTTCACAAAGCCCTCAATCCTCCTAAACAGATGAGGGTTTATTGGGAAAGACAGCTTGTAAAGCTGTTTTTCGTTTTCTGACATGAATTGAAAACTCCAGCTACATTTTAGATTGTGTGAAAATTTTGTGACTAATATATGTTTTCAAAAAGCTTCTGAGTGTACAAAATGTTACTATTTTTTATAGCTTGTTATCACTTCTTATGTTCACACCAACAGAAATGGTACAAAAGAACTACAAATATCTTTATATTTGAGATATTACTTGGTTAGTTATTGCCTCCAACAAATTCGTTACAGGAAAAACAGTAATATCATAAAAATCCAATATTTTTAGTACAATTGAGACCCAGTATTTGCATAGAAAGATGAGTAAATTAGAGACAGTACAGTGGAACTACTGTCCATAATGAAGACCTTCACTGACCTAGTATAAATACTGTTATTTAAAGAGTTTAATACTGTCATTAACAGTCACTGTAATATTTGTGCACACATAACAGTTAATGAATGGATATTTGGTTAACCCCAGAGAAGAAAAAAGCTAATATTAACCAGATTAGAACACACCACAGCAACACGGTACAGAAGTGATAACAAGCTAAAAAAAAAAAAAAAGGCAACATTTTGTACACACAGGAGCTTTTTGAAAACACATATTAGTTTCCGAAAATAACTAAGGGTTAGATTAACAGAGTGTATTCTGAAAGAGCCCAAGAGCGAACACTAACATCAGAGGTGCGGTGGTATTTTTGATGACGTGTGTTCCTCTACACAATAATTCTTCTTGTCAGTGGATGATGTGCCAACATGTTTGTCAGTGTAACAGAGAGATCAGAGGAATACCTTCACAACATTTTTGGTTCCAGAACAAACCAAATGTGAGCAAAACTGTCACACCTTAGTTTGGAACTGTAATATCGTGTTCAAAGCCGGCTAAGACAGGCACCTCCAGCTGCGCTTAGTGTAAGTCTACAGGCATTTTTAGAATCAAGTGATTTCATAAAGTATCACCTTAAAAAAACAGAGCCTCACCCTTAGCTGCTTAACCATTTGCATGTGTTTTCAAAACCTGTGACTGCAGCTGTGATGTGCGTTTGTCAGTTGGATCCATTTCAGTGATGTAAACCATGTTATTCTGAATAATAACTGCTCCCCCTAAATTATTAATCAGAAAACTCATTACCTCTGTACTTCACAAAATGAGCATTAAAATTCAAACCGTTTACACGCTACAGTTAACATGACTAAGTGACCCAATTACCGGGATTCATTCTTTGCATTATTATTAAACATTATTATGGATTTTTTCCCCTCAGTGGTGCAAGAATAATACCAGTATAAACGGTAAGTATTTAAGACATTACTATGAATTAGTCCTTCAAATGAAAACATTTTTTAATCTAAAAAATTCACACTTGGTTCATTTCACTCCAACGTTTCTTATTTTTCATATTTCAAATAACATTCTTACTTTATCATTATACATTTAACAAATGATTTTATCCAGAACTGTAAGTGAAATTAATATTAAAAGTCTTGCCCAGTGATCTTATGTAGTGATGTTTCAGGTTTCTGACTAAGCAGCAGATTGAAACATGTTCTCCCGTGTGCAGAACCTGTGTTTTCCCCTGCACTGTTCAAGCATCGCTAAAGATCAGCCCACTGACTGAAACCCTGTTCTCTCTAGAAAGTCCTGAAGTTTATGTCAGCTGGTGGTCTGGTGGTTAAGGAACTGATCAGAAGGTCATGAAACAATCCCATGACCGTTAGTGGCACCACTGAGGTACCCTTAAGCAAGGTACCGTCCCCACACACTGCTCTCAGGGTGCCCAAGTTGATGGCAGCCCCCTGCTTCACTTGGTGAATGGGTTAAATGCAGAGAAAGAATTTCACATTGTTCACACTGTGTGCTGTGCTGTGGTGTGTTCACACATGACTATAAGGTTCCACTATAAGGCTTAATACATGTTACAATTAATATTAAATTTAAATGAATATAAAATATGAACAGTTAAATGGTAAAAAGTACTCAGGCCTTCATTTCTCAACATTGTTATTAAACACAAAATACTGTGATCTATACTGTTTTTGTACACTTACTATATGCACATCTGTGTGTATAGAGACAAATATAGTTATGGACAGGTTTATAGAGACATGCTCATATATTTCTTCTGAAATGAAGGATATTAAAAGGGAGTTATCCCCCCTTTTGCCACGGTGACAGCCTCTACTCTTCTGGGAATTGAGCTCCATCACCCCAGAGAACGCAGTTCCACTGTTCCACAGCCCAGTGGTACAGATCTTTATCTCCCTCTGGCCGACGCTTTGCAGCATCCTAATTTATTGGCATTACTTATTGAGATACAAAGTGTAAGACTTAATTAAAAATATTAAGCCATAAACACGAATGCATCTTCATTAACTTAATTACAAACACCCTGTAGAGCAAACGCTGTATATCGTTATCATTTACCCAGTAAACATATTAATTGAAAATGTTATTATTAAACTAGATAATTAAAACACAAAGCCAGTAAAAACAGAGTATGTCTGTTGCATCACAGTGAAGATTTTGTTTATTATTTTCAGCACAAATCAGACTTTTGTTGGAGGTGAATTAATCAATTACAAAGCTTTCAACCAAGTGATCCATGAGCACTATGTCTGTTATTTAACCTGAAAACAGGTTTCTCTTCAATGTATGGTACGAACTGAAGTTATGGAAAGAAAAGACTGTTAACTATAATCAATCATCTTAACTGTAATATTACTATAAATCAACTTTAATTATCAACAGTACTCCTATTAATCAGTAGATTTAGCAATGGCGTCATCATTACACTTCAGTATGACTTGTCCTTTGTAGTGTTAATGCTCAGGGCATTTTGTTTTTTACTGTTGTGCTTTTTTCCTCAACCAGCATGGTGACGTAAGAATATACACACGCACACACATACACCTTTGTTTTATTCTTATTTAACTCAATTCTTTTACCGATCCTATAGCTGTATATATATATATATATATATATATATATCTTTGTATATGTGTGTGTGTGTGTTTCATACTGTTTATAATAGGCAATACATATATTGTATATAATAGGAAAGAAGGGTTTTAATTTCCATGGTACCTATAGGAATAATCAATAGCTCACCTCAGTAATAACTAGTGTCAGTAAGCCCCAGGCTGCTGTTCTGTATGCTTGGCACAGCACTGAATGCTAATATTTTGTGTGACTAACATCTCTCAAGGGATCAGCACAGAACAAACAATAGCAAGCTTCTAACGTCAGCTACAGAGAAGTAGTGCATTCACTCAACCCACACAAACACAGTGGCATGGAACCTCCACAAAGAGACCCCACACACATACATTAGGGCATTAAGATGTTCATCTTTCAGCAGCTGCACTGCCTGTCCTCCTGGCACAGTTCACTATCGACATATTTTAATAGTTAACTGTAGTGATGCCTCAGCTAACTTAAAGTGTCTCTCCGGCCCAAATAAAAAGTAAACAAACTCCCTCTCTGATTTATCCTGAAGGTAGGAATACATTTTGAAAGATTACAAGCCCTTCAGAGACACCTATTTTTTTTTTTTTCATAACAGCTTACAAGCTCTTCCTAACTCTTCAAATCATCACGACATCAGTGGAAAGAATTGATTTGCTGAATAACAGAAATGACTCGTCAGATTACAAGAACGATTAGTTATTTACTTCTTCAGGTAGAAACCTTACTTTACCTCTAGCTCAAACAGATCAGTAGCTGACCTAGTAGATTTGTTGAGCATGGCAGGGATTCCCAATTACAGTCCAATTATAGAACATGAATGGATGAAAGCACATGATGTCTAAAAAAATTCATGAATGAGGGTGTGAGATACAGTTATACTACAGAATGCTACATAACAAAATAACATATTAAAGAGGTCATATTAAAGTGAAGTGGCCATTTTTGTCACGCATAAAGACATCGCAGCACACAGTGTGAACAGTATGAAATTTTTCTCTGCATCGAACCCTTTCAGTGGGCAGCCAGTGATGCAGCGCCCGGAAAGCAGTGTGAGGGAATGGTACCTTGCTCAAGGGTACCTCAGTGGTCTCATCTGTGGTCCTGGGATTCGAACCCATGACCTAGGGACAGATCCCTAACCGCCAGGCCACCAACTGTCCCATTTTAAAAACCCTGTTAAGCAAGAACTATCCTGGTAAGATCATTTATACTCAAATACAGACAAAAATGAAGAACACTAGCCCACACCCAAACACAAAGGTCTTTGTCAGCTAAAGCAGGAGAAAGAAGGAGGGAGACTGGACAGAAAGTGTTCAAGAATCAGCTGTGTGACACAAGTAGAGACCGTCCCAGAACACAGTAGTGTTCTCAGTGGGGAGAGAGTGTCAAAAGTTGTTATACAACCCCGTGTGCCAGGGGAATAACAGCAAATCGCGCATCACAGCTGCGGATTCCATCAGTCACATATCCACCCACCTATATACATATGAAGCACAAATATGCATCTTCTCAGACAGAAGCGCACACACACAGTTCCCACCTCTAATGAATCATCCTGCAGCAAGGTGATCAGCTCTTTGTGTACATAGTGCACATTTGGACCCAGCAGTTTAACCACCTGAAACAGAGAGCACAAAGGAGATGTAGAGTGGAGTCTTCACCTCTGGACTGAGCTCCCTTGAACCCAGGGTCACAAATAATTAGTGTCTACATCAGGTAATAACAACAAAAAGGTAAAAAAAAAAAAAAAAGTCAGGATAATTAGCCCTTAGACTCTGGTAAATAAGGAACTTGCTCTGTCTGCAAGTACATCCAGAACATTAGATCAGTGCAGCCCAATTCACACCTTCTTCCCTGACCTGCCTCTTCAAACCCATCCTGTCTCTTCAGACTGTACCTCATAGCCAGACTGTGTAATCTAAAACTGCAAGACGTAATATCTTCGAGCGAGTAAGTGGAGTCTACATTTTCTCTAGCAGCCAAAAAACAGTGACCTCAGTTTCTCATATAAGAGGAAAAGCAGGCAGATCTTCACATGTTTAAGCAAGTATTATGCTGCATTCTTTCCAGTGGCAAATGCACAGCACAGATTTACAGCTCATACCTCATGGAATCCCTCAGCAGCCGTCCGCCGGACTGAGATTTCAGGGTCATGACACAGACTGGAGAAGGTCCGGTATAACTCAGACAGAAAGTGGTTTGGGTCAGCAAATAACACCATGGCCTTAAGGAAGAGACAAACATGTTTGAAAAAAAAGAGAGAATTAAATAAAAATGGTTGAGTTTGTATATATAATAGGGCTGCACAAAATATTGTCTTAAAACTGTCATCATGATATCGTGCTCTGCAATATCAGTGTCGGAGAAGGCTCCAGGTGAGTTAGTGAGTGTTCTGATGAATTGAGATCTTCATGTAATCCAACAAATGTCTGATTATTTTAATCTTTAACCATCGAAGGTGTTGACAAATCGGTGCATGAATGGGGGTGGGACTAAACTGCCTTTTTAATTCCAGAAAAGTGGTGATATGTGCCCTTTAACATTTTGAAAGGCATCACAATCCTAATATGTTGCAGTTAAATCACAATACTGATAGTATGCCCATGTCGTGCAGCCCTAGTCTATAATCTCATCCTCAGAGGGCCGATGTGGCAGCAGGTTTTCATTCCAACAAAGCAGGAGCCTGCATGATCAGTAAGTACCAAGCTAAGACCCACTGAACAAAACAAGGAGAATCAGGAGTGCTCCTGCTTGACTGGAGTCAAACCGGCCCTTGGAGGGCGAGACTAGACAACCTGCTGAAAGTGATTTCACCGGATCTCAAACAAAAAAAGATACAGCAGCTAAACTCACACCTAGCGCTAGCCTTCATTATTCACAGCTTTGCATGCAGTGCCTGTTGTGCTGTGTGAACTATTATGAATATAAAATCTTATGCAGCTTTCAACAGCTCCTCTACAGGCTCTTGCCAAATTCATGATAAATATAAACTTAAGAAACTGGCAGATTATGTTTGGAATAACACTTAAGTGGAGCTAAATGACTGAGGGAAAAATATCAGTCTGCAATTTTCTAAACCATTATTATGATTGTGATTTAAAATATGTATAAATGAAAATAAATTAATTATGATCCATGTCTGTTATTCTGGCACAGAAGATCAGAATATTTAATGTCCTGTAATGGTTGTTTGGTTGTTTTTAATTGGTCTGTCTCATTTACAGGCACTTCACAAACTCCATGTTATTTCTTGCTATTTCCCGCTTTAGTCTTAAGAAGACATTGTTGGTAAAATAGGCTACAATGTTTAAATTACACATAGGTATACATACTTAAATGAATGATCCATTTAAACAGTTAGAACAATTGTAAATAACTATAGCTGCACAAGAACTAAACGATTAATCTTTCAGCCCTACACTCACACATCATTTAAGAGGCTTTACCCTCCATCTAAACCTTAAAATATAGATTTGTGTAAAATGGATGTTTGTTAAATAGTTAAGGAAATAGTGGAAAGACCATTACTGTGCAACTATTATGGCGAAAACCAAGTATATTTTGAGTACAGTTTATGTTCTTATACTGAACACAGGGAAAAGTGCTGAAATTATTGTACACAGTGAACAAACATGCTTTACAGACATTACAAACAAAACTACTGCTTTAAAAACCATCCGTTGAAAGGTCGTTTATGGAACCCAAGTGAATCATTCAAAATAACTATTTTGGCACCTTTACATTTAAAGTAATACACAGCATTAGAAAGACGTGAATGCTGGATTGCTTTTACATGTCTTTAAATCTTAAATGATATTCTAAGCTCTTATGATTACATATTACGGATTCGTCTGAACCTTCTTTAACATTACAGACAGTCATCATTATGCACAACTTTCAGCTGCTTTCTACTCAAAGTGCTCCCAGAAAGCACAAACATATGCAGAGTGGCTGCCTCTATTTATAACCAGCACAGTAAGTACAGAATTGCTTCAACAGAGGCAGATGGAGCAGTTACAGGTTTAATTTCCTCAAATGAGCCTGGAGATCAAAGAGCCTGTTTACTTGCAGATCTCTGTGCTACCTCACCAGATTTTCAAAATGTTCAAAGTACATCATTCAGATCCTGACTCTGATCCTGGGTGGGATCCAAAATGAACATGGCCTCTTCCGTTTACAGCTATTCAGTTTCTCATCTTTTCGTACCTGCCTTGGCTTTTTCTTACGCACGCAAGTATGACCATAAGCCAGTTCAAGGATATCAAGACCTCTAAACGCAAACAGTTAATAACAGAACAGTGAAACGGTGGTGCTCTCCGTCACTCACAGGGAAGTTGTAGGCGCAATTCCTGCGCACCAGTGCGTACTTGTTCTCCAGCTCCAGGGGGTACGGCTGGCTCTCGCAGTGGCCGTTCTCATGCTGCAGTCCCAGGCAGCACAGCTTCTTATAGAACTCCAGAAACCAGAGGTGCTGCTCATCTGTGAAAGACGCTGTTTGGGACCAAGAGGTGGTCGCAGGCACGAAAAGCATAGATTTGGATCAATTGATCAGGGGGGCTGAACATTTCATCTCATATGCAATCAAAGACAGAAGGGGCATTTGAGAAAAGATCATAAGAAGTCCACTGGCATCTGAACACACAACGGCAGGCTTTTGACTGAGAGGCCAGTGTGTTCCAAGGCAAGCCAAAGCTCAGATGGTGCATTTAGCATTGCGCTTGAAGCACTGAGAGCAAGCTGGAATCCACACTGTGACTCATCAGCAATTAGCTATTAAATTACAGCTTCATTAAGATACAGGGCATCTATTCATCATCAGCAGCAGCCACATCACACAACTCCCCTTCATCCACACATCAATATGTTGCTTAGTTGCATCATTCGCGTATATAAAGTAATGCAGTTATTAGGCTCTAAAATGCAGTTATTAAGTTATTATGTCATTATAACTGTCTACAGATCATCTATCCGGCAGAATGCACACAAGGACATGCAGAGAGGCCATAAGCCTCTTTTAGACCCACAGAAAAGGCTTGATGTAATCCTCAGCAGAGTGCAGAAACTGTTGCAAACCACTGATTAACACTGACTTGAACATCTAGAGCACATTTTTTCAGTAAATCTGCACTTCATAATAAGCTAAGATTCAATTACTAGGTATAAATACAATCCCCAGCGTTTTCTGTTCAATTTGATTTGAATATTGATTAAACAATTGAAAAAATAAAAGGAATGAATAGACTTTTGCCACTGAAATCAATTAATATTTTCCTTTTGTGGGGATTGACTGTCCTGAGTCACTGAGCAACTGTAACCAAGGGGGCCAGGATTTGAGCCATGAATTCTGGTGCTTCAACATCCTCCTACTTGCCAACCTTAACAGTAGATCAGGTGTGAGTACGATTCAGACACCCACCCGAGAGGCCATGACACAGCTTGCCATACTGGAAGGACAGGGAGGCCAGCACTGCCTCATCAGCTTTAAAGCACTTCTCACAGAATGTCTTCACCAGGGGAAATATAACACGTGTCCTGTCATCTGTAGAGAAAGGGTGAGCGGAAGTCAGAGAGACTGTGTGAGACTAATGTCCAGACTCAGTTCTAGTCAGCATAGCAACCATCACTGCTTGTCTATTTCTGTATCTCATGTCCCACTGGGTCTGATACACGGCTTCAAATGTCAAAAAGAAAAGATATATCACGCAAGAATGCTGAAGTGACAGGTGGCAGCTTGACAAGAGGAAGGAATATGTATGTCCACACCAAAAGGAGTTTTCTTAAAACAGTCAGATTCAAGACAAATCTGCTTTGGGGTCAAGTAGTGTCTGAATTAAAAAAAAAAAAAAACATATCATACATGTCAGTTAACACAACCGAGTACTGCAATTCAGAATGTAATCGGACCATCATGCTATAATGCAATGAGAGGATCTGAAGGCTGTTTAACTCCAGCAGGAAAGCTTCTCTAATTTAAAGCCTCTACAACTGTTGCAGTGTCTGTCAAGCAACAACAGTCTGTCGAGCAATTTTTTTATTGCTCATGAAGGGACATAAATGTTTCTACAAAAATGAAACACAGCAGAAACAGAATCTAGTCATGTGTATACATACTGAGATTTAGTGATATATGAACCCTCTGTACTAAACACTACAGGTTTAACCAGATGTATTACTGATATAACTGATGTACTGATATTAACTAGTACAAACGCTTTGCTATGTGAATATACACAGCTCACCACTGTCAAACATCTCTAGGAGGTTAATGATGGTGTCGAAGGCCGCCAGTCTCACAGTGCTGCCCTCGTCTCGAGCCAGCTCCACCAATTCTGGCAGCACCACAGCCTTCGTATGGTCCACCCTGGACAAAGAAAAGAAAAACACAAAAACATCACAGATAAAAAAAAAACATATCCGCATACTACCTCACCTAAGTGCTTTACCATCCATGCAAAGAACAACACGTTCAGGTTAACATGCATCTTTCAGTTCAAACAGACCAGAAGGTACAATACCAGAATAGAAGTCAGTCTCTTATAGTATAACAGTGCTCTGTCAGCATGCAGTCTCTTTCCAATAGACTTCACGTCAGTTAAAGAAAATCCCAATTTGCAACTAGTCTATCTCCTGTCTCCTTTTGTTTGTCTTTTACAAATGCATAGTTAATTAATATCTTTATTTAATCAATTCAAATGTTTTCTCTAAGAACATGCACTAATGAACTACTGACAAACTCGGATTTATAGAGTGAACTACAAATGTGAGCGCACAAATAGTCTTTATTAATACTAGAATACTCTGCTAACAAAAAAAATCAATCACATCACCTGAATACTATTACGTGACCAAGCTAGTCCAGGAACTGAAGCAGAACAATGATGTCACTGTCTATCTGTCTTCACTAATAAGATACATTTACAGTGGCTGTACACATTCTATCTGCTTGGACACAATCAAAGCTAATTCAAAATCATGGTAAGGTTCCAGATCCACTTCTAACACAGTTCACAAGGTAACAGACTGGTTCGGTCACTGTAAGGCAGTCTTGAGGTCCTGTACTCGTCACAAAACCTTCAAATTCAAGGAAGACCCAGATCTTTCGTGTTAGTCTCTTTCTCTTTTTCTTTTTACCCAATTCCCCTGGCGATGTTCTCCAGCTGGCGACACATGCAGGAGCGCACCTCGTACTCCACGTCCTGACACAACGACCTGACCAGAGGCAGCAGGTCCTTCTTCACTCTGCGCCGGGGGAGGGGGGGGTAAGCCACAGCAGACACTCAGGTAAATCATTACTAACAGCAGGACAGTACAGACTCCACAATGAAAACAACTTCATGACTTAAAAAACTGAATCATCTTGAAAGAACTGGCACAGGCTGCTGTATGTTTGCCAGCAGTCTTAAATAAACAATAAAAAATAAAAATCTGACATTTGTGTAAGTGCTAAACAATGTCAAGAGTCCTTTCTCTCAACCCTTGCCCTGCTGTAAATGCTTGTAAATTATCACTTACTATGAGCTTGAAAGAAAACTTTCATTAACTCCTGCAAACTAATCTGAAACATTCAATAGAGGCAGTTCATGCAAACATGAATACCATTTCAAATAAACACTCTTATTTTTTGAAGCTTAAAAATGCTATTAAAAAGTTTTGCAGACTAATGAATGCTTTGTCCAAGTGAACAATACAACCATTTCTGAAGTTCCTATGTATCAGAGGTCAGCATGGTGGCACTGTGCCAGCATCTCTGCTTTATAGGCAGAAAAACAGAAAGTTTGGCAAACTCACACTGATGACTCAAACTTGGCAGCAACCTTTCCAAGGATGCGACAGCTGGCCAGACGGGCCGGCACAGACTGGGAGAGCTGAGCTTTAGATACCAGTGGACTTAAAATCTGCAAACACAATCGGGTCACAGTAGGAGAGGTTAAGTTTTCATTTTTTTCTTCTACTCCTTTCTTCTTCCAGACTCTCAATTTGCATATTTCTAAAATGCAATATGAAAACCTGACAAGCTTTTATTACCTCCTGTCTGATGGTTTCTTTTGGTAAAGCGTCAATAGCTGATAGCAAGGTCTCTAGCCAAGCACTGCCGACCACTATTGAAAGTGCAACAGAGAAAAACAAAGCTGAAACTGAGGTTCAGAGGAAAATGTAATAATGCTTCATGATTATTTTATGTTGGCAAATATCATCTAAATGTCCAGTTTCAGGCCTGGCCAGAAAAGAACCTCAGAAATGACACAATTACATTTGAGACAGTGAAAGAACTTCAGTTTCACTTTTCGTACTTTTTGGATTACAAATGGACCTTTAGTTTCTGTGTTTTCTCAAAGAGTGCTGACCTGTGTCCCTGTGGTCTAGGTTGAGGAGAACTATTTGCAGGATTGAGTGGGTGTGTGTCTGGATGAGGACAATGTCGTCCTGGAGAATGGTCAAGAAAGAGCCTGCTGCGGCGAGCTGCATGTCTGCCCCAGCTACGTGAAGCACCTCCTGTTAGGGTGTAGGAAAAAGCTCTGGATGATCATTTAGCAAATGCTGTGTACCAGTGAAGCATGTCCTGATCTCAGGGCTGAAAAGAAGGAGATGGAGCAGAATTTGGCCTACTCTGACTTTTGGCACCACCCTCCGGAACGTCTCTGCTGGGTTCTGACGCACAAGGTTTGGCAAGTTGACGATCACGCTAGCTCGCTGGACGTCCTGACCAGAGCTGGCGAGAAAAAAGGAAAGGCAAACAGTTTTTGCATTTCCCTGAACCTCAAAGTCCGTGAAAAGGACAAACACAGTGTTACCTACTGTATTTCCGTAATCTCTAATTTCTTTAATCACCTTGACAGCCCGATGCTGATCATCATGCCACGTCTAGAAATAGCAGCAGTGCTTCTTTGAAAACATGATTACCGCTCTTCAAAACTTAAAACTAGATAAAGACACTGTTGTGACATACTGTTTTCAGTTTAGGCTTTATTTCTACTTGTAAGTAAGAGAATGTACACTTTTAGATTGAATGTACTCCAAACTTGGACAATAGGCAGTTTAAATTGAAGTGAACGAATTAACCAGTATTGTTCTGCATCTTCATAGTTTTCGAATAATGACTTGCAGAATGCAATAGGGCTGTGAAGTATGACTGTGACTGGTGGTGGAGAAAGAGCGGAATAATCAGGAATGTCAGTAAAATTATGAGGACAGTGGCTGTGTGAAGGATAAGAGCTACACACACCACATTATGTTCACTGTCACTCTTGCACCAGTCACTCGATTTTGTGCTCTCAGATATGAGTCTTTATCTTCCAAGCAAGTGTCATTTTGGCACCAGTTGGAACTGAGACTATACTGTGTTATGTGGCACATTTGGCCTGCTAACTAAGCCAATGATCGCTTAGCAAAGTCGCTATAGATACGAACCCCATAGATGTTGGCTTTTTTCCCTTGACTTTGCTCTTAGACAGTTGCCATCTAATTGTACTATTCTTAGCTTAACAGACACTACAGCTTCAAGCACTTTGTGTCTTTCTGTCTCAACTTTGATCTCTCAGACATTTATTGTTATTTTTCACTCTTGTTTCAACAAAGTACCAGTCAGTCAAAATCAAGGAGAGCAGCTTACAGAACCAAACAGCAAACACCACGAACATGTCATTCTTGGAGACGGTATGAAGATCAAACTCAATGTAATCTGTTGAGAACACAGTAATAACATACAAACAAAACATTCACATGTACCTTTTAAGGATGGGCACACAGTAACAGCTCCTTTGAGTATAGAGTGATATGACGGCATATTTATATTATAGTCTGTCTCATTAAATTCCTCAGAGTTCCTTCTTGCCCCAGAACAGCTCCTTGTCTTTCAGTCTCCTATGAGGTGTTTCTCTAAATAATGTACCATAAACAGGTATTCATTACTTTTTCAGAGGCAGGCTGTCCTCCAGTGGCTTTTGTTGGCAGAGGGTTATTTAATAACTATGAAAGGGCTTTGCCTGCTGTCAGGTCTATCGAAGAAGAACGTAATGTGGTCACGGTTGGTGCACATCCTGAATATAGGCAATAATGTTCAGCACCTTGGCAATAGGTCTGTTTATGGACTAGTTGACAGAGGCACTGCACAGGGAGCAGAGCAGCTGGTATCTAAGGGGAGAGGAGTGACTTAATCAGCTAAAGACCAGGTGATGAGTTGGCCAGTAACACAATACAAGCTCTTAGGCCTACACTTTGATCTGACTCTGAATGTTTGGGCCATGTCCTACCTGGAGGGCAGTCAGAAAGTAAAAAGACCCACATTCGCATTTGTAATTAGGTTTGACTGTCAACTGAGGGATGGACAGGACACTTGGGTTTCACATACAGACAAAGCCTGACCAGCTAGGCTTTAAAAGCCCCAACTTTTTCTCAGGCAGAGCGCCATGTGTGACTTGCACTGCACTGAGAAAGTCGGCACGCTGTAAAGCTACTTCACGCTTTGCTGAATTCACCCAAGTGAGACTTTGAAATCAGTAATGAGTAACCGGGCCTTTTATTCTGCTCCAAAGGACGTTAGGGGAAAAGAGGCGGAGGGATACAGCCAACATGCATTCAAATGCCAAACAAATGCAGCGAAAATATAAATGACAACAAACAGTTTTCTAATAAGTATTTTACAAGTACATGCCTGTTAACTACTCAGAATTTCTAAGAAATTATTACTTAAGTATCTAATCTGTATAAGGTTTTCCATTCCCCTCAATTAAAAAAAAATGAATTAAGAACCTGGATGGAAAAGTCAGAAATTCAAAGTAATACAAGATGTTTTTGTACTTGGAAGGGGAGGATAAGTTGGTTTATTGATGAAAGATAAATGAGAAAAGTGGTGATGGAAACCATGATGTTATCTGAACACAATCATGTAGAAGTCATGAATGCAAGTCATAGGTTTGTGCTCCATCTGGCAATAGGAGACATGGCAGCAGATGAAAATTCCCAATGGTACATGGTGACTGATGCGGTGACGAACCAGGGGCTCTGCGAAGTGGGACAGCAACTTCAGCCCTCATTAAAAACCCACTGCCTGCTCTGCCTCGCGAATCTGAACTGTTAGTGTTCCAGCCATTTAACCGTTGACAGAGGGGTGTTAAAACTGCTCTACTAAAACTAATAAAGGAGCAAATCCTTCCATCACACACAGTGAGCCGCATTCTTATCTCTCACCCTGTTGCACATGCATGTGACGCATTCAGGAATTTGCATATTATAGTAGTTCATTCAAACATCATATTTTCTTTTACTGACTTTCCAAAATTTACATCAAGTTTGCAAAATGTCTGAATCGAAAAACCTGTTCATGTGAAACCTCAAATATGGTTTTTGCTACCAAGTTCTCAAGAATATTATCAACTTAGGCCAAGAGTCTGAAATGCAGGCCAGGCTCAAGAGTTTGCTACTCTCAATGGGGAAACATTACGTTTGTGTAATCATAATCCATGGGATGTCTGCATTTGAGGGACTCCCTCTTCATCAGTTCATCTTCAACTGCTCATCCAAAAATTAACAGGCACTCTCCTCTTTGTTAACTCAGATTTGCTGGCAGCCTGTTTTTAAGAGCCAAGTGACAGCCAACAGGGGCAATTAAATTGTTCTCAGAACTAGTTTGCTGCCCGAGGGAGCCGAAGTGTGGAATGACTCTGCCACTTAATTAGCTCAGAGAAGGAGCATTACGTAGTTTTGTAGGTTGAAGAGGGACACTGAGAATGCAATCCTCCAATACTAGGTTAAAGCCTACATTTGTATCAACATGCAATTCGAATGGGTTGATTTTGGGTTCATTCTCTTTAATTGTAACATCTACAACCTGCATACATGGACAACCAAATGGAATAAACTACTAATGCACCAATCGAGGATATTACAGAGCCAACTGATCAGAATACTGGCACACAGGAGTTTGGCCAGACACAAAAATGTAAAATCCACACATTTTTGTGGTTGTTGCAGCATAGTGGGTTAAAACCACTACCTTCAATACAGCAGACTGGGTTCAATCCACTTCTCACGCACGCGCCTTACGCCAATAAGAGTCCTTGGCCAAGACTCTGAACTGCCTACATCTATAACATGATTACTTTGTAAGACTGAACAAGGGCATCTGACAAATGCATAAGTGTAACCATAACGATTGTTAAAAACACTGTCACCATAAAACTTCATGAATCTCTCGGACGATACTTAGGAGAATATAAGTGTCCGATCCTATCTACCATCGCACAGTAACCTCTCCTGCAGATTCATGTGGCTTTGCATGGGGTTAGAGCACTGTAACCATGGTGCATAAAAATAAATTACATAAAAAACCCTCAAGCAACAGTTTTGTTTGCATATGAGTAAAATGTACATTTTTTACCCTGTGCAAGGACAAATACTAATCATGTACTCACAACATGAGATCCTTTGCACTGATTTGCTTTTTTGTTTTGCTAAATAAATAAGAGAAACAAAGTCAGTGCACTGCTACAAGTAGTCAATCTTACAATCACATTGCTGCTATGAAACACAAATTCCTTAACAAAACACTGCTTATACCCTGAACTCAGTGAACCAGGATCAGGCGAGAAAAAGGTGGATGAGTGCATCCTCGGAATAAACAGTGGTGCTCAATTTTTCATCTGACAGCCAACAGTATTGTTAGCCAAACTGATTATGGGTTACTGCTTTAAACACAGGCAGGGTAGTTTACACAGATAAACAGGTAGTTTCGGTAGATAAATTATACTTAGTTCAAAATGTAAAAACATACACAGTCTCTGTTGGAAGTACCTGAAAACTAGGCTTTACTGAATCTGTGTCAGGGAAACTGGGTCTAGAGTGACTAGACTGTGTGTAAACAGACAAGTCTATCATCAAGTTATTCTTCAACAAGACAATGTGACTGCGCTGCCACAAAACAACTGTTGAACCAAAGCATGTGAAGTGAAACAACCCGAGTAAAAATAAAGGTCTTCAGCAAGGTTAAGATGACAGGACACTCCTGGAGTGCCTGTGTTCAAAGGAAATCCGATAAAAGCATAACCCAATCTTCCAGGTAATCAGAACCAATCCATCCAACTTTAATGAGCTTAAATCCGCCATCAGATACCGACGCATCACCGTTGTACCTGTGCGTTTGAGTATTAGTAACACACCGGATTAAAAATGGTGTCTATGAGAAGTCCTCCAGAGACTGGCACACAGTTATCTTTGCCAGAGACATCAACCAAAGGCCTTTTACTAGCTGCATTATTCATGAGGCGCGTACATCAGCGACGACACAGCCGGCCCTGAACTGCTGAGCTGAACATTCTCCGTCAAGCAGCAGGCGATGAGAAGCCATGAAGCGTTCAGCGTATCCCGAATACAACTTTCCACCAGAAGTTCTTACCCACCACGCTGCCACCAAGCCAGTGACCAAACGGCAACACTGATATGAACAGTCCAGTGCACACAGAGTAATGCTACCAACAATCTAAGAAACAGTGTGAAAGAAAGACTAGAAACATGCAAAGCCACGATCTTTAACACATTTTGTACAAGTAGCTGTGAAAAAAACCTCTTTGGGTTTCTGCATCATTATATAATTATAATTTGGGCTGCAACTATCAAATATTATGATTTTTTTCCCCCAAATATTAATTTAATTCTGTAAGAATTGGAAATGAACGAGATACATTCCACTTAAGTCAACAAAAGGAAAAATATGCACTTGTAAAATAATGTTTTTTAAGATTATTTGTAGTAACTTGGTTTGATGTTTCCCTACACAGGTACATAAATAAAAGTGGTAAAAATGTTTGTTATTTAAATGGATTCTCTGTTTTTAGTTTAGTTTTTCTTATGAAAGACAATGATAAGCCATAATATTAAAACCATCTGCCTAATATTGTGTAGGTCCCACTCGTGCTGCCAAAACAGCTCTGAGCCACAAGACCTCTGAGGGTGTGCTGTGGTATTTGGCACCAAGTCACTGACAGCAGATCAGTTAAGTCCTCTTAAGTTGTGAGGTGGGGCCTTCACTGATTGAACTAGTTTGTCCAGCACATCCCACAGATGCTCGACTGGATTGAGATCTGAGAACTGAGACAACAACACATTCCTCAAAACTTTTTGTAGTGTGGTGGAGCAAATAATCTTGCTGGAAGAAGCCACTGTCATTAGAATGAAGGGGTGTGCTTGGTCTGCAGTGTTTAGGTAGATTCAAGATTCAAGATTCTTTATTTGTCACATGCATAATTACACAAATACAACATGCAGTGAAATGTAGGTAGAACCAGTCAAAGCAAGCATCCACAGTTTCCCAGCAGATCACAGTACAGAGCATCACACTGCCTCCACTGGCTTGCTAACATCCCATAGTGCATCCCTGTCACTAGTTCACTGGTTGTCTTTTCTTGGGCCTCTTTTGGTACAAATTGACCACTACATACTGGGAACACCCCACAAGAACCACTGTTTTAGAGCTTTGCTCTTTATCAAAGTTGCTGAGATCCTCACTCTTGCCCATTTTCCTGCTTCCAACACATCAACTTCAAGAACAGACTGTTCACCTGCTGTCTAATATATCCCACCCCTTGACGGGTGCCATTGTAATAAGATAATGAACGTTATTCACTTCACCTGTCAGTGGTTTTAATGTGGCTGATGTATTGCAGCCTAAAGTCTGATGCACTTTATAATACCTCATTTTTCTGGTTTTTGTTTAAGCACATACTATTTGAGTGTGTTCTCAGATCACAGAAAGATTAAGAAGCTCCTCTTTTTTGAACGAAAGTCTGATTCTAATCCTCACCCACAAGATGAAAAAGCCCTCATTTGGTGTACATAGCACATGTCCTGGTTCTCCAACAACCTGTCTCAGTAAATATGGTCATGCCAAACAGAAGTCTAATAAAACCAGAGAAAATGAACATGCTCATGTATCTAGTCTAGGGCTTGGCAAGTTAACGCATTTTTATCACGTTAACGCATTATTCACTTAACGACGACAATTATTTTATTGTGCTTTAAAGCAGGCTTTTAAAAAAAATCCCTTTATTTTGAAAGTTTTTTGGGCTCGTGGGTGCCCTAGTGCAGCGCTCTATGTTTTGGCTGGTTTTCGTCGGGGTCAGGCATCCCATTACTTTTGTCCATATTATATGATGACCATTACACCAATAGGGCCTTTAATGACATTGCATTCAGATACATAGATTTTCATAAGGAACTGGTCCCTCCTTTGTAGCTGCTATAATGGTTCCGCCCCAATGCTCTGGACTCTGAGGGGAACTCGTTTTTCTATAACAAACTAGATAAAACGTGAACGCCCTGCAACTTTAATGTTTAAGTTGAGATTTACAGAAATATTTTAATTTCAGGTGTGTGACTGTGTTAAAGGGAACACTGCTGTTAAAAAGCCCCTTATTTGTTTAAAGTGTTTGCAAACCAAATGTTATTGTACTTTTGTTCATATAGCAGTACTTCAAAAATAAAAGTGTGCAATACTACTTTTGAATTAATTATTCAATTTTGCATATAACAATGCGATTATTATTTTTTTAAAAATCATTGTTGCCCAACATATCTAGTCATAAACCTACAGGTTAACTTGTCTAAATAACGTACAGATTCATTCATTACTAAACAATCATTAGCAGCAGGACAGTTTTGCTGTGTTTACAAAATTTGACAAATGAGCCAATAATTTCTGCCAATTCAAAGTAGACAACGTGCCACAAGAGAGTCAATAGATGACTGTTTAATTTAAACTATTGAAGTCTTCTCAGTTAAAAATAAAACGATATCTGCAGATATTATTAGTCATCTGAATTTTAGCTCCACAAAAGGTGGAAAAATGTTTATACTGGCTGGGCCCTAGGAGAAATACAGATATTTTCAAAAAGTTCACAAACTTTCTCACAACTGCATCACCAGTTGTGAATGTTATTACTGATTAGTGGTGAGTGATACAACAGGGATACACAATGAATTGAGTTTAATAGGCTCAAGTCAGGTGTCACTAATTTTGTAGGTTAATATTGTATAGTGTTTGCCATTACCTGAGGAGGTAGACTGCCCGCTCTATATCATTCAGATCTTCATCTACAGTTAACTTGTCAATCTCTTCTGCAGTCTGAAAAACAATACACACAAAAGTAGTACATAAATATAAACGAACACCACCAATAAAAACAAATACACAAGTGAATCATATATCTAAATAAAAACCCCTGCCTTAAGGCAATTTAATAACACTAATTTTCTACAAACAGTGTTTGAGTGATATTCTGAGTGTTTTTGGAGACACTGACTAAGATGCATCATGTAATCCGTGGACACACATTTAGACTACCAATGTACCTTGCATCAAAATAAACCTGAGCTTCATCATTGGTTAAATGAGAATCCTCAGTCTGTATATGAAATGGGTAGACTGACAGCAAATGATTCCATTACTGCCTTAAAGATGACTCAGCCAAATGTGTGAGGGGGTTTGCAGCGAGGCAGGATGTGAAGCACGATGGACTGTGTGGGAAGAAAGTGTGGGGGACGGGAGCCATGTGGGTGACGAGTCTATTACTTCAGGGCTTCTCTCATTAGGCGAAAAGCTTCTCTTTGGATCCTCCCTACCAAAAGCATGAAGAGAAACGCCCCCCCCCCCAACAAATTTCTTTCATACTGTACGTGATAAGCCTACTCTGGGAAGGGTGGGTAGTGAGAGTAACTTCATCCTAATTCTTTTGCAGGGAGTTCGAGAAGACTTCTTAATCTACGGATATTAATAAACACACACTGGTCATACCAGTGTGGAATAGCTGAAAATGGGAGTGCTGTCACTGGGCATGGCAGAAATCCTCTATATGGTAGATGTACTGCAGTGGAGTGGAGGAGGAGAGGCAGGGATGCGCACAGCTGACAGAAACTGCGTCACTCACTAAAGCGATGTGGGCAACCCCCAGCCTCCCTACCAGCCGTGTCTAGCCTCCTCCACAGTAACTCCTCACTTACCGTGCTTCTCAATGAGCAGCAAGGAGCTGCCTTCAACTGAAAAATCTCAAATCTGTGTAGAATAACAGGTGAGCACAATGAACAGGGATATCTGGAGCAAGTTCTCTTGTGACAGCGAGAATAGAGCATCCCTTTTCTTTACAGCTCAGAAGGCTGTAGGGATAAAAGGTATATTCAGTATATATAGACTGGCCTTTAAAATACACACAAGCACCCTCTGTGTAGGTGGCATGCCTTCATATACCCAGACTACCACTTACATCAATTCCTTTACAGATCCCAACCTAATAAGAGACATGAATTGAACAGAAACCCTGAGGATGAAGAAATGTTAGATGAATACCTTCAGGCTCCTACGGATGGGTCTCTCGATGAAGGTGAGGTCCTGCAGGTCATCTATCTGTCCAAACAGCCCGGACTGACTGAGAGTCATCTTGCCGAGAAACATCTGGTCCCCCCGTGTCTTCTTGAAGGATCTGATGATGAAGTTGTCACAGCTCTGTCATGATCTCGGCTTCTTTAATTCTGAACGACGATTTCTTTGATGAGGAGAAGCTGTTCCTCCCACGACAAAATGAAAAAAATGCCTCCGTCAGGTTACCGAGACTTTGATGATTATAATGTATTCATCTGGAGCTAGAAAGGCTACTTCGGGAGCTTCTAATCACATCCAGTCTGGAGGAGAAGGGGGAGAAAAGCACTGACACTGGCAGACCACGCAATGTTGAGGTGGGATTCCTGCAAGGTGGTGATGTTCAACTTTGGAAGGAATATTGTTGGCTGTAGAGAGGCTAGACTTCCCATTGCAGCAGGTGTACAACGCACACACACTCTCTTGCTCTCTCTTTCCCCCCCCCACACACACACACAAACGCTGGCTGGCTGGGTTTGGCTGTACAAGAGATCCAAAGACAGAGATCCTTCCCAGACTGACTGCAGGCTGCAGGCGTCACCTGAATCAAGCTAGCTGGCTAATAGATTCCTCTATCATACTTTAAAACACAAATAAAGCCAAACGCCTTCGCGGAGCCTTTAGAGATGGATGTAAAAAAATGTTCACATACGAACCGCCAAACTGCCCATTTCTGGAAGCTGACAGACCTTAAATTAGCGAGCAAAGCCAGCAAGTTCTTACATAAACTCGGTTAGCTAGCTGGCTAGCTGGCGTAGTTAAGTTGAAAATATAAACTCTTCCAGTCACTGAAGTGATAAGACAGTCTCTCGTACACCTAAAACCTAATCTAAAATGGATTCAAGCTGTCTTATATTCATGTAAATCCAGTCTTAAAGAGAGCCAGCCGACGTTATGAGCCGTGAGTAAAAAAATTGTGCAGCCAGAAACCACGCAAACGCACTGCACCAACTCAGCCGGTTTCCATGGCGACAGCATGCCACCGTAGTGAGGAGCGTCACAGCGTGTGGACCCGGTTCGTCATCAGCCTGCAGAACCAGAACCGAGAACACGGAGAACACACGTCAACACGCAACGCAAGTGTGTGCGGAACATACATTATGTGGACAAAAGTACTGGGACGCCTGACCATTTAGGGCAGCTGGTGGGGTTGTTCCTTTGATCAGAGGGCCATGGGTTTGAATCCCAGGACTGCCAGTGGCACCACTGAGGTACCCCTTGAGCAAAGTACCGTCTCCACACACGGCTCCCCGGGCTGCCCACTGCTTCACCTGGGTGAATGGGTTAAATGCAGAGAAGTCTCCGTTCCAGTTCATCCCAGAGGTGTTGGGTGGGGTTGAGGTCAGGACTCTGTGTGGCCAGTCAAGTTCTTCCACACCGAACTCATCAACCATGTCTTTATGGAGCTTGCTTTGTGCACTGGGGCACAGTTATGCTGGAATAGAAAAGATTCTTCCCCAAACTGTGTCCACAAAGTTGAAAGCATGGCATTGTCCTAAATGTCTTGGTCTGCTGAAGCATTAAGATTGACCTTCACTGGAAATAAGAGGCCCAAACCCTGAAAAACACTGAAAAATTATGTTCCCAGAGCTGACCAGTAACAGTCATTAGCTCTCCCATTATTGCACAGTCCTTAACTTTGGACTAAACTACCCCAAGTACTTAACCAATTTAGAATTCATGAACTTATCCAGCAGTCCAGAGACAGTAGAAAAGAGTTTTAACTAACTTTATAATCAGTAGTTGACCGTGAGATCAGAAGTCTTGCCAGCTCTGCTCTTGAGCTTTAAAAACTGTTAATGCCAGTGACAGCGCTGGTTAAAATCCCTGTAGAATAGACTGCACCGTGTACATGTAGCTCAAGTCTTCTAGCTCTTTTTGAGATTTAAATGCACTTGACTTTTGTGTAATTGCGCCACCTACTGTTGTAGGACACTCTGGGTGAACCCTTTATGCTGTGAGCTCATTCATATTCATCATTTATTCATAAAAGTAATTTAAGTAATCAGACAGACAGACCGACATACAGACAGATAGATAGATAAACAGAGACATATACAGATAGAAAGACATTGAAACTGACAGACAGAGAGACTGATTATTTATCCATCTATCTATCTATCTATCTATCTATCTATCTATCTATCTATCTATCTATCTATCTATCTATCTATC
>JBBIGA010000153.1:4332846-4351801 GCA_037576975.1 Alestes dentex
TATATATATATATATATATATATATATATATATATATACACACACACACACACACACACACACACACACACACACACGCTAGACACATGTCTATGTTTATTATTTGTGTACTACACTCTCTTACTCCATACTGTTGTGTTGTATAGCTTTATTCTATTGCTTACTTTTGCACTGTCCACTTTCAGCCATAACAACAGAAATCTCCCACTTGTGGGACTAATAAAGGCCTATCTTATCTTATTTGTGTTCCTTTAGTAGCCAGAAAATGTTTGTATTCATCACTACTGACCTATAAAAAGCCACCTAATGTAATTAGAGCTATAATTATAATGTTGATTAGCATGCAAGAGTTACATATATAATAAGCTATTAAATGACATTCTAGAATTTGACTCTGCATCACCACACAACCAGTTAATAGGATGTCAGACATGCACTGTTACAGATTCTTTTATCTTATAAAGGAAACTTGTTTTATTTGACATATTTGCATTTATAATTCACTCAATCATTTTCTAATAAGAATACAAATCTGCAGTTTGTTGAATACATGGAGAAGTGGTAAAACCCTGAGGTGTGCAAAAACTTTTGACTGGTTGTGTCAAAAAAGACAATATCAAAGACTCAGATTCTCAAATTACACAACCGGCCACACATCCAGATAAGTGTTTGAAGGTTTCAGAGTCGTCTCAAGTCCGTGTCTATAGGACGTGTGTTTGGAGAGCACGTGAGATGCTCCCTGTAGTATTAGAGGCCATGTGAGATGCTTAAAGCTTAGTGCAGTGCCTCCTGGAGAACACACAGCTCCTTCTCTGACAGCTGCAGCCCTGCTCCAGACCAAAGGTACTTGTGTTTGTGAACTTTCATGCTATGCCACTTGGTTGTAACATTGCAAAATGTAATCTTTGTACTATTTTTTACTGTTAAAATAGTTTAAAAAGTGTATAGATGTCTGTATGTCATGATAAAATCCTTGTGTTTCTTGTTTCACTTTGACACTCAGTAACATCATGTATGTTTCTCCATTTCCACTTTTGTTTTTCTGCATCAAGCTTGTAAGCATGTAAGCTGCTCAGAAACACACACACACACACACACACACACACACACATATTTAGTATTATAGCATACACATGTTTTTATGTGTGTGTATATATATATCATGTGTGTGTGTGTGTGTGTGTGTGTGTGTGTGTGTGTGTGTGTGTGTGTGTGTGTGTATTTATATTAAAATTTGTGTTTTTCTGAGCAAAGCAGTTTCCTAAACAGATACATTTGTAAATCCTATTTTTCAAGTGCCTAAAAAGTATGTGTTCAGTATGTGTGCCAAATCAACAGACTTACTGCCAATATTCACATATGTATTTTCTTTTTGTAACAAGAGGCATGTGAGCATACTGTTTTAAAAGTCAATGAGCTTCAGTAAAACTCTCATGTCAGCCCAATTCCTGTCATTTCTGTAATTTCAAATAATTCATACATTATATAAAACATGAAACATTGTTAAGAAACCATGTGAAGTTATGTCAGGCTTGTAAAAGACACTCATTAGTTATCTGGCTCTGGGGGGAATTACAAGGAGAAAACTGTCCTTATGGCAGCCAAAACCCAGCTGAGGACTTGAGAACTCTAGCGGTACCACATAGACACGCTGTCCTCGCATCCTGTGTTATTGTACTTGCACTTTCCAGGATGCTACGGCCTAATTTTACTCCAAGGTCAGGAGTTGACTACAAGACTCCAGCAGTGGGTTGCTATGTTGTGCACAGTATCCATGTCATCCACATATGAAATCTTAGCGCAGCTGAGAGGAATTATTTTTGGACCAGCAAAATAGCTTGAGAAGGAATCAAAGCTCTGGTACAGATATAGATTGTAAATGTAATTGTAAGTTCACACGGCTGTGTTCTGCCAATCCTATACTATAATTCATGCATGGCTAACAATTCATTTTGCCATAAAATACATTTTTTCTTGGTCATGTTATTCTAATTATATACAAATATTATTCCATCAACAACCTACAAAATATACGGCATACAAATAACCCTCCAGAAAACGGCCTAAAAATATACATGCAATATACCTAACAGTTCACATTTCATTAAAAGGGAAATCTCTGACACAGTGTGTTTTTGATGAAACATATAAGGTGAGGATGAAAGCTGAAACGCTTCTAAACATCCCTACTTCTGAAGCAACAAGGTCCTACTCCTTTATCAGCAGTGATGGTACTCGCTGTGTGGCTTGGAGGAGATATGATGGAACATTTTACACCACCAAAGAACCAGAGGAGTAAGAGGCTTCCCTGCCATCACTTGGCTTAAAAACACCATTCTCTGCTGCAAAATATGTATTACAAGTTGTTAAGACGTAATAAGACATAGTAAGTTATATGTATAATGTATAGTAAGTTATATAGGTATATTCCTTTAACTATGTAGTATATTATTACAGTAAAAAGATGAGCCATTATCACAATATGAAGTCCCTACACAAAGGCCAAATATCAATTTTATAACATTCTTTCTACTACTTCATATCCTTTAAGCAATTTAAACAATTTTCTTTGGGATCAATAAAGTGTTCTGACTCTGATTCTGTTTCTATTACTGTCAATTTATGTCCATTTTTACAGATATTATGTGCAAGTCTATTTGAGATTACATAACGAGCCAGTGCATTTTGAGGCAAGGGTGTGATGATTAAAGCATCCAGTTTGATCAGTGCTAATGATCTTGGTGTAAGTTTTAGCTAAATTAGAAAACTAAAGAAGCAAATTAAACATCTGTATATTAGCCTCTTGAATTAAACAGTGGCATTCTTTTTAAGGCCAATTGATCCTGTTGTTGATGCGATCCAAAGTGGAAATCTAGATGTTTTGCTGGAGATGATCGCCGCTGGGAGAAGTCTGAGAGAGAAATCCCAGCAGGGGTGGATTTCCCTGCATGAGGCTGCAGCTCAGGGGCAGGAGAAATGCTTGCGAGTGCTGCTGACAGGTGAGGAGGACAGAAGCAGACTTGACCTTAACCTCCCCATTCCTTACAAACACAGAGTCATTATCACGCCTATGAACTGGAAGAATCTATATCCCAAGATAACTCTCAGATTACTGAAGCTTCACACCTCTTTTGTTTTTTCCACTAATGATGAACAACATTAATGTAGTTTCAGTGTGGTTTCCACTATACAACTCTGACAATATGTAAACTATAACTGTAAAACACTATAGAGATCATAAAACAACTTTAATGTTTAAACATTTCCCAACCTCTTTCGTCCAGTGCACCCTGAGCTGATTGACAGGCGTGACCTGAAACAGCGGACCCCTCTCTTTCTGGCTGTGGAAAATGATCAAGTTGCCTCTGTGGAATGCCTTCTTGACTGGGGTGCTGATCCAAACATTGGCAATAAGGATAGGGAGACCCCCCTCTATAAAGGTACCACTTCAGCTGATTCTTTTTTTAGTAAGAACATGAAGGGTATACCTTTGTCATTGAGCAGGATAAGATCTATGCTCTCCAGCCACTCAAGTTGGAATGAATGTCTCGTAACTCCACCTTGATAGTGTACAGTTAGGAATTACGTTGTTTTTTGAAGGCCTAGTCGTCAACATAGTGATTCACCACTGGTGAAGAGAATGACCCTGCTCAAAAATTGTATGGTGAAAGTGAACCACTGGTCATGCATGAACAGACCACAGCACATAGTGTGAAATTCTTTCTCTGCATTTAACCCGTTCACCCGAGTAAAGCAGTGGGGAGTCAGTGATGCAGCATCTCACCTCAGTGGTGCCACTGGCAATCTTGGGATTTAAACCCACAACCTGATCACAAGGGCAACTGCCTAAACACCAGGTCGCCAGCTGCCCCACTTGAAGCCAGAAACTGATCTAAGATGAATGAGGTAGATGTTGGCAGATAAACTGTGTAACAGGTTTTAGACCTGATAGTGGACCCATGAGGTAAGTGGCCGGTGAGTGAAAGTATTTGTTACTAACAAAGTGGACAGAGAGTGTAAAATGAAATGGCTGATGTTCTTAATGTAGTTTATTTAAATGCTCAGCAAGCATAAGAATGACATTTCCTCTTTTTTTCAATCACCATTCTTTTTTCTGTCGTCCATCCCAATGTCTAAGCCTGTGAGGTGGAGAATGCAGAGATGGTGGAGCTTCTCCTGAACGCTGGGGCTGATGTGAATAAAAGCTGTATCCAAGGCTGGACTCCCCTCCATGAAGCTGTGTGTAGGAACAATGTGGAGATTTGTGAGATGTTACTGAAGGCAGGAGCTAAAATCAGCACACCCAACATGTATGGCCTCACACCCATCTTTGTGGCAGCACAAACTGGAAATGTAGAGGCATTAAGCCTCCTTATAGAGTATGGTATGTAAATGAAAGTGTTGAAATGAAATCAGATAGAGCCAATTAAACCGTATCCGGATAATGTATGTAATTTGGCATCTACTGAAATATTGTGGCTTTAACCAATCTTTAACCAATGTAGTGGTTTTGCATTCTTTATTCTGCCTGTTGCTGCAAACCCCAGGTGCAAATGTCAACAGCCAGGCATGTGATGGTGCAACTGCACTGTTTGAATCCTGTAAGAATGGCCATGAGAGGGCTGTGAGAGTTCTCCTACTGAACCACGCCGACGCCAATCAACAAACCAAAGCTGGACTCCTCCCACTTCACACTGCTGCCCAACATGGCCATCTTGAGTAATATCAGAAATCCTTATTATTTTATTTGTATATGTACAGGATATACCATATACCATGCTAGCAAAGCCTTTATGTCATCTCAGTAGAACAGCTAAACAGCTACTAAATAAAATGAGCTTTTTCTGTAACACTCTATGGACCATAAAAATAAAATGTGCCCCAGTAAACTGTGATTGTGTAGGTTGTGTGTATATTACTCTACTGGTATTCAGTTGTTCAGGGGTGGGGAGACATGGCAGCAGGTTTTTCAAACCAAGTAGGGGCACATCTCAAATAACTAACCACTACTTGAAGACTAATGTCAGCTGATCTGTGTAATCTGTGGTTTTGCTTCGCTGGAATGAAAATCTGCAGCCAGACTCCTCTGTTTAAAGACTTCTAAAGTTCTTCTCTCGCCCTGCTTTCTCCCGGACTCAGGATTGTGGCCCTACTGATTCCAGTAACAAACAGGGCAAATATACAACACAGTGGCATCAGCCCCCTCCATCTGGCTGCGGAGAACAATGAGGATGAAGTCCTGGAGCTCCTGATTCAGGCTGGCTTTGACGTGAATGTTCCGCTGTCTCCAGAACGTTCTAGCATGTATCAGGACCGGAGAACCACAGCACTCTACTTCGCTGTCAGTAATGGAAACACTGAAGCCGCCGCGATGCTTTTGAAGGCTTGCGCCAATCCCAACCTGGATTATTTCAGAACCATCCTGGTTGCTTTGAGGCAGGGCTCCAGGCATATGGTACAGCTGCTTGTGGACAATGGAGCAGCCGTAAATGCCCACATCCCGAACAAGCTGACAACTTTTCCGGCCACTGTCGCACTCTGCATGAACAACCTGCCCTTGCTGAAGCTCCTCATGGACAGTGGATGTGATGCTCTGTCTTGTTTCCAGTGCAAATGCGGCAGTAAATCACATTCACCACAGAGGTCCTCTCTTAAGGATGGTATTGGGATCGACAAAGATGAACAATGCATGCAGGTTTGTACAAGGATGTAAAGACAAGGATTTGTCTTTACAGATTAAATTTAAAATGTTGTTACATGAGAAACCTGCATTGATGTAGCAATTAAGTCTAAGACTAGGTTAAATCTCCCTTCAGTGTTATTTTATATGGCTGACGATGCGCAATCCTCTTCATTTTCTAAGTTTGAATTATGAATTTGCTAACAGTTCTGTGAGATGATTTCCCATCCTTTGGTGCGTGACTGGGCAGGACCCATCATAGACCTGCTCCTGGATTATGTGGATCATGTCAAACTCTGTCCCAAACTCACTGAACAGCTGGACAGCCATAAGGAATGGGTCTACATCAAGGAAAGAACAAGTGAGTATTTTCTCTAGATGTGCTCTAGGTTCCTATGCCTACATTTTCGTTCCTTGTTATTAACTGAAAATTGTATTGCTGCTCATTTTATAGTCAAATTTGCAGCATTGTGTTATTTGAAAAAAATGGACAATAGGCATTAAAACAGTGCCTTACTGTGGTTGAGAACTGCTGATCTAGAATCTTCAGGAATTATTTAAAGCAGCATTATGAATGTTTCCACTGTACTGTGTTTAAATAATTCTTATTGAGCTCTTATACTTTTTTCTTTGCTTTTCTTCTCTTAAAGGGGCTCCACATTCACTGAAGCAGCTCTGCAGACTGAAAATCCACCGACATGTTGGGTCACACAGGAAGAGTAAAGTCAACAAACTCCCTCTTCCAGAAAGACTCATCCGGTATCTGCTCTATAGGGAGTAATGAAAAAAAAAATAATTCAATACTGATTTAAGGACGCCCTGGTCAACTTGGACTAGCCCTTTTCCTCTGATGGATTGTCTAATGCCTTCTTCCAATGTTCAATTAGCTCAAGTGGTTTGCTGTACTTTCATGTTCAGACTTCTCAGAAAAAAGAAAAAATATTTACAAGGCTAAGTTTGCATGATTTGCTCATTAGCTCACTGAGCCAACCTCACCTAGCCGATTGAAAAATGCACCAGTCACTGTCCCCTCCTTCTGTTGCTTTTGTGCAAGTGGCCTTTTGTGCCATTTAGACACGATGTAGCTCCGAGTAGGTGAGACAAAATTGACAGGGTATGTTACCTTAGTAGAAGATAATAAATATTGCTTTACATAGGAGATAACCTAAATGAACAAAAGTATTGGGACGTCTGACTATTTCACCAGTAGGGACTTTAGTGACATTGCATTCAAATCCATAGACTTTAATATAGAGTTGGTCCCCCTTTTACAGCTATACCAGCTTCCACCCATCTTGGAAGGCCTTCCAAATGATTTTGGAGTTTCTGTGGAAATTTGTACCCATTCATTTTGTAGTGGATTTATGAGGTCAGACACTGATGTTGGACGAGAAGACCTGACTCACAATCTCCATTCCAGTTCATCCCAAAGGTGCTGGATGGAGTTGAGGTCAGGGCTCTGTTTGGGTCAGTCAAGTTCTGCCATCCAGCCACGCCTTTATGGAGCTGGCTTTGTGCACTGGGATACAGTCATGCTGGAATAGAAAAGGTTCTTCCCCAAACTGGGTCCACAAAGTTGGAAGCATGGCGTCCAAAATGTCTTGGTATGCAGAAGCATTAAGATTGTCCTTCACTGGAAGTAAGAGGCCGAAATCAAACCCTGAAAAAACAGGTGTGTCCCAATTGTTTTGTCCATACAGTGTAAGAGGAGCCCAGCTAGCACATGGGATAAGACATAACTAAACTGCGGGCAAAATATGGACAAAAATACAAAAACAGCTATTGAAATTTGTCCAGTGTGGCAAATTGATACGTAGCCGTGTCATTTTGGTATTCAAAAAACATATAAAATATAAGCACGAAAATGTTAATATACAAATAGGAGTGCTCAATAAGTTAAAGAAAGCTTGTCAAAAATTGGAAAAAGTTTTACTTTGCAAAAGTTACAAAAGATATCCAGTAGAACTTGCCCGTGGCACAGAACGTCCTTTACCCTTTTGTCTCCAGCTCTTTGAAGTCTTTTCAGCAGCTGCTTGGCCAGAGTCCGGGCCTGCAGAGGGTCACACGACCTCCAGGCTAAACGCTGGTAGCTCTGCCGGATGTAGGCTTAAAAAGATATGGCACTCCACAGGAATAGCTATAAATACCTAAAGTCCAGCACCTGCTAGAATGAAGCTTCAGTCTCTCTGCTGTGCCTGCAGAGGGCAGAGCAGAGCTTATTCATCTCTGCAGAAGCGACTATTTATTGAATCTTTTGGAAGCAAGATAAAGCAAAAAAAAAAAAAATCAGATACCAGGAGTGAAATGTGTGTGTTGTAATATAGAGTTACCTGCTTATGATGATGTTTTTTTAATTTTCTTATGTTTTACGATGATCTCTTGTTGAATATGACTTGTGTGAGCAGTAACAGCATGAATATTCTGCACAGTGTGAAAATTCATTAAATAATGTAATTAATAAAAAATAAGTAATAAAAAAAATTCCAGTGCTTATTCTGTCATGCCTCTCTACAGAAACCACTACCAGCTCACGGTTCCTCCAGATTTCTGACTATTAGTTATTTATTAAGACTCTCTTTCTGGATCATGAACTGGATTTTAGTTTCTCCTGCTTTGTGTTCTTTGCAAGTACGTTGAACCTGGTATTAGTGACCCCAAGTAGACCAAAATAATTTGTAACAATTATTTGTAACAGTTCGAAAACAGACAAAAAATTGTGGCAGAGACTAGTATGTAGATATAATACACAGTAAACGAGCGTGGTCAGTCATGACATCCCATCATAAATGGTCATGCATTCAAGTGGAGACACATTCAAGACCCATGAAAATGCCGGATTTAAGCAGACCACTCGTAATTGATATAAACATCAAGTGTGAACAGACTGAAACTGACACTGATGACACCTCTGAACACACAAAAGCATGACAACAGTTCTTAAATATGGCCACATCCTCTTTTTTCATTCATATATTTCTCAGACACAGTCCTGGCAGTCATTCCAGCTTCAGGTGTGCCTGCCAGAGACCTTTTAAAAAGGTCAGCCTGAAAGGTCTGTCTTTGGTTATTTGGATTAATGATCTTGAAAGGATACAAGCATGAGGATCAGCCCTCAGCACTGAAATATCACACAGAACAAGAAAACTGAGCTCAAATATTCACACATGGCCTTGAATGTGAAAAAAGTGAGAAAATCACAGGTAGAAAATCACAAAGAAAGTAAAATGCAAACCTATTAGTAGAGTAAGCAGTTGTTGGCATAAATGATAAATTAAATTTGAACACCTTCCGTTAAGCCACGTATTTTATAGATGTTCTATAAAAACAACACATTCTTTACAGGAAGCACAGTAAAACTTGGCATTTTCTTCCATTTAGTGCATCATTTCTTTTTACGTGCTGGCATAAACTAACTGGAAAACATAAAATAGGAAATATAAAATGTGCATAGGTCATATTTCGTGCCCCAGGTCGTTTCATGTCACATGTCACATTTCAATATCTTTAATTTCGCAAATAAACTTGGAAAGGTGCAGAAATGTGTTTTCAGGTAAACCGGGGTGCCTAAACTTTTGCATATGACTGCCATAATTCTGAATTGGTGCGGTGCATTAAGAGCGTTTCTTACCGAAATCTCACTATATGAGCGAATATGCTGTCTACAGCCACACTGTGGCAGTACTGATCCACATGTGAGGAAAGGGCTCTTACTGAGAAACAATATGGTCATGAGAAAAGCTTTTCACGGAGAAAGCCAAAGTAATTTACTGAGAAGGCTGCAGATAAAACTGTTTTTCCTCTCCGACCTAGGGCGTTCATTACTCTGTTTGATGACTAGCCTGTAGGACTGTTCTGTGTCGGCTCCACAGTGTTGCTTTGAAGTGCATTTTGTTTTCCCCTCACTGTCTAAAAATGTACTTTTCCTCACAATGCATCACAGGCCTGAAACTATCCCCTGTCAATACATTCGATGGGATGGGCTAAACCACAACAGTCTATTCTCCCTCTCCCTCATCTCTCATCCAGTCCAGCTCAGGCAGTCGTGTGGATAAATGGCTTTCGAGAGGCAGACAAAGAACATCCATTATACAGCAGCCTGTGGCCAGAGAGGGGAGGGTTTCATCACCATTTGTTTAGTGCAAAGTCTTGAGTGGACAAATAAAAAGTGCTGGCCAAAAGCAGCAGGAGCACTGCAGGGCTTTCGATCACACTCCTGCGCCGGATGACACTATAAAGCTGTTTTAGGGCGGCTTGGCCGGCAGCATGAGCTCCGTCCTCCCGAGTGTGTGACTCTGCTCTTTCACTCAAAGCCTCTGCTCTGTCATTTAAGGACAAACCACAGTACTGTATTTTTCAATACAGATTTGGGCCTGCATGCACTGAAAATTAAAACACTGCAAAAATGGTATCTTTGCCAGTAAAGGCAGCTTAAATCTAGTCAATATCTTGTTTTGCTTGTTTTGCTAGAATACAGTATCGGTCACATACCACATTCATACCAACTCGGACTGTAGCCGTCGACTGCACAAACTGTTGTCTTGTCCTGTTGTTTTGTTGTTCTTGTGTTTTTCTTGCACTCTCTTTCTCTTGTGGCGTTTCTGTTTTTGTTCTTTGTGGGTCTGTTCTTGTTCTTGTGCTGCACTGAGGTCCTGGAGGAATGCTGTTTCGTATCTGTCACACGCACAGGTCAGGGGTCACGTCAAGGTCACAGGAAAGTAACGTGTCACCCAGTATATAAACAGGAAACTGGTTTACTATCATTGCTCGTTCATTGAGTCTCAACCCTCGCCCTGCCGTTGCTATCCCGGATTTCACATGAGTACTCACCTATCTGTGCATGATTGTGAACGTTGGTTCCGGTGGGAATCTAACTCTGTTTGCAGAGCGTTCTTCCCTCATGCTACACGGGCGAACTCTACTGGACAAGGTACGTTCGTGTCTCTCTATTCTGTGACAGAATGAACGAGCCAGCTAGAGTGAGCTCAGCGGAATGGGCCGCAATGGTTGTGTTGGTGAATCGACAAGGAGAGGAGTTGGATCTGCTTAAGCAGGAGGTGGCTGGCCTAAAACAGCAGGTTGCCTTCCTCCAGCAGACCCACTCCGAAACTCCTGCCGTGACACCTCCGCTCCAGCTGGCCACTCCGTCTCCTTCTTCATCCTCATTCTCCTCTACCCCACGACTTCTACCTAAGTTATCACTCCCAGAGAAATGGAATGGTGTAGACGGGAAGTGCGAGGTATTTCTAACTAACCTATCTCTTGTTTTCGAGTTCCAGCCAGAGAGATATCCATCGGACTGAAGCAGGATCGCACTTCTCATCTCCCTCCTCACGGGGCAGGCAGCAGAGTGGGCAGCGGCAGTTTTGAAGTCAAACTCTGACGACTGTTATTGTTGTACTGGATTTGCCAACATGCTCAAAGCTGCCTTTCAACATCCTGACAGTGAGGTGGAGGTGGCGTCCAAACTGTACCATCTGCAGCAGGGAGACCGTCCGGTGAGTAAATACACCGCGGAGTTTCGCACCCTCGCCGTACAAACGGAGTGGGGCGACTCCGCACTCCGGACGGCCTATTACGAGGGGCTGGCCACCCACATAAAAGATCAATTAGTAGGACGGGAGCTCCCTGATACGTATGAAGGGATGATCCAACTGCAGTAAGGACGCGCTTCCCTGAACCCGGCGGAGCGAGCCCATCGCTACCACGAGGGGCTGTGCGCTTACTGCGCTTCACCGGACCACCATCGTGCCATCTGTCCGCTCCGTCTGGGAAACGGTCAGACCCGGAGGTCTTCGCCAGGGGTGTCCATCTCCACCTCCTTCACACCGATCGTTTCCCGATTTATGGTTCAAGCAAACATCCAGCTCAGCCACAACCTGGTCAGTGCCACCGCTTTTGTGGATTCGGGGCCGACAGGCAATTTTATTGACCATATTTATGCTGTTCAGCTGGGTGTGAGCATTAAAGCGTTGTCCCGGCCGCTAAAAATCACAGCTGTTGACAGTCGACCCCTTTATCATAGTCCCATCACGTCCCCGATGTCGATGCCAACACCATCCCAACTCCTTACAGAGACCTTGTGGAGGTCTTCAGTAAGCGTAGGGCCATTCAGCTTCCTCCACATCGGCCCTACGACCTGGAGATCCAGCTCCAACCCAGCACTACACCACCGCACGGCCAGCTGTACGCCCTTTCTAAGGACGAGCAGACAGCCATGGAGGAGTACGTGGCTGAAGGACTTCGTCAGGGAACTCTTCGTCCTTCGTCCTCTCCCGCAGCCGCGGGGTTCTTCTTCGTTAAGAAGAAAGATGGAGGTCTTAATATCGGGGGCTCAATAAGATCACGATGAAGAACCATCTTCCACTCCCCAACACTGCCATGGACGCTCTCTCTGGTGCTTCCATTTTCACTAAGTTGGATCTCAGGAGCGCATACAACCTCGTTCGCATCAGGGAGGGCAACGAGTGGAAGACGGCCTTCATCACTCCCACCGGTCATTATGAAACGCTGGTAATGCCTTTTGGTTTGTGCAACAGACCGGCAGCCTTTCAACAGTTCATTAATGATATTCTTCGTGACATGCTGGGCTGGTGGGCATTCGCCTACCTGGACGACATTTTGATCTATTCCAGGACTGAAGAGGAGTACGTTCAGCATGTCCGAGCAGTTTTAAAGAGGTTGCCGGCCTACCGACAGTTCTGTAAGTTGGAAAAATGCGCTTTCCACCAGCGTTCCACCACGTTCCTTGGGTTCGTGATATCTCCTCAGGGCATGGCCATGGACCCCCAGAAGCTTGACGCTGTGCAAAACTGGCCTCTACCCACTTCACTTAAACAGCTCCAGTGCTTTCTGGGGTTTGCGAATTTCTATAGATGCTTTATCTGGCGCTTCAGTTCGATCGGAGCACCTCTCACCGCTCTCACCAAACCTTCAAGATCTCCATTTCGTCTCACTCCCGAAGCCACTCAAGCCTTTCACCAGCTATGTTCCCGTTTCACTTCTGCACCTATCCTCATTCACCCGGACGTTGCCAAACCATTCGTTGTGGAGGTGTATGCCTCTGATGTGGGCGTAGGAGCCGTTCTCTCCCAACGCGGTCCAGACCAGAAACTGCATCCATGCTGTTTCTTTTCCAGAAAATTCACTCCCACTCAGCAGCGTTATGGGGTAGGGGACCGTGAACTGTTGGCCATCAAGTGAGCTCTGGAAGAATGGTGTCACTGGCTTCAGGGCGGCCGTGACCCATTCGTGGTTTGGACCGATCACCAAAATCTTATAGGCATCCAGCAGGTGAAACAACTGAATCCTCGTCAGGCGTGGTGGGCTCTGTTTTTTGAGCAATTTAATTTTACCATCTCTTACCGTCCGGGGTCGAAGAACATCAAAGCAGATGCTCTGTCGCAAGCACATCAAAAGGAAAATACCCGGACGGACCCCGCGCCTATTATACCAGCTGAAGAATTTGTTTCGCCCCTCCGGTGGGAGATAGAAGATCTTGTCCACCAGGGGCAGTCCTTGGAGCCCCCTCCTGCTGCCACTCCGCCTGGACGACTCTACGACTCATTCATCTGCCATCGCTGGCCATCCGGGGTCCAACCGCACACTCTCCCTCCTCCAAAGGGCCTTCTGGTGGCCGAAGATGGCTTTAGATGTTCAAAAATTCGTCCAAGCGTGCGCAGTGTGCGCCAGGGCCAAGACCACTAATAGTCCAAGCTCGGGTGAACTCCAGCCTCTCCCTGTTCCTCAACGACCCTGGTCGCACATCGCACTGGATTTTGTGACTGGCCTGCCGGAGGCAAAAATACTATCCTGACGATTGTGGATCGCTTCTCCAAGGCTGTGCACCTGGTGGCACTTTCGGGCTCCCCTCAGCCAAAACCACCGCAGAACTAGTTCTTGAGCACGTAGTCCGTTTGCATGGGTTCGCCAAGGACATCGTCTTGGACAGAGGGCCCCAGTTCACAGCCAGGTTCTGGAAGGCCTTCTGCCGTCTGATCGAGGCCACCTGCAGCCTCTCTTCTGGATACCACCCTCAGACTAACGGTCAGACGGAGCGGGCCAACCAACAACTGGAGCGCTTTCTGAGATGTTTCATGGCTGATTGTCAGTGCTCCTGGGCTCGCTACCTCATCTGGGCCGAACTGTTCCATAACCTCCTCACCTCCTCTGCGATGGGACTGAGCCCTTTTGAGGTATGCTACAGTTTCCAGCCTCCGATGTTTGACCATCAAGAACCGGAGGTTGATGTACCGTCAGCCCAACAGTTGGTCCACAGGTGTCGGCGGCTTTGGCAGCAAGCTCGAGAGGCCATTCAGAAAGCGAACCGCCAGTATGTCCACCAGCATCGCCACCGACACCCTCTGGGACATTTATACCATGTAGGTGACAGGGTCTGGCTTTCTACCAAGAACCTTTGCCTTCACACGGATTCCCCCAAGTTATCACCTCGTTTGATCGGACCCTACCGTATCACCCACAGGATAAACCCTGTCACCTTCCGGCTCCAGCTGCCTGCCTCTCTCCGGACTCACCCCGTGTTTCACTCCTCACATCTCAAGCCCTTTGTCACGTCCCCCCTGGTTCCTGCTGCTCCGGACCCACCTGCACCTCGGATCATTGACGGTGGTCCTGTGTATACCGTCCGGTGGATCCTTGACTCACGACGCCGGGGTCGTGGCACTCAGTACCTCGTCGACTGGGAAGGCTACGGCCCGGAGGAGCGGTCTTGGGTTCCTTGGGTTCCTGGTCACATCAAGGTCACAGGAAATGAATGTGTCACACAGTATATAAACAGTATATAAACAGGAAACTATCATTGCTCGTTCATTGAGTCTCAACCCTCACCCTGCCGTTGCTATCCCGGATTTCACGTGAATACTCACCTATCTGTGTATGATTGTGAACGTTGGTTCCGGTGGGAATCTAACTCTGTTTGCAGAGCGTTCATAGATCAAAGTGCGTGATTAAACCAGCTCTCTCGCTTCTTTCCGTGCTTGAGCTCTTCCCTCACGCTACACGGACGAACTCTACTGGACAAGGTACGTTCGTGTCTCTCTATTCTGTGACAGTATCACTGTGTACAGTATGGATGGTTGAAATGACAATAACCCTGCTTGACTTGACTTGATTTTTTATTAGTGCTTTGGATTAGAAGTGATGATCTAAAATCTTGTTATTCATATCCATTATGATAAGATGTGGCAAAGCTGTTTCTAGATCAGTTAATATAGCAAACTGTGCTAATTTGAATATTTAATACAATTTACTCAGTGCTTTAAAACTGTACTGCTGTGTGTGATATACGCTACCCACACGACACACAGTTTGCGTACTCCAGCACACAAAAGCATATCTGGACAGTGGTGATCCTAAAGCGGGTCCTTTCTATTGATGGACAGGTTAGAAAGGGAGCTGATAAATTATGCAAGAACCATGTTTCTAATAAAACTGGCTACTCAGTGTTTATGAAAGTGTATAATACAGAATTCTAACCATATCATGTATGATATAGGATACTTACCACACAAAAAATGTTATATTGGCAAGAGAAGCCACCTTAAATGTGGACAATATACTGTATCTACTATTTGGGATTATTGTAAGAATGTCATTGGAATTGGGCAATCTGAATGAATACAATGACGTAAAACAAGCAGAAACGACTAGATATAGATGAAATATAATTACAACAATGTCAGTACTGAGAAATGTTACATATAGTGTGTAAACAGATACATATAAACTGTATTTACGAACAGTAGAACCTGATTCAGATTCTTATTCTAATTCTGACTCTGATTGTCCCCCTCTTGCCCGGGTGTAGCATGCCGGTAGCCGTCGTTCAAACTTTGAGTGCACTTGAGGTTTCTCGCCGCATGACTGACTGCGCTTCACTTGCGACGGTGTGATGGTGCACTGCTGCAGTGTGCATAAAGCATGATGTTCATGTGTGTCAATCACAGTCCACCCCTCTGATCTCAGAGGGAAGCTCAAAGTCATCAGCTCTGACGGACACCAGGAAGGAGCTCCTGCGTCTGGACTAAATAACATCCAAAGGAGAAAATAAACTTAATTAAACCACAGCAAGGAGCTCCAGAGGCTGTGATGTGCACACAGGTTTTTTTTTCTCTTGTTTGGAAATGTCAGATTCTTGTATGCATAAATAAGCATAGAAACATTTGAACAGTCGAAACTGAGTCAGTACCTGCACCAGCATTCCTTGATTCATTCATACATTCATTCGTTATGGGAAGAAAAGCTTGAAAGGCCAAATATAAACTTGCAAGGCTTGTGAAAACTGCATGGTCAGTCCTGTGCTTGTCTTATAAATGTATGTGGACGGTTTAGGACATCTTCAGAATCAAAATCAGAAACAGAATCAGAAGAGTTTATTGATCCCAGAGAAAATTGCACATGCTTTGACTACACAGACACACAGAGACGCAGAGATAAGGAAATATATACTACAGTATGTCAATGTAAAAATCTAAATACTGTACTATATAAACGATGTACACAAATGCTGTGATCAGTAAGAGAAGTGAATATAAATATGAAAACTGCTGCTGAAATATTTTATTAGTAACACAAAAAGTGGCTTGGAGTTGTTCTTTTTATTGTCCTCTCTACTGTATATCATGCTCGTGACAATACTAAATATAAACTGAGGATAAATGAGGTTGGATTAGAATAGAATAAGAGCACAGCAAAGACACCATGTCCCTCAGCTTAGAGGTACAACACTCAGGACCAGAATTGACCCACATCAGCATATCATCAGTATGCACTTTTTCTGGAGGCTGAATGAAATATTTATTTTTTAGTTGTGTTCTGGTTTGTTCTTTAAACAGTTGCTAAACATCTTCTAAAGAGATTAAACAAATGAGCTGGAAATATAACAACTACATATGTGCCATTTATCCCATTAGAAGCAGCTGCATTGTACTCCATCTCACCAGCTACATTAATAGAAACACATATCTTGTACTTATTTCTACTGGCTACTTTATTAGAAACACCTACCTTGCACATTGTCTCACCAGCCACATTAATAGAAACACCTACCTTGTACTTATTTCTACTGCCCACTTTATTGAAAACAAATACCTTGTACTTCATCTCATTGGCCACCTTATTAGAAACATCTGCCTTGTAATTTCACTGGTAACTTTATTAGAAATACCTTCCTTGTACTTATTTCTACTGGCTGCTTTATTAGAAACATCTACTTTGTACTCCATCTCACTGGCCACTTTAACAGAAACACCTACCTTGTACTTTCACTCACTTGCCGCTTTTTGGGATCCACCTCTTTTAATAGCTCCACTATACAGTAAAGGTGAACATTTACAGACTATAGTCCATCTGTCGCTTTGCACAATTTTTCAGCCTCCTTTTACCTTATTCATAGTTGGTCAGGCCAGGACCACATGTCCCCTGCCAGATATTTTATGGGTGATTGACCAGTTCCAACACATAAGTGACATTGATATGGTGGTGGCTTGGTTTTGTGCGGCACTAGTACAAGTGTATCAGGCTTCACAGGTAATTTGAGAGTGTTTCCCAAAAATATGCATCTGCCAAGTTAGCTCCATGATCAGAAACTGGCCTTTGATGAAGCTTGAACGCAGTAAGGGCTGGTCTCTAATTGCACACCAGAAAAATGGAGCTACAAATTAGAGACTAGAGAATGTGTATTAAAGTCTAGAGTGTAGTCATTTCTGTTCCAGTTCATGAAAGCATCGGCTTTTGACAACTATTTCTGTCTCTTGCTTGTGTCCATCATGCAATCAACAACCTCCCAGAGCCCAGCAGCTCTTCCCCAGCCCCAGCCAACCAGCTCTCAAGAACCCTGAGGGGTCTCATGTAGTTGTTCAGTCCTGCCTACAAAACATCTCAGGCTTGATGACGACTGACACACTAAAGCCAGGCTTGGGAAGCGCTCCACTGCAGTCGTAAAAAGGCTACTGTAGGTTTGGCTCGCAAAGACACACACACCGCTATCTCTGTAGGTGGCAAAAGCCACAGGGACAGCAGCCAGATGCTAGCTTTGCTTCAGAGCCCTGACTCTGCACATTAGCCTAAGGCTTATGTAATCTCCATCTTTCTCACAGTCTTTTGCTTTTCTCTGCAGAATACAAAGACAAAGAGTCGAGAGTAACAGGGTACAGTGAGGCCGAATAGTTGGTTCAGTTATAAACATATAACTGTCACCCTACCACCCTGCCACATTTTCAGACACATTCTTCACCCAGGAGAGTTAAGATATGGCTGGAGTAACATGCTAAGGATCTAACCATGCACTGTATTTAAATGTAACAATTTTGTAGGTGCAATGAATGTTAATATGTATGTCTGGGGATTTTTCCGGCAAAAAAGAGAGAAATGTTTAACAGATGTTTTGTTTGTTTGATTGTTTGTTTGTTCGTCTGTGTATTTATTTTATACTTTGGGGGAGGGGGGCCAAATAGTTATTTAAGTTTAAGTTAAAAATAACCTGTCACCCTGCCACATTTTACTGCCCTTCAGACACATTCTACACCTAGAAGAGTTACTCTTACTTTATTCACATTTAACAATTTTATAGGTGTAATGCATGTTAATTATGTAAATTGTTGTTGAATCAAGTAGGTTTTATTGTCATTTCAACCATATACACACAGTACACAGTGAAACAAAACATTCCTCCATGGTGCAACACAAGAACAGAAACAGAACATCACAAGACTACAGTGCAGACAGGACAGAAGAGAGTCCAGGAAAAAACACAAGAGGAACAAATCAACAGGACAAGACAACCTTTACTACAGTCAGTAGCCACAGTACTGGTCTGAATGAGTACAGTATATTGCCAGATACTGAATTCTAGCAGTGGAGAGTTATGTGTGGAAAAATGCAGAAAAGACATAGACAGCAATAAATATAATTGTGCAAATATAGACAGCAACAGGTCAGAGAATGAGCAGTATATAATAAATAACAGGTATTTACAGTGGCAGTTGGAGTGTGAGTTGTTTGTTTAAGGCAGAAAAGATCAGTGTGTATATGCATATGTATATGTGTTAGACGGAACAGAGGGGAGTTCAGTTCTGGGGCATGTTGGTTGTGTGTGGGTCCTGACATTGTGTGTGTGGAGTTTGTACATTCTCCTTGTGGCACTTTCTGACAGTACTTGACAGCAAGTACACCCCAGTGTGTTGCAGAACACTGACATCAAAAACAGAGAACCTCACTGAAGAGAGACGTTCAAAATGAAAAACTCAATTGAGCAACACT
>JBBIGA010000153.1:4387022-4430834 GCA_037576975.1 Alestes dentex
CACCTTTTGAATGTCTGTCAGTTCAATCATTAATATAACATTAAAATGACATGGAAATTGACAGTCCATGGCCATGTCGCCTGAAACACAAAATGTATTCTTTAACCGAATCAGAATGAGAAACCTTTACAGAGGAAACTGCTTATGTTACAACTGCGCAGAGACACAAAGACGAGACAAATATATTCTAAAAAGTCTAATAAATCCAATAAAAACTCAATATGAAATACACTATGCTATATACGCAAATGCTGGGTATAGATAAGTAAGTTGAAGTTAAGTGTATCACTAACAACACAAATGGTGGTTGAGTATGTTATTGCATGTAGTAAAGATAAGTAATATATGAGTAATATTGACATAAATAGCAATATTTCATGTAAGTAAGTAAAGAGTGATATTGGGTGGATGGACAAGCTTTACTGTACAGAAATCCCATTTGAATGTAATAAGCAATCAAAGGACTTGAATCATGTAAATTATAATTATTTTTTGTGTATTGCCATAATAAATGGTGGGGGTGAACAACTTGGTAACATAGCTAGTTACTGACCAATACGATTATTTTCTATAAATAAAGCTTCCATTTCAGCCAAGAAGATCAAAATATTAACTTTTGAATGTTATGAAAGCTGAATGTAGTGGCAGATACTAATTTACAACCTCTGTGTTATTAGATCACATTTAACCACTTTAAACTTAAACTTCATTTTAAAATGTTACTATTTCTAATTGTGATGTCAGTGTAAAATGATCTTGGGCTTCTGAGAGTCGATGTCAGTTTTTGCTGTGTTGAACATCAAACAGGTTTTTATTGGTTAAGCAGAAACATTGCTTGCCAGCTAGAGAAGTTAACACTGAAAGCGGTTTCAGTGATGAAATCGTCAAGATCATGGTAAATCCTCAGTGTGTTTACTGGCTTTTCAAGTCGTCAGGTGTAATCCGAGCATGATCTGATCCTAGAGCTTTGTAGCCTCACAGATCTGCCTTTGTTTAAATCAAAACTTAAGACCTACCTATTTCGGATGGCATTTGGTACTTAAAGGCATTATGTGACTTTTATTTATGTTATTTTTTAACCAGGTTTTCATAGGGCTTTTAATTTTAAAGTTTAAATTGCTATAATTTTAAAGTTTAATTGCTATTTTTAAAATCTATGTTTAGTTCTGGTTTGTTTCTTAATGTTGTGAAGCACTTTGGTCAACTTCGGTTGTTAAAAGGTGCTGTATAAATAAAGACTGATTGATTGATTGATTGATTGAAGATTGACCACTAAAAAGGATTGTGCAAACTGGAAACTGTCTGGCAGAGGCTTAGCTAGCTTTTTAAAAGTAGCCGGTTTGCTACTTGGTCTAACAATCAGATATTTATCTCTTAAAACAAGCTGTGAAAATAAACTACATTTCAGTGCTTAGTCTTTCATATATTTTATATAATTTTTTCAAAGCTTGTTTGATCTCACAGTAATAGATGTGAAAGACAGCATTTGTGAGTGAAGCAAGTATACACACTTAAAAAAAGTGAAACAATGGAGTGGTTTAACCTACAAACAGAAACTATGTTGAAAAACATTAATTGTGTTGTCTTTAAGTGTCTTTACATTCTTAATTGGCAATAAAATGGGGGTGTAGCTAATTAAATCTGTTCATTTTGTTCCAAAGAGCTTTCCAGTGAACTGATAAATAAATTAAACTGAAATACCTGTATATGCTGACTATCCTTTGTTTGACTGATTGGAAATGTGTGGCATAATTCTCTTAAGTTCATACAGCAGTTCGTTTTTTGGGCATACGTCAATTGAATCAGTCATAAATTGGCTGCTTCTAGATGTTGTCCTTGGACATATATTCTGTTTGTGCTGTGTGCCAAAACGCTGAGAGCCACTGAATGTCTTATAGCATCTGCAGTCAGTTGAGTAATTTTCTCTAATCAGATTTTTAGAGGAAGCACCATGACAATAGCAAAATTCAAAAAGGAAAATTCATCAATACACAGCTACACTGGGGCAAAGCCAGTGGCTCGTGAGGGTAGCGGGGACAAAGTATTTACACTGAGCTCACTGGGCTGCATAATGCATGCAAGCCATGGAGTCCCTCCCGACCAGTCAGGCACTTACTAATAGACTCACTAATCTTACTAATACCTCACTCTCGTCAACAGAAACATGATGGTGTACCGCTGGTCTGGTGTGCGCATAACTAATAGCTTTTACTAATATAATATGCTGATTTAATTTAGTCATACACAATGACATATACAATATAACAATGTAATATAAAAAATGCACACTCTATATATATATATATATATATATATATATATACATAATTTTTAAATATATGTACATATATATATAGTGCACAGTTTTTATATTACATTGTTATTGTTTTTTATGCTTTAGGTATTATATGCTTCTTGTAGTTTCTTCTTTTGTTCTGTCCATCTTGCTGTAACAATGCAAATTTCTCACCTGTGGGACTAATAACAGGTTATCGTATCTTATGTTATATTATCTTATCTTATCTTATCACAGCTGTCAAAATCTTCCAGAGTGGCAAAACATGTGCACATTCCTGTTTCATGGTATGGAAGTAAAATGTATTCTGATGTGTGTTGATTTTGAGGCTCTAACGTGGATGGAAAGCTGCAGGCCATTGATATATTCCTTTAACATCCTCTCCACACATGTAACCACACATACATCAGTGCATCTGCAGGACTCCTGCACCACTGCTGTTTCCACCAAACACAAGTGAAAGGCTTAGAGTTGGCATTCAGTTAAAATATAAACATTTGTCGGGAAACTTGGAGTTGCTTAGCTAGCGTTCCAACCTCTTAGAGATTTTTTTTCATTGGATGAAGTAGTCTGAGCACTGGCCTACTGTTTATTTTGATACCTGGCAGCCTGTCAGTCCTCTCATTTTGAAATCAGTTTTGGCCTGGCAATCCAGAGCAATATAACTCCATTAAACTGGAGAGCAGGTATAAAAATAGCTTAATCTAATAGGCCTGGCTCTACAGCTGCCATCATGGTATCTCTGATACGCCTGCTGTTCCTTAATCACAGAAAGAGGACTTCGCTTCAAATCTCTGTAGTTTACACGTATCGTAGATAACTTATTAAGCACACTGTTTTGAAAGGTAAGGTCAATATTTTTGTTCTAAATCACTGCATTTATTTATAGAGTGCTGTGATTTGTACTTAGGGGTTGCATAGACTAGTTGAATCCAAGTCCACTAGTTGGGACTGTGGGCAGTAGAACACTAGTTGAGGACAGTGGCTGAAATACAGCAGGAACATACAGTAGTGTACAGGTAGGAGGCATTATGAAATTTTCACTCTGTATATAAAATGGACAGGTCTGGTCCTAAATTCTGACTGGCTGAGCAATTCCTAGCCATTTTAAAATACATGTTACACACACACGCACACACACACATCGATTACTAACAATAACCAAATTATGTAGTAATGTATGGAGTCTCAAAAAACACATTTGAAATGAAAAATTGACTATTATACTGCTCGCATGGACCACCGAGCGAAATCACAGGTAAAGTAAAGAGGGATGACAACTTGGACAAGACTAATAACCAAGTCAGTTGGCTTAAAGATGGCTAACAGGTTTTAATTGGCTCCTCCATTAATTTCATAGAGTTTGATTAATGTACTTACTACAGGGTTTACTGCAGAACTGCAATAAAAGAAAGTAAAGTGTATGTCATTTGATTGTCCTAAACACTTCAAATGTCTGTTTTTAGTCTTTTGCAGTGTCACCTCCATGTAATCTCTGTATAGTGCAATAGATAAGATGTGAATTCTGGCTTCTGCACATAAATAGTGCACAACGTGTCCAACATGGAACTGCGAACACATGGCAGAATTTGTTAGATATACTGTGCCCTGTTTGGGTACAGGAGCCAAAGGGGCAGGAAGCATTCAGCTTTTTTTAGTTCTGTGGCTTATTATATTTGTAAAGTGTCAGCATTTACAAATTAGTGTGTCTGAACAGTGACAATATACATAGCCTATCTGATGTATAAAGTGTAGCAGATTTATATAATAGAGAATTCAAATAATGATATTTCACAACTGATAATTCTATCAGTCCCTAAAGCACTATTTAACCAAGACTATATGCAGTTTAACTTTGGACTGTATATGTCACTAACATTACTGATTATTAGATATTTTAGCTTCTCAAAATTGGTATTGGTGACAATTTATATTCGCCTGGGCCTAACATGTAGAACACACACTTTCAGTATGGAATGGAAAATGTTTCAAAATATACAGAAATAATCCTTTAATCCTTAATGTCGATGAATTCTTGAATTCTTGTTTCAATGTACATTTTATACCATTCTCATTCCCTGCTGGCAGTGAAGTGATGAGATGTTGAAGCATAAATGGTCATGAAATGTCTCTCCTGTTTCCTTACTCACACGTTTTCCCCTCTCTAGAGATACACGAGGGCCCAATTACCGAGTTCACTCGAGCCAGACGCTTCTTGGTCCCAGAGGGCATCTTCAGAAGCAGCCATGTTGTGTGTGTGTTTTTTGGTGGCAGCAGAGTGTATGCTGGCCCGGCTGAGGCTGAGGAGTCTTGTGAGGACAGCCCTCCTCTCCCAGGCTGCCGCCGCACTCGTTACCGAACATCATCCATTTTACTCCTCTCTCTGGGTCAGCGGTCAGAGATAACATACACACAAGTCAGCCCCCATAAACCTACAGCCAGTGAGAGGCAGGCACTCAGATTCTGTTCGTGGCTCTGAAGTTTCACTTATAATGCCGCGGAGAGGCTGAGGATGAGCTAGAGATGAGATGATAGATGACAAAGTAGTCCAGTCTGATAATCTGTTAAAGCTGTAGTGCTGCAGTCCTCAAATCACACCCAGAAACAGACACAATATTTCTGTCTTAGCTGGTCATCAAAATATCTGATTTTTTATAGTTTTTTTTTTTTTTACTTCAGTTGCTGGAAATATGACAAAATAGTATCATTACTGAAATGTATTTGTTTTAGACTACTTGTTTTATTGCAAAGAGTGCATACGTTGTCTTGTTTACTTTGACTTAGTGCAGGACGAGTATGTGATGAAATTGGCTGTACCCAGAATTTTTAAGAGCTGTTACTGAACCAGCACATTTAGTCTGTATCCAAATATTGCAATATAATATCAAAGTGCAGTGATATCATGTGGTTTCCATATTGACTTCAGTGTCAACACGGATACCAGACCTGGTGGTGTGAACGCTAGAGTTGAAACAATTATTCAGTCTTCAGTCATTTTGACAGTAAAATGACAATATTTCTGATTTCCAACAGCAAATGCATTTTGTAATGAGTGAGGACCGAGGCAAGCATGATATTTACAAATGCTTAATACAAAAAAAAAAAAAAAAAACAGTTTTCCACTCTATGAAGCTGACATTTAGCAAACATCTCATAGTCGTGGGTCTGAGCCACCTGTGAATCAAATGCAAGCAAGACAGCAGCAGTCCTGGTGCAGCTACCGCCCTGTACTGCACATTTTAGGGTTTTTTTCAGCTCTGATACACCCACTTCAAAGCATTAAGTCCTGCTAATTAGCTGACTAGTTAGATCAGACATTTTAGGGCATGGAAAACATCAGCATATGCAGGCCAGGGTCTCTCCGGGAGCAGGAGGCAGAGCCAGTGCCTCCAGAGTCTTCAAACTCCGTCTTAGCCAACATGCCAAACTGACTGTAGCATCTATTAAACCTGAGCGTTTTCTGTTTGTCTTTTCATTCGCTTAAGCACGGATTCGAAAGCCTCCGATCAATAGGAGAGGCAGTTAATTTTCTCGTGCGTTTGTTTGTGTTGGCTCCAATCAGCATTAACAGTGAGATTTGTAAATATCGATCAGGATGATAAATGGTGGCGCTAAGTGTATACATTTGCTGATGTGCAAAAGAGGACTACCTCCGTGATTAATATCCCTTTACTGTGCCATAATGTTTTGGGAATACTCACAGAATGTGGGTTAATCACTGTCAAAGCTAAAAACAGCATGCGCAGCTTGTGCTTGTTTTCACACTACAGTTTCTGTGCCATTTGGGACACTCTGACCTGCTTTTGGGTGAAGCGATGTTGGAATTCCCCGACCTTTAAAAGCAGAGGTTTGTTTACATCGGTCTCATTTCAACAAATCCAACAATGACAGTAATTGCTTGATGAAGTTTATGATTTTAATAAACAACAAAAGGTCAACTGATGATACAATTAGCTGCTTAGGGCTGTAATGAGGAACAGGCCAGGAAACATACATGACCAAGGAATGCTGGAGTCAAACAGGGGCGCAAACAAAGGCAAAACAGAAAAGAAGCTCATGAAGGCGACAGCAGCATTGCATGTTAAAGAAACCCTAGCAAGACGAAAGGTATAATTAATACAGAACACTGATGAGACCCAGCTGGAGGTTATAATTAGGAGGGGTTATAAACTAAGTGCAGGTGAGTAGGATGCCAAGGGGATGGAACAAGGAGGACAAGATGGAGAGCACATGCAAAAGGGCAAAGCGTGATTAGGCAACCCGTGAGAATTGCGAAGTGAATGTAGCTGAGGCTGCAGTCCAGGTGGGCTGCGGTTCTGCACCCAAGGCCGTTCCAATCAGAAAGATCCTTTGAATGCAGCTGAGAAATGCAGTTTACAATATGACCATTATCAAGGACACTGCCAGATTATCCGTCACAACCTTCTGCAAATCCTGCAGGTCCTTTCTGCATCTGATAGCAACTTGTACAGTAAAATATGCGCTTTCTTTAGTTATCTGTTTAAGAGGATATAAATGAAATTAACCTGCTTTCAGCGAGTTGAACGGGCGTTTGACTACAAATGAAAATTTGGCTTGTGACATTACATCATTCACATCAGTGTTTGGACTGAGTGATTGTGGTTGTTGACCAACAGCATTTTCTTCATTGAATTTTGCACTGTGGCTCTTTTTAGATAACACAACATGGCCTGCCATGTCATTAAAAAAAGTAACACCAAAGTGGAGCCTTCAATGGCCAGTGCTACCAAGGACCTACCTTTCTTGGCTGCTTTTGTTCTACAGTTTGTTGCAATGAGAAAACACAGGGGTGTACCAATCCAGCTGTTATTTACATTTACAGCATTTAGTGGACGCTTTTATCCAAAGCAACCTCCATTCCCTAACTACAGGGGACAGTCTCCCTGGAGCAACTTGGGGTTTAGGGTCTTGCTCAGGAACCCAGTGGTGTTATACTGAAGTTAGGATTCAAACCCATGACCGTCTGGTCCAGAGGCACGTATCCTACCCACTGTGCCACCACCACCCCCTGATGCTGCTTCTGATAGCGGACCTCAGTGCTGATCTGATAGTTGTGCTCTGTTAACACCGTGTTTCATTATTTATAGCAGGTCATTAGCATACGGAAGAGCCACCACTGTTTTTTTGGTCCCTTTTTGGGATGGTTTACCATGTGGCAAACAATTCAACAAATTTACAAAACCTTTTTTTTTTAATCAGTATAAAACTCATGTTCTTGTTCTCATTTCTTCCACATGTTCTACAGTAATAACAGTCAGGCTTATATCATTCATCATACTTTTTAAACAAAACAAAAGATTATAAAATGCAAAATGCCTTGTGTTGACTTTTTATAGAAAAATAAGGGAACATTTACTGAGGAAAAATATGTTCCTGTATGTTTTAAACATATTAATGGCTCATCTGATTGAAATGTGCAAATAATCATTTATTAGTCTGTAGTCTGTAATACAACGTCATCATCATGCAACTCTAAGCAACACTTTTGTGACCATTTTAGGCGAAATTTTAGGATGTTGTCCACCAAGAAAATTTTGGAATTTTTGTCCATGGTTCATTTCTAACCCTGGACCATTGGAGACCATATAATTGGGTATAGCAGGACCTGGCTGACCCATCTTTTGTCATTAGCCCACCTAAAGTGACTGTTCAAGCATACTTTGAGCTTCATCTTGTTAATAAAGACAGCAAAAACAAAAAATATAGCACTTGCTATATTTATATGACATGTAGGAAATAAAGGACATCATAGAAAAAAAACCCTCATAACTCTGGAAGGTTTATAAAACTGCACGTTTTATACTTTTTAAAATACTTCGACTACAAAAAAATGTAATGTTCATGGATCTCCTCAAATTGTAAGTCGCTTTGGAAAAAAAAAACATCTGCCAAATGAATGTAATGTAATGGATCTCTCATTTCTGATCTGGTTAATAGGCTCAGTGTTGGTACCAGTAGAGATTTAGAATATTGGATCAGTGCATCGCCAGTAAAATATAGAAATGGCAGCTCACCAGCATTGACTCTTGATTAAGCTCGGGCGTTTTCGAAATGAAATTGTATGAAATGAGGGTCGGCCCTCTCAGTTGCCCTGCCGGTGGGGAGATAACAAATCCTGTCAGTCCACAGTAGTAGCAGCTTTTCTCTGACTTTAATGGACTATTCCATATCTGCATGCTGTATGCTGATGAGGCAGAGAAAATGCTGAATCCAGAGCTTGGCACGGAGAAAGAGAGCGTAGAGGCGGTACTTGTGTGTGATTGTGAGGACGACGGGGGCTGTTAATTCGCCTTCTCCCGTGCCTTTTTTATAAGTGCCATTAAAATCCATACTCAATAAAGCACGGCAGTGCCGCCACTCCCCCAGCCAGAGAAAAACTCATCCAAACTTTAAAGTGGCACAGGAGGTATGGTGGAGGGCCCTAAAGTGCTAATACGTTTCTGGGCGGGGTGGCTGCGTAATGGGCCGAATGAAGCACCTCTCAGATAGGAGATGATTAATGGAGTGGTGCAATGCACTGCGGCCCTGTCACAGGGCCCCGGAGCTTTACAGGTGAGAGAGAATATACAGCCACAGCGGGAGCACTGCTTCTGTCCATTCAGTGCCCTTTTCATTTCTCACCTTCCCTCTCTCTCTTTCTCTCTCTCTCCTTCTCTCTTTTAGTGGCTCCGTCTACTGTTCCGCCTATGAAGCCCTGGGGAAGGGAGGTTGAGATTTTGGTGCTGGGCACAGTCAGCTGTGCTTCAGTAGTCTTCCTTCTCCTTACTGTCATCATCTGCTACAAGGCTATTAAGAGGTAAGGCATACTTTAGCTCTATTTATTTCCAAAGTTACCATGTCCATAAATGTCCACAGGGCTCTTCTCTTCTGATTGCAGAAATAAAACATTTACAGCCTCAAACCTGTAAGTTCTTGGAACACACTGCAATTTATACCCACTGACTGCTATTTTATACACTTGCCAGAGACAATTCTCAAGCATGTAATACACAGAATCATTTTTTCCCCAAACACTGATACCAATACTGAAACCAGAAGTATCAACTGATACTGATCCATCAATTATTAAGTTTTAAAATGAGTTATTTTTGACAAAAGCACTACACTTAAGATGGGCCTCGTTTTTTTATGATTAGTAAACTATACAGAAACATAATCTCCAGTTTAAACATATGCAAAAGCATGCTGTTGTTATTCTGCATCAGGAGCTTTATGAAGTCTTTCCACCAGTCTTCTGTCTTTAAAGTAGTCAGAAACAACCCAGCAGCCCTAAACATAGCCTTGATAATTGCTCCAGATTTGATTAATATGTGTACAACTGGAGGCTCAGGCCTTTTGCAATCAATTAACAATTGCAAATCACCTGGAAAATTATATTAATTACATTTCGCAGTTTCACATAGTGTTCAACATTTGTTACACAAATCACATTTGGTTGCACCTTAAAATCTGTTGACTGTGTTCATGTTGCATCGTCTTGTTAAGTGAGTTCTGACTCATCTCTCACATTGACATCAGCATCAGTCACGTATCTGAGAGCAAATATCATCTCCTCAACTATTAGGGAAGTTAAACTGATTGGATGTGTATGGAGGGTTCCGTTCCTTCCGTTTTCCCGTGTACGTGAACAGTTGAAATGTGTGTTGCAGTTGTGGTAGACGTAAAAACGATCTCATCATTCCATTCCATCATAAGCGACTGAACCTTGGGATACTTTTGCCCACATTAACCTAATAAATTCTAAACTGTTCATTTATTTTGGACATTTCAAATGTATCTTAACATAGTAAAATGTGCTGTACAGATAATAGGAATGCAGTATAAATAAAATATAATTTTAATGTCCTATTATTGGCTCTTCCTTGTGGACAATGTTTGACACAGCTTCTTTTCACTTATTATTTTTATTTTGATGCTTACATTTTTAATGTATTTAGGTTTGAGAGCTGATGTGGTTGCAACAACATACAGCTCCAGAAAATAAAACAAGAGACCACTGCAAAAATATTTCCCCTAATTTTCCAAGTAAAAATAGTTTTTTTAAGCATCATTTGAAAGGAAATGACGATACATCAAAATATGAGAAATGATGCAATGTTTACAGAACTTGAATAATTCTAAGAAAACAAATTTCTTGTTCAGTCTTAAGCAAAATGGCAATAATTACCTTTGATGTTGTGTTTTGCCATCCAACTGGTCACATTGTGAGAGGAGAGTGTTGGTTACAGCAGTGTTTTTATACTTTTCCTCATTAGATAAGGTTTGATTCAGGTGATCACTAATCAGTACCTCATAAAGCAGTGCACTGATTTTACCAGACTTTTCTTTTCTTCCCAGCCTGTGGGCGGTGGCCGTTCCCCTGGCCGACTGTCACAACTGTTACAACTTTTCGTTTTAATTGTTAGAGATGTGTATGTTGTTTGAATAGAAAATGTCTCAAATATTAAAAAAAAAAAAAACGTGACAGCATCTCATAATGCTTTTTATGCTATTAAGTCTTTGCACATTTATTTTCTTATCGAGTTGAAATGTAACAGCCAGAACATTTCTGTTTCCTCAAATAATGTAAACTATAGTATGCTAAGACTTAAGTGCTGATGGTGTCTGTTTGGAGGAGACAGGACTCCTTTTAAGTCGCTGGAGTTTCTTTGTATTGCTGCTGGTGCTCTTTGAGGTGAAATGGAAGGCAGCAGCAACGCTGCATGGCGTGTCAGCCCTGTGCTGCTCTTGAGCTTTGGTAGCAGTGACGCGCTGTCAAGGAACAGCTGAGATGCCTGTCAAATCAGCAGCAGGCAGGGAAATAGCCTCAGACAGCTCGCATCACTCACACAAGCAGCTAAAAAGCAGAAAGGCTCATGGGTCTACACCCCAGACTCCATTATCACTTGGATTAAGCTGAAGGACTGATGAGTTTATTGTGAAATGCTACGTTTTTCTCAAGGATCATGACTCACAGTCTGTCTGGGAGACAGCCAGCTGAAGCGCTACAGGGCTACACACAAGAAAATGCTTGTAATCTGTGGTTATGTGCTGTGTAGTCTCACCAGCCAGACTTCTGAAGAAAACTAGTGGTGGGTTTTGTCGCTCAGCGCAGCCAAGAACTGCTTACTTTGAATGGAAGGAGACATTTGACTGACATACACAAAGACCAGCCCCAGGCTGCCATTCTCCTAGCAACTGTTAAAACAGTGCTTAAACAAAAGGTGTCCTGTGTGAAACAAATTGATCTGCATCAGCAAACATGCAAAGATATCTTGTTTCTCATTTACTTTTACACAGTTTCAGTTAAAGCTGTTGTGTTGGAAGTAGGACAAGTATAAGGATCTGAGTGAGGCCAAATTGGGATGGCTAGACGACTGAGTCAGAGCATCTCCACCTTTGGCTTGTCTGGTCTGATCCCAGAAAAAGCTAATCCTGAAAAACTGATGCTTAAAAATGACGAAACTCGCAGTGCATCGTAGCTAGTGGTGTATGAAACTGCACAGTTGCAGACCAGTCAGAGTGCCCATGTTTGCCCCTGTCTACCACCAAAAGCAACAACAATAGGTTTCTGAACATCAGAGCTGGGTGTTGGTAGAAGGTGGCCTGGTCTGATTCATTTTCCTCATTTTCTTTTACATGATGTGGATGGCCGGGTGCATGTGCATCACCTACCCAGGGATTAGATAGCATCAGGATATACAATGAGAAGAAGGCAGAGCTGGCAGTGTGATGGTCTGTACAGTGTTCTGCTGGGAAACCTTGGGTCCTGGCATTTATGTGGATGTTACTTCAAAAAACACCACGTACCTGACCATTGTCACAGACCAAGTACACCCCTTCATGGCAACAGTATTACTGAATGGCGGTGGCCTCTTTCAGCAGGATCATGTGCCCAGCCACACTGCCAAATTGTTCAAGGATAGTTTAAGGAACACGACAATGAGTCGAAGGTGTGGACCTGGCCTCTTCATTCCCCAAAACTTAATTCAGTGGAGCATCTGTGGTATGTGCTGGACAAACTTGTCTGATTCATGAAGGCCCCAACTTGCAACTTATAGGATCTGCTGCTAACATCTTGGTGCCAGTGGCCAGATTGGCCAGTGGTGCTAGAGTGGCCAGTGAAAACTTACAAATTTTGAATAATTGTGGCCATCACAGTGTAGAAAAGACATGAGATGATCCATGTACTGCTGGGTGGGTGGGACTTTTGAGTCTGAGACCATTCACTTGCAATCTTCATCCCTCACCTGAAAAATACAGCAGAGACCACATTGAACCTTGGAACAGTCTAAGCGCTAGCTGAGTAAAACGGATATCAAAACTGTGGTGTATGTCATCAAGTCATGTTTAGTTGATGTAGGCGGCAGAAGGAACACCACTCACATCATTTGTATTTGCAAAGTGTGAAGTGTTTAGATGAAACGGAAAGGAGCCAGAATCTGTTATCTGAAATCCGACAGCAGACTGTGCTCTTTCTAGTGGAAATGAAAAATGAAGTGTGCTTCTTTTTGCATTTCATGTGGTCATGCGGCTGTCCTTTGCCTTGGCCAACTCTCAAACACATTAAAGTGAAACTGTACAGATGTTATAGGAAAACTAGATGGGATCCAAGCTAATGTTTACACACGCATGTCTTTGTGAAATTAATTATTTATTTTCACAAGCTGTCGAGAGTCCCCTCTTGGCTCTTAAACAGGCACATGTTATTACCTCTGCACGTCGGAGTCATTGGAAACAGGACGGCCGAGTTCATTCGTCATGTGTTGCCGCTCTGCCCAAGAACTTGGTGAAAGGAAATCGACTCCCGATGGGAAACCCAGCTGGCAGCTATTTCCTCGCTAATGAGCTTGCCCAGTCTGCTAAAATGAAAAGAGAAACATGTTTAATGTTTGTCTTTATATGCATGCAAGCTCATCACTTAGCCATGGTCAATGACCGATGCACTGCAAATGGTGCTTCGTCAAATAGTACCCGAAACATCCCAGTGAAGGCCCGGATTATTACCCCAATCAGCGCTTTATGGCTTCTGTGCTTTGGAGCCTGGTGTGGATCACTTATTGTAATGAGTTTAATGGAATTAAAGGCACTGGAGGGGAAAGCAGAAGTTTTTTTTTCCTGTTGAGCAGTTTAGTAGAAAGGCCAAGGACAGTGGAGAATTCTGTTTAAAGGAAACTGTAGTGCCCTATGATTTCTGTGCCTATTAATAATTAAACTTACTGCCGTTGAGATTTGGGATGGATCTCGTGTTTAGGGGTTGGGTTTTTTTTCTGTCATAGAATCACTTTTGTGTTCTGCATGTTGTTGGTGATGTAAGATGGGTATCGTGCTCTTTTTGCCTCCCCCTCACTTCATGCTGAATATGCAGTGCTATTAGACGCTGTTATGCACTACAGTCGGCTCCCTGGCCTAAAAAATTTTTTTTTTGGGGGGGTGGTGAACTACATAAAATTTTAAATGCAAATTGGGCTTAACATATTTTTAGTGGCAATGTTGTGGCTGTTGTGACTTTTGAGAGGATGTTATTGCTATAGTGATCATGATTATTTCTGCAAAACATCACGGCACTCAGATTCTTTAAAAACCGCATGTTCGTGCCTGTGAACTCTGCAGCACTATGATAGATCTTTTACTCTCTCCGTGTACAGTGTAAGAATAAAGCCCTACCCCAGGGACAGCAGGGGCACTTCCCTCTGTGTAAATCTTTTCCCCCTTGTGAATAAATATGGCAGATGGGTGGATCCTGGAGACAGTTTCATTTTCTGTCTCCGCTATAATTGGATGCCTGTATGCACTCTGACAATAACAAAGCGCAAAAGGTTGCAGAGTGGAAAGGCCGGGGTTATATATAGCTCTGCAGCAATTCGGATATGGGCTTTCCCAATGAAAATAAGTCAGGCTATTACCAGGCAGTCTGGGGTGGAAGCCTGGGGTGGGGGTAGTGTGTTTCTGCTGGGACGGGGCTTTTTGAGGCTCTTCTTGTGCAGTTATAGAGTTATCAAATATTTTATTAACCAAGTACACATTACTAATCTACACATTATTTCAAATGAGTTTACTATTTTTACTGTTTTCACGATCAGTCAAGTAATCACAGGACTTAGAATTTGAATTTTTATCGTAACTGTCGCTGACAAAAATAGAGGTGTAAGGTTTGTAAACACTCAAAATGATTATTTGTAGTATGAACTTATTTCCCTTATGCTGCACATTTCCATTTAGTCAGCATATGCAGATGTTGCCACTTCAACATAAAACTGTTTATTTTGCTAATTGTTTTCTTGGAATAGAATCCTGTTTGTATCAAAATCAGTGGATTTCATTCACTGAAATCTACCTACATTTTTATTATATTTACATTTTATGTTAAGTAATTCATGCATTTAATATTGAATGTTTTTCAGTAAGTTAATTAACGTCACTGGCTCATTTTGAGTGTATATGCATTAGGAGAATTTAAAATATGCATTAATATGTCATGCCAACTGTCAACTAATCATTACCATTTGATGGATTAACTAAAGTTGAAAAAAAATCAACATTGCACAGTCTCTCCGTCTTTTGAAATGATGAAGCCGAAATGGAGCTTCATGTGCAGTGTTTGTTAACTGGTGTTTATTGACACAGTACAAGAACAAAGTAAAAGAGTGTGAACCTCCACTGAACAACCTAACAAAATCCATAAAAAAGCTTTTAACTAGCTAATTTGCTCATCTACATTTAATATTACTCAGTCTAGATTACAAATGTAATGTAGCTCAGTGACACACTGCAGTTTAACTCACACCTGAATATCAGAAACTTCGCCATGTTGTTCAGACAGCTGTAAACAAACCAGTCACACTGATTGGTCCTGACCTTTATTTAAAGGTATTAGGAATTTTCCTCACCAAATGCCGCACTAAGGGTACTCGGAGGAAGCTTGCCGGCACCCTTTTCAAAGATAAAATGAGACAAGGGGCATGGTAGAGGTCTTCATGTAAATAAATCTTGATTCCATTCCTGTATTTTGTAATCACAAGTCAAAGTTTGGATCTGAAGAACCTGAACTTGAACTTTTGGCCTCACAGTTATTGTGGGAATGCGTATATGCGGATTGGAGGATCATAGCGTTCAGCTGAGGCAGGGGGTTTAGCCTGACCAAGGAAAATGTGAGCCATTGTTAGATGTACCAGAAGCTCCTTTCCTACTTGGAAGCGGTGTTATAGACCCTCAGTTTCTTTAGGTCATTGTTTTTACCCTGAAGTGTGTTCTGTTATTCAATGTCTTGTTTAGTTCTATAGAACAAGCTGTGAAATAAGGATATGTGGATTTTCTTCAGTCCTCTTCTTTGTTAAATGTGCACTTGGTCACTCTAAAACCTACCATTATGGAAAGCTTATAAGGATCCTAGTGTTGCTTTCAACTTTCAACCCAGAAACAGCAATCTCAGCTGGATCCCTTCTGGTTTCGCAGCAGGGTGAATACACTCCGGTGTACATTCCAAAGAGCCTGTGTATGAAATATTAATCTCAGCCTATGATGTTTTGTGTAGCCACCTGCCATGTGTGTACTACACGGCCTGTATTATTGATGGCTCAGAGCCCCGTTTGGAGGTGAGGCTGTGGCTGTTTTAGGCTCTCCTCTGATATTCTAGGCTTCTTCTCAATGAGAAAGGTCTTTCTGCATCACTGAGCCCTGATTCAGTCTCATATGAGTGTGCTCAAAATACAGACGGTTGAACTGAAGTCTCCTGCAGGCTTTACCAGTTTGATTTAGGATAGCATGTGTTTAAATCTCTTTAAATAGAAGATTAAAGATGTAAAGATCAATTTACATTCTTCTGTAGCACTGTTTTTAGTTTTTTTTTATTTCTGGACTATAATAATTTTTGAAATGGTAAGCCACATGCATGACTTCTCTGATGTGCTGGTTCCTCAGCATTGTTGCGCAACTCCTCAAATATCTGAAAAATTCATAGAGCAATTCATGCTGTGTGGTTAATCAGAGTATTTCATATTTCTACCTGTCACGGTCCCCTTTAACTCCCGAATGAAGGCAGGCACTTGGGCAGACTTCCATTTTCTTTACCTTTTATTTATAACAAAAAAAAACACAGAAAGTTGACATTCAAACAAAAACTTGACCTAGCATGAACGCTACGCACTGAGCTGGTAATGTAGCTGTATCTAACTTAAGTTTTATATGGATTTAGTTTCTTAAATCCGCCTTTTGTGAATTCATGATGTAGCAGTGGACTTAGCTTGTCAGAATTGACATATAAATTCATGATCAAACACATCCATAGAGAATGCAAAATTTACTGCATTTCACTCACATTCATTTGGAATGTAAATTCTATTACTATCATACAGTACTATCAGACCCATATAATTATTTTACTAACTGTGTTCCCTTGAAAATTTTTGTTGAATAATGATTAAATATCTAATTTTACAACTACTTGGTCGCCGGGTCACTTCCGTCTAAGACCCCTGACAATAAAGCAGTGCTGCAACTACTTCAACAGAGCAAATATTTCGGCCAGATTAGGAAGCGTGTGTCAGATTTCGTTGGGGAAACTAAAGTAAAGCGTTGGACAATTTTAACATGAAAGTTTCAGGGTGGTCCGTCTCAAGGGTAAGGATATTTATTTCATGCATGTTTGTCTCACTGTAGATGGCTTTATCAGTGTTTACACAGGAGGAGGCCAGCGCTTTTGGAGTGAGAGCTACTCTTACAAACACGACCTCCTGTTCAGCATTTTTATCAGCTCTCTCAAATCAGCATCTTTTTGGTCTGGCCCATATTTCTCTGGTGGATTGGTGCACTGACCTTTAAGAAAAGGTTACATGGTGGAATAAACTGGCCAGGGGAGAGGCCTGTGGGCCAGAGACCTCTCAGGTATTGTTGTGGGTCAGTGAGAAAAGCTGACACTGAAATGGGCTGGAGGACAGTGTGAGTGTGCTGCTGATTCAGGGGGTTGTGGATTCAGGGGCAGGGAGCTGGCTCCCCGTCCGGCTGCATTACGTAAGCCGAGAGCTCCACAGAGAGAGAGAGGGGCCGCCTGGCTCGGCGTCTGTACATGGAGTCTGGTGCAGCGCAGCCACCATGACACACAGCGAAACAAGAGCTCAGAGAGAGCCACTGGTGTGCATGAGCTTCTACACGGCTGGCAGATGATACAAAAAATCTCTCAGGACATTACTCATGAGAGGCACCGCTTTTCTGTATTAACCCCTGAAACTGCTGGGTAATTATTCCGTAAAAAATATTAAGCCTTTAAGTTAATATTAAATAACTTATCTACACAAATGTAATGGGGGTGTAGTTGTGAGACTGAGAAATTGAAGTGAAGGCTAAATACAGAATGTAAAGCAAGCCAGTGCTGGGGGACATTAATAAAATCAGTGTCGGAGTATTTTCCAAACATATTACAGTATCAGGTATTTAGCATAGCATTTGTGATTAGTAAATTAGTAGGACTAGTAATGAGCCCATGCCACCATCTGTGCTAAAATAATGTCTGCCACACCTGATATAGAATGTTGTGTTTGGACTGCTTTGCTCTATTTTACACATTGTTAATGGTGACTAGACAGAAATTGCATTTCTAAAAAGGAAAACATGATATTTTTGCAATATATTTGTTATGTATTATGTAGTTTTTATGTGTAAAGATTTTGTAACGTGTGCATCAAGAGAACAGATGCATTATAAATGCATGGTGCCATAGATTATATGTGTGTAAGTATCAGTTAAAGTAATACTGCTATGTTGCAAATACTGGTACATTTGAATGAAGTAATTAGCTAAAAGCAGCAATCACTGGTCTCTCACTAAATGTATGGAGTTCAGCCCTGAGGAGCTGCCTCTGGGCAGCACAAATAACTCAGCACCTGCCTTCACATACACCAGTCAGCCCCAACATTAAAACCACTGACAGGTAAAGTGAATTTCATCACTTATGTCATTACAATGGCACCTGTCAAAGTGTGGGACAATTCAGGCAGCAATTGATGTGATGTGGTTGCAGGAAAGTCAATTGTAAGGGTCTGAGCAACTTTGACAAGGGTCAAACAGTAGAATACTGGGCATGGGAGCATCAGAACTGGACCATGGAGCAATGTAAGAAGGTGGCTTGGTCTAATGAATGACATTTTCTTCTACAACATGTGGGAAGAAGGGAAGCCGGTGGAGGCAGTGTTTGTCGCTCGGCAACGTTCTGCTGGGAAACCTTGAGTCCTGCATTCATGTGGACGTTACTTTGACGTGTACCATCTACCTGAACATTGTTGCAGAACAAGAACACCCCTTCATGACAGCAGTATTCCTTAATGGCAGTGGCCTCTTTCGGCAGGATAATGCACCCTGCCACAGAGCCAAAATTGTTTGGGAAAATGAGATTACAAAGAGTTCAAGGTATTGACTTGACCTCCAAATTCCCCAAAACTCAATTTGATCGCGCATCTGTGGGGTGTGCTGGTCAAACTAGTCCTAGCAATGGAGGTCCCACTTCACAACTTAGAAAACTTAAAGGACACCTTCAGAGGTCTTGTGGCTCAGAGCTGTTTTGGCAGCACGAGAGGGGCCTACACAATATTAGGCAGGTGGTTTTAAAATTATGATTGATCGGTACACAGTGATATTTTTTTTACGATCTATAAAATATGAATATTATATCACGAGGAAATACCAGCTAATGCATAATAAACTCTTTTAAAAGTTTTAAAAAACTTTTAAGAGCAACTTAAAGAACAAATCAATAAGTTAATCAATAAGAGCCTCTGAATATGACATTTGGGATTGGAGATTTGATTTTATTTAGACTTTATATTGTTCCAAAATCTTTTCTGATTCTGATTCCTCTGGCCAAACCAACTGTTTTATCGGTTATATTTGCAGTTTGCAGTTTCAGTGCAGTTTAAGCTTACATGATCTATTATCACCATTATAAGGATTGATCATCCTTCTTTCAGTCACAGATTAATTTACTGCATTATAGTTTATTGTACAGGGACATATAGCTATGTCTCCCTCTGTTTTCCACCCATCATCCGCCTCCTCCCCTGAGAAATCAGATGAGGCAGGATTTTTCCCAGTGTAAATCAGGCAAGGTGTGGGGGGGGTCTTTATAGGAAAACTCTGCAGCCCCAGGGCTGCTCCCACTCTTCCTCATGACAGATGTCCCCTGCAGAGCGACTGGATTGTCTCATCAGTCCTGCCCAAGGGACACAGATTGTGTTTGGCACGACGGGCTAGCACAAGCTACTCTTGAACATTTAATCAATCTCTGTAAAGTTAGCACCGCAGAATGTCTAACTGCTGTACTATGAAAAAGCTGAGGTGTTAGAGAAGCTGAAAGAGACTACATGTTCATGTTAAAGTTAGATGTTTGGCTGTTGTCTAATAGTGAAAAGTGTGGCAAGAGCTTTGAAAAAACGTGGCCTTTGCTGTCAAAGCCATTTTGGAGAAAGACGCTTGGAAAAAAGGGAAACAGTGACATTGCTGGTTACTTAGTAAGCTGAGGGAGGACTCAGCTACCAAAAATCAACACTGATGTGCAAATCTTACAAACAATAGAAGTGGCAGAATACAGAGCTAACCAGCAGATGGTACTTTTCCATAGACATACAGGAACTGTACCTAAACCGTACTATGATGGCACGTAACTTGCAGCACGCTTTGATTTTCCAGTGCATCTGAGCCCGATCATTGTCCCAGCTGTGCGATGAAAACCTAACCCAACAAACTTGTTAGCATTGGGCTGGTACTCCTTCATGTTTCTTACAGCGTTAAAGATAAGTTTATTAGCGTCATAGTAATGACAACATTTTAACCAATCAGAAAACTGTGATGCAGTCAGCTCGGCTGCGGCCTGCCTGAGCAGGGTCATGACAACACAGGTACGGCTCGGGTACGGGTCACTTTATTTGTAATGGAAAAATATTAGTTTGCGGTACAGCACGGTTCCCTATGCCAGTGGAACAGCTCTAATAGCCACTGGTGAATGCGATACACTTTTGGTGGAGGAAGAAGAACATTTGATTTGGATAAGTCCAGCTAAAATACAAGCGATGGAGGCACGCTGTGGTTATCTTATGATTGTGAAACAAACTTCAAGGCCACATTAGTTACTACAGATGGCTTTAATCTAAATCTGGTGCCCTTTCTCAAACTTTAAATATTTTTTACAGGCTTGATGTGTTTTACACATGTTATTGTCTGATTAAGTTTGAAAGTTCACTGAAGAACACTTTTTTTGACTCTAACACCTTCCTTCACAAGTGAGAGTGTGGCCATGTCTAATCTTCCTAACCTCCCTCCAAATTGAAACAATTTATTTTTCTGAGCTGCTTATCCTAACCAGGTTAGTGGGGGACCTGGAGCCGACCCCAGCATTTAAAAGTTGAAAGATGAAGAAACACAATGGACAGAACACCAGTCCACTGTAGGATAGGCACGCAAACACACACACACACATAGGGGCTTCACATCTCCAGTTCACCTGACATACATGTTATTGGACTTTGGAAGGAAACCAGAACGCCCAACAGAAATCCATGCAGTCACTAGCAGAAAAAACAAACGTCACAGAGAAAGACTCCTGGCGGCCCCAGCCAGGAATCAAAGCCAGGACCTTCTCAGTGCAAGGTGACAGTACTAACCACTGCAACAGAATGCCACCCTAAACAGAAACAATTCTTAGCAATTTTAGGTGATGCATCTGGTACAAAACATCAGGAACAAAACTGTTGTTAAAACTACACTGCAGAATGTCATTTTGTGTGTGACAATTGTGACTCCAGGGTTAGCTTTGATGCACTGATACTTCCGTTCTTGATGCCCTTGTGCATGTTCAAGTGTCTGCTAGAGCATAAATGGGGTGGTGGTGGCCTCATGGAAGTCAGTTTGGATGAAAGCGTCTGCTAAATGCCGTAAATGTAAATGGAACAGTCAGTGCTGTGTTATACATACTTTAAGCATGGTCCACCTGAAAGCAATGCTTATCATATACAGTGAGTCGGTCCATCAGACGCATCCTTCATCCACCATGTCACTGGGTTCTTGTACATGTAACTGGAATAAGCAGGTTATTTTTAATGAGCTGAAGTTCTGCTTATGAAATTAGCCCTTGCCTCCAGACAGATCTCAGAGGACCATCATGCGGTAGAAGCAGCCTTTGGAAAGGTCAGGTTGTTTTCTTTTTCATGTCCATTTTCATCCCCCTCGTCTCACTGCCAGAATGAGGAGTGGCATCTCATTCAGACTGGATGCAGCATTTACTTATGATATTGGAGGAGGATTCGCGAGTGTGTGCATTTCACCCCCATGAAAAATGCACTGCTTATTGCAAAACTGTGCCTAGACTCAGAGAAAGGAAACTGGAAGAAAAACTCAGCTAACATAGTCTCTTTAGGCTACAATAAATAGCAAATATAGGTAGCCTTTTGTACATCAGCATGTACAAAACAACAGCAGTATTTCTTTGTATCTTTCGCCCTTTTCTCTTTCATCCTTTGTTTTAATGTTTCAGTCATTTGTGCTTCCCACTCCAGGGAGATTTTTTAAATGTCAATCTTCACATTTCACTGCAAATAAATGTGTCCATATTTTAGGAGCGCCCACAGGTTTTCTTAGACTCTGTGTACTGTTGATGTGATGTTTCAGCAATATCTCGATGACTGAGGTCTGTCTGTTTGGGCATTTGATTAGAGTTTGCGCATTTGATTAAACCAGAGAATCACTCACAGCAGCGATTCTAGCCCACACTTTGTTTGGACTGTGTCTGCAAACTGGACAGAGGAAAATCTCCAGCATGTATATTAATACAGTGGGACCAAAAGTATTTGGGCAATTTAATAATTTACGCAATGTTAAACCTCGTTAGGTTGCTTCATAAAAGGATTCTTTTTATGAGCACCCTAACGATGGACTCATTTCAGATCTGACTCATTCTGCCTGCATGTTATGTATGAAACCAGCACATCAGGTCAAGCGTGCAGTTTGTAGGCTGTGCGTTTGGTGAGATGCATATGCATTTGAAGGAGGGTTGTATAAAACACGGGAGGGTCATGCATAAAGTGGGTGGGAATGTTACATGTGTTTGATTACAAATTGAAATTTGAGCAAATCGCTTTTTTCAGATTTGTGTGTAATGCTCTCCATCTTTTAAACCAGGTGTAAATTCGTGTGAGGGTCTCCTAAAGGGTTCCTTTAACAACAGCAGCAAATACAGTGGTGAGACAGGGGCACTAGTGTCAACGACATGCTGAAAGCATTACCATCAGAATATCCCTGTTCAGACTCGGGGTCAGATGTATATGTGTAAGAACACATCACACAGAATCTGCTGTGATGCAGCCGCAACTTGCGTATGCAGTCCATATTCCTAAACTCTGTTTTCTTAGCTGGAGTGGAATTAAACCCCTGTAGAACGCTTTAATGAAAAATAAGATTTTAATACTTATTCCACTAATCCATCAATGAAACCTCAAAGAGCCCATGTGGTGCTTTTTCTCAAGTTTATGTCATGTCTGTTCTCCTCTATTTCCTTGACATCTTCCTCATACAAGTCTTTATGTCTCTTCTTCTTTCCTTCCATGCTAGCTTCCCCTTTTCTTTTGTGAAAAAGGTCCCATACTCTCCATAAAATGGAAACTGGTAATACTGTAACAAGGACAGTATGAAAGATGTAATTCAGAAGCACAAAACCCATCTCCAATTGCAGCAGTCATTCATTTTTTTACTTGTCATGAAATGTTAGGACATTTTATTTACCTCTGAACGTTAGGACTGCTCATTCAATACAATGAGACTTTTTGCAGCATTCTAGAGAAGCACATAATAATTTAGGTTAAAGCACCGAAATATTCTGTAAATCTATGTAACACAGTGTGAATATAGCAGCAGCAGCACAGAGAATGAGCAGTATAATAAATAGAAGGGTATTTACAGTGGGAATTAAAGTCTGAGTTGTTTGTTTACGGCAGAAAAGATCAGTATGTGCATGCATTGTGTTCAGAGGAAGAGAGCGAAGTTCAGGGGAGGAGTGAGCCACTTCTGAGCCACCTCTGTAGAATCTCATATCTTTAAATGGAAGATCTCCTTTATTCTTTAAATTCGGTCTTCATATCATCTCAGACTTAATAACAGGAGGCTGAGAGAGGCGCACAGACATTGAGATGGTCTATCAGCCTAATCAGCTTCCTGCATCTTGATGTTTTGTGTACAGGAAACCACTGCGGAAAGAGGAGAACGGCACGAGCCGAGGAGAGTACGCCATGAGCTCTCGCTGCAAGCAACAGGTGGTGGAGACCAACAGCACTGGAGTATAGTTCCCACAGACAGCACGCCAGAGGAACACCGCAAACACTCCTGACGCCACCACACCGTCTCTTTTTCCCAGCTTTGAAGGGGTTTGGAGATGGATGAGAGGTAGAGAATGAACTTTTGAAGAAACTTTGAGCCATGACTCTGCCTGAGTGGGAGATACGAATACTTAAAAAAAAATACACTTAAATGACAAGTGCTGTTTAATGATTGATGTATGACAGTACACAAAAGGTTTAGAGTAAGTCTGGAGCCCAGAGACTCGTTGTTATGGTGGACCAGATGACAGCTGTCAGTATCCTGAGGCTGAAGCTGTCAGGCCCTGAGACGCCTCGGAGCCTCCCTGGGGACTTTATACCAGTAAACACCAACAACAAATCAAACGCATGCACTTTCTGTTGAATGCAATGACGTCTTAAGATTCCTCTCACCGCTCTCCTCTCTGTCTGTGTTGCTCTGCAGTTTCCTCCCTCCCCCATCATGTAAATAAAGAAGGCCATGTTGCTTTGTGAGCTCCGATACACTTTCGATTGAAGCACATCCTGCAGTTTGTGCACCGGGTGTAAGTGAAAGGAGGAGAGGGAGATTGATCGCAACTTTTTTGTATGACTATGCAACTGGAAAGGTTTGAATCATAGTGGTGCATGTTCATGATATTAAAAAAGCCAGTGTTAGCATCATTTGCTGCTAATCAACATTGCTAATTGGTCGAGCAGTCTGATACTCGCTGGCCAGTGACTTGCTCTCATGATGTTCCTGTATGTGTGTAAGTGACTGTCATTTCGTATCATCCGTAAATAGACTAGAACACATGCCGCATAGACATAAACGAAAGACTGTTATTTAACTAGGGCTACATCATGAAGTTAAAAGAGTTGTTGTGTTGTTTGTTTGTTTACTTTTAGTTAGATGTCACAGGTCATTTAACTCCTTTGCACAAATATTTGCACCTTATTATATCATGTACTTACTTAATGCTCACCAGGAAATGGAAATTCAATTTAAAACAAATAATAGAATGGAATCATGAGCTACAGATCAGTTCAGGCATTAGCATGTGCAGACCGTGCCATAATATAAACAAGAAAAGAATTCCAAAACATATACTCTGTTATTAAAGAAAAAATACATTGTTTTGGATACATTTTTAAACTGTAGGGGAAAGCAGGCCAGGTGCATTTTAGTTTTCGCAAAATAATATAAAAAGTATTTGAGCAAGACTGAGACTTTATAAACAAGCATTCTATAAATATTTGCTACAAATGAACATGTAAACTTTGTGTCCTGAACCCATAGATTATGAGCAATGCATAAACAAGCGTTACAGGTAACCCCTTAGATGAACGGTTTATGTGTAAGAACAGGAGGGACTAGTTATGATAAAATGCAAGCATTATATATTGGATTAACTGATAATCTTTACATCCTATATGAATACAAATATATGCTTGTTTGCTAAACATGAACTTTCTAGGCTTAGTTACCTCACCCTGTTGAAGCTACACATTAGAATGATAGATATTTCAAAGTAGTGCCAATTTACAGCCACGAAGAGCTATGACGACACAATTGGTTTAAATTCTTTGACTTATACACAACTCAGTACCTGTCTTCAGGGGGAATCTGTGAAAATCTGTCTGATTACTGTCAAAATCTCTCCGATTCTCAGATATATGAGAAGACAACCAAAACCGCGTTCTATGTCATCCTGAAGTTCTAAACTAGTGTTACATTTTACCCAGTGTTAGGTTATGCATCGCTCCCCAGCCTCTCAGTCCAATAAAAGCCCCAGTTTATTATCAGAGGCATAAAATAGATTCATAACCCCCTTTATAGCCTCCACTTTCCAGTTACCATTGCTGATTAATTAATAAATGAAACTAATAAAACGTTTTAGATTGGAGTTACTAATCAAGGACTACATTAATGACAGTTCTTCGCATAGAAATCAAACAATGCAAGGACTCATGCTGTTTATAGACATTTATTTATTTTAACTGTATTAGCACTAACGAAAATGAGCTGCAGAAACATTTTTTTTAATTATTATTATTTATTTAATTATTCTTAGTTTTGCTTTTCTTTAGCTGCTCTCTGTGCCATTCTTTTAACAGTCACTGTATATAACTTTGTTAATTTAATGGATTTTAACACAAGATATACTAATGCTGGTTTAGCATTAGTTCAAAGGGTGGAAACTCAGCAAGAGGATTACTTTTATTGTTCATGCTGGATCTGACTAGAGTTAAAAATCCAAAGATGTGATGTAATGGTAGTGATGTAATGTTCCTACATAGTGCAACTGAGCAGTGAATCCCTTGGGTTTTGAAATGTTTATCTAACTCACCAAGTCCATCATGTAAACGACCATTCCTATCGTTTCACGCTGTGTAACACACACTCTCCAGGCTACTGTACACTGTCCTCATGCTCCCTCCATTCAGACATACTGAAGATCAATGTGTATTATAATGTACAAAGTTACTCTGAAATATATTGCATGAATGTAAATATCAATATTTGCCTTCTTGACCGTATTGTGTACAGAGTAAGAGAAAATATGTTTATAGGGATAAATATATGTTGATGTGGTATCAGAACTGTGTGTTGTTTGTTTGTTTGGAACAAGCCATTAATGTATATTGGAGTAATTAAAGGTTGTTGCACAATGTATGCATCACATACCAAAATGTTGGTAATACATAATATATATTGCAACATGCTGACTTTTTTTAGTTTTAAATAAAATTGTACTATTGAATCTCTTGTACTGTCACATTTTTTTTTCTCTAACTCACTTTATATACAGCGCTGGAAAAGATTAGAGACCACTGCAATTTATTTTGAAATCAGCATCTCTGTGAGTTTTGACAACCATTCCATGCCAGTGTCTGTTAAACTCCTCATTCTGCTTTATGAGGAATTGATTAGTGATCAGCTGAATTGAATCTTATTTAATGAGGAAAAGTATAAAAACCACTGCTGTAATCGACACTCTCCTCTTGCTATGTGACCAGTTGGATGGACATTTTTGCAGTGGTCTCATTTTTTTTCCAGAGCTGTGTGTTGTAAAACATTAGTTAATAATTTTGTAATCTTTTATGCATTTATAAACAGGTCAGACTGTTTGAGTAAAACCAATAGTAGAAAGAAACAGAGGGGACTTTAACTTAAAATCATTCTCTCTCTGTTGGTAAGAGGCTTGATGTGAGGCGTTAAAGGCCACATATCATGGAAAAGCTAAATTACTGCATTTTTTTAAAATAAAAGAGTTGATGGTTTGTAAAGAAATGTAATTTGCCGCCCAGTTCATACAGTGCGCATCTGAAAACTAAGCTGTAAAGACAGTCACCTTGGAGTTCATTGTTTTTGTGATTTCACAGAAACCAATGCATTACATACGTTCTCCTATTATCGTCCCTCACTCCGGATCTAGGGACTGTTGAGCGAGTTTTTGTTTTGCCCCTTGATTTCTGTATGTCTAACACCTGTGTTTCCTGCTATTTAAGTTGAGTCCGACCCGGAAGTATCAGTTCATCGCATTTCTGTTGGAACTCTCCATGATTTTCTAGGACTATGTGACATCACAGGAACTCTGAAATCAAAACGGACTATTTACACAAATGGACTGTAACCTGTAACAGTGTTTATGTACTACATTAAACAAAAAAGGACAAAATTTGGCTTTGCATGATATGGTCCCCTTTAAATGAAATGTTTAATTAAGCTAAATACTACATGACTAAGTGACTTACACAGTTCATTATTGCCAGCAGACCTATCATTGCTCTGTCCACAAATACTTTCTTTCATTCCCATTCAATCCTAATGAGAAATTAACACACTATGTTGAAAGCTGCGAGCTTTTCACTTGAAAAGTCCAGCTACTGGGCTGGAATGTGTTAGGTCATTAAAACTAGACAATAAACATAACTCTGCAACCATGCATACATTTTGCCAGCTTGCTGCCTTGCCATTTTGCTAATAACAAAAATCTCCAAATAATCCATCCTAACAGAGCAAACTTTCACAAACATACCAATAAAAATGAATTTAGTCAATAACAAATTCCATTATACGTATTTTCACAAGAAAATGTTTCTTTTTTTGGAGGTTTGCCATGTTTGGTTTTTGGAGGTTTGCCCATATTCTGTTAAGCTTATTAAAGAAATCAAACAGATGTTACATAGAAAAGCATGCAACGGTGAACCATGGGTGGGTCCATTTTATAAGCCTTATATAGTTTTAAAAAGTCTTATAAGTACAGAATGCATCCCTACTTGATTGTTAGCTACCTGTACATGATAGTTTTATACTTTATATTTGGACTGTCTTGTCATTTTTTATCATTGCTTATATATTTTCTAAAAAGCATTTTATACATTCTGTAAGTGGTTTATGTTTTATGGTCATTTTACAGAAAACATACCACGTCCGGTTGCTCCACTGTGTGATATTCAGTTGTTATGTCCCTGGTTTGGCTGTGAAATTAGCAGTAAACCCTACTGCTGCTTGTTTAGTCCTTGTTGACCATCAACCCGTGAATCCTCTCTGGAAGAGTAATTCAGGTGAATTAAATGCAGGATGTCATTTCCATGTAAAGCATTTTTTCTCATTTTCAGTGGAGTGGTGTTATTACCTCAGCGTGAATGAAGATGATGGATTGCCCAAAAATGTTTGCCATCACTGTCGTTCAGCCACATTTGGAAAGAAACATTGAAGGCTGGTTACTTTCTGCTGATTGTGTCAATTACGTTGACAGAAGCAAAGTAGCACGTCAGTCAAAGCCGAGAATTTATGGGTGCACATTTGTCTCAATGTGTGTGGTGTGTTTTTTAGTATGTGAAGAAATATTCACATATAAGTATGTTTTGCATTGTGCTTTTTAACAAAAGGGCAAAACCATTAGTCAAGGTGAGCCCTAGCTTTAGAATTACTGGCTTCTAGCATAAAGCATCGTAGGTAAATTTGACCATAAGTTTTCCATTTACCTTGAGTCAACTGAGTAATATCTCTTCAGGGAAATGTGTAAGTGAAATGTAAAAAAAACAAAACAAAACATAATTTTAAACCCTAAATACATACTTTTAGATGTAAATCTATTGACAGTTTCAAAATTTCATTAATAGTCCTTCATTTAAATGTACCAATTAAGCATTTATGTTAAAGTATTTATTTGAGATAAATACTTAAGATGTCTTGTGCAAGTTGCCACAAGCTCAATACAAATTGGTAATTCCAGCCTCACATGATTCCAAGGGGATCATACTTGAGGGGTATAAAGCCCCCCGCACTGGACTGTGAAGTGGAGTGATGGCGTGATGGATCTCTGGAGTGATGGAGCTCCATCCAGTACCTTTGAGATGAGCTGGAGTGGTGTTTGAGATTCAGAACTAATCATTCAACATCAGGACCTGACCTCAGTAAAGCTCTTGGGTCTGAATGCAACCAAGTGTTCACAGCAATGTTCTAATATCTAATGTAATTCCTCCCAGAAGAGCAGAAGCTGTTACTGCAGCAAAGAAATGGCCCTATTCATTAATTTCAGAAGTAATTCTGGATGACATTATCATATATATCATAAATTACTGTGCAAAAGTCTTAAGCCCCGGCAAAAAATTATATTTAATAGCTGTTTATGCAGTGAGTGTTTTTGCATGTTAATATTACTAAATACTCTAAATAAAACTAAAAAAATCAATACAAAAACATTCTACAGTAAATAGTGATGTTATGTTCAGTATATCAGTGTGTTCCTTGTGGAAGTCCAGTATTACCTGTAGTTTCCATCAGAAACCTGGTTTAAATCAATCAGTCCTTGATTCAATCAGAAGCTGCTGATGGAATTTCACAAATCCAAACAAGGGCTGGATATATGGCCTTGTGTTTTGATATTGGATGAAAGATAAACCTGTGTGTGTGTGTGTGTGTGTGTGTGTGTGTGTGTGTGTGTGTGTGTGTCTGTTCAAGAGAGAGAAAGAGAGAGAGAGTATGTAAACGTGCACGGAGCTGAGGCCCAAAGGCAGCGTGGCCTTGCCTACAGGCAGAATGAGGAGCTGGGTCCCTCACATCTTCTGCTTGACTTGGGCTCCAGTTTCAAAGCTTGAGCTCACTCATAATTGGCCCTTATATTAACTCACCCAGTATTAATGCAATGTTGATGTTTTTTTAAACTACCAGAGAGCAGCCATATCTACATCCAGCCATCCTACACCAACGAGGAGGGAAGTGGCTACTGCAAATGTGTTTACACCAATACACATTAACACAGCAAATAAGGTCAAAAAAGTTGATCAGAATAACCATCGTCTCAGTCATTATCATCGCAGATACACATTATCTCATAGACACCTATATGGGAATGCTGCATGGGAGCAATGGAAGAGCAGCTATGCATAGGATTTGAATGGAAAGAGCTGGCAGAGTGCTCTCCAACCTCTCCATCAGACGTGCCATTTGAAGATAATGCAATTAGACGGCTGGGGCCATTTGGAGCACTGATGCGTCGCTCCTCCGCCGAGACTCGATTCTGCTCAGGAACAAAGCCATCTCGACAGCCTGTAAATCGCCCGGCTCAGCAAGGATGTGCAGGCTCAGAGAGGGAATGCAGTCCCCTTCGGTCCTGACAAGCCTCTGTACACAAAGCACAGCATGATTGTGCTGTAATCAATGCTAAAGGCTACTAATGACTAAAACGATGGACTTCCGAGGTCATCTTTGGACTCAAAACTTTAGTAACAGCTTGAAGTAGCTATAAGCAAATAATGGTTAGTATTAAATCCACACTGTGTATTTAGTGTTAAGCATTTTTAGAGTGATTAAAGGTTAATAATGATCGAGACGATGGACTTCGGGGGTTACCTTTGGACTCAAAACTTTAGAGCTTAAAATAGTTACAAGCAAATAATACTTAGTAATACATAGTGTGTCATCAGAATCAGAAAACTTTATTAATCCCAGGGAAACTGCTTATGCAATGACTGCACAGACACACAGAGACACAGAGACAAATATAATCTAAATAAAATATCTGTAGAAAAAAATCTCAATATGAAATACACTATGCTCTATACAGAAATGCTTGGTATAAATACTAAGGATAAGTAATTTACAATTGAGGGAAATCTACTATCAAAAATAAGTTATTGCACTTAGTAGAAAGTAGTCATATTAATCAGTAATAATATTAAGTAATAAAAAGTAATATTGACATAAGTAGTGACATTGCACATGAAGACTATTTTATTTAGTACTAAGCATTTTCTGAATATTTCTGGAGAGTTTTATATTGTTCTTGTGTTTGTGTCTCTCTGTCTGTGAAGCTATAGCATAAGCAATTTCCTCCGGAATCAATGCATCAATAAATGCATCTATAAAAACCGTGAGGACCAGAAGACTTTTAAAGAAAAATGAATTGCATTTTGCTCATTTATGTGTTTGTGTGTGTGTGTGTGTGTGTGTGTGTGTGTGTATGTGTATGTATGTGTTTGTGTATGTGTGCGTCCTTTCAGGATTTGTAGCGCTGCGTTCAGCCTGAGCTGGGACAATAACAGGCTCAGCTGTGGCTTCCCATGGTTGAGCAGCAGCACAGCTGAAGCCAGGGCCTTGTGGGCCATATGGATCCATTGAAACGGACTGGAGGAGATTATCCTTCCCCCAACCCCTGAAAACAAAACCAATGCACCACCACTAATGTGGCTCTGCACATTTGCATCTCATTGGTCTGAGGCAGAGAGAGCGAACAACAACATCTGTGGAAAAAAAGGCTTTCCTCTGCACTACAAAGACACATTTTCTACACTGTAAAAGGCAAATTTAGACCCCTAAATACCAAAACCTATCACAACTAACACTAAAATATTTGGACAAAACACTGTATTGCTAGATTTGCCATACATTATCTGATCCAGTGAAGCAATTTATGTGCAGTTAACTGGGCCACTATTATTTGTTTACTAACTCACTAACTTCAGAATAACTTCAATGGGTTTCAGAATGTCTATTTGTTTATTTGTTCTTGTCCAGAAAACACTGAAGGCTGTGCAAATATTTCAGTGCAATTAGTGACGCTGCCATCAATCTGCGGACATCTTTTGCACAAAGGCTCCACCTGCTGGCAGTACAGAGATGTGCAGCCATTACAGTTTTTTTCTATCTGGAGTTTAAAAGAAATATATCAGTCTATGCTGTATCTGTTCTTTAAAAACATATTTTAACACCCTACAAACTTCTGGTGCCAATGATCATATTAGAATTCAAGATATGATTTTCAGTCCTTGCCTCTACAACTTTTTCAGATCAGGGTAGACCAGCTGAATCCAGCCACCAGCGAATCCAGCAGTTTTTCTGCGAGACAACAAAGGAGAAACAGAAACAAGTGGATGTGGCTTAAAATATCCAGACTTCACTCAGATTTATCCCCAGTGGATAGGTCTACGTTTTGTGTCTATATTTGTTAAATTTTTTAGAGGGCTATTTTTAGCCTGTGTTTCAAAAGCAGTGGCCCACAATGTAGCCGGTCCGATGTTTTATTCAGAGGCCTAAATTTAGAGGGGCAGAAATAGCATGAAGCCATGGGGCCCAGGCTGCATTTCTATAGTGGTGGTCTAAAAAGACTTCAGTGTTCATTCAAAGTGTTCTTTTAATAACCGACCAAGAGACAAACAGGACTGTGAGGGGAGAGAGAGAGAGAGAGAGAGAGAGAGAGAGAGAGAGAGAGAGAGAGAGAGAGAGAGAGAGAGAGTGAAGATCCATTCTCTTTTCTGAATGGATATACTCTATAAAGAACAGCAGTTCAGCACCATCATAAATAAACCAGTAAAGAGAGACAACAGAGAGAGAGAGAGAGACATCAGAATTCAAACCTCAAACCCTACAGAAGCAAAAAATATACTGCATAGGACATGCAGTCACCACAAGGGAGCACCAAAGCATTACATCCCTCTTATTTCCCCATAAACACTCTACACATGACACTTACAGGTGAATAAATCTAACAGTGACATACTTTTATGTATTACTGTTTGTGGTAGAGGAACCCAGCAGTCCTGGAGGCAAGCACACCTGATCCAGCTACTCATACTAGCATTATGTTCAAATGATGCTTAAATGCATCTTCAAGAAATAACATATAGTACTGTGCAAAAGTTTCTTTAAATTTAGCTTTGAATCACCTTGCTGGTACAATAATGCAATTGTTTGTCTGTCAAACTGTTTTATCTTTGGCATACTGAATAGATTAAATTAAAGAATTTGAAACTAATATTGGCAAACTGCCTAAAGATAAAGGAGTTCCCACCACTCAGCATTCATCACCACCAGTATACTGATCACTGCCTGATCACCTGGAATCATCTGCTCCTGTTTCTTCACTGGTTCAGGCCTTCAGTTAGATGGTCTTTATTCTGCTTGAATGATTCATCCGAAGGTCACTGTGTGTCTTAACAAACAAAAAACATTCCTCTGAAACTGGTCAGGTTCAGGGACTGGACTGAAAATGAGAGTCTTGGAAAATCCTCCAAGAAGCCTGGAGAACTGTTCCTCCAGCCTGGATCTTTGGAAGCAAACTATAAATAAATAAGGGGTGGCTCAAGACTTTTGCACAGTACTGTATGTATTATATATTTTATATGTTATATTAGTTTTATGTTATATATTAGTTTTATATTTATATTTATATAGCAGAGGTTACAACCTCTTGAGCTATAGTGTATAATGAGAACGTATAAAATGTATGTAATTAAACTGCACCTCGTGTAACCCCGGAAGAAAAAAGCAATAGGAAAAGGATGTAGATTTGAAAATAAACTAAGAATCCAAAGAGAAATAATCAAACCAACATTAGAACTGAGGTTTTGTGTCAGTACAAATATTTGCATGCTTAAAATCTGAATAAATAAATGCACTGGAAGTCACTGTGTGGGAAAGGCTAAGGCTTCTGACACATCGGTGCTGTGGAAATGTTCTCAACATAGCTTATCATTCTGGGGTGGACAGCCGATCAGGGCCTGATGAGCTGTACAGACAGATCTAGCCCTTAACCCAAATCTAGTCAATCACCTAAGTTAGGTTTGGCATCTGAAGTTTACTCTAGAGCTTTGAGACTAATGGAGCTGATGCATTTCACTTTAGCTTGGCATTCCTGAGCTTATTTCTAACAGCTTCCTACAAAATGTTTGAATGACCTTTAAAAACATGATAATGTGAATTTGTTACAGTACATAAAAGTGCAGAAGTGCAGGTAACCATGAAAGGGAAGATTTTTAAATATGTGGTGATTTTAGCATGCAAATTATGACAGGTAGTCTGTATAACTTTGTAAACAGAGTGTCTAAACTTAAGACAGAACAAATACAACAAATAATGGAACTAAAACTCTCACATCTGAATTTGCACCATCTGCCACCAGGTCCTACTAGGCCATCCATCCATCTATTATCTGACCCATTACCAGGGTCATGCAGGAGCCTGTGCCAGTGGTCATAAGCCAGTGGAGAAACATCCTGGACAGGTCACCATTCACGCACAAATTTACAAATAAGAGCAATTTAGCATCTCCAGCTCACCTGATGTGTCTTTGAACTGTGGGAGAAAACTGGAGCTCCTGGTAAGACAACAGTGCTTCCCTTGTAGACCGTATCAGCAAAATACTTTTCCCCGATGCACAGAACTATGAATGAAGTGTAATGTAATGTCATGTAAATAGTTGGATAACCCCTGGTATGATATTTCATTATCTATAAAAATGGTCAAGGGTAATAAACATTATTAGACTTTAATAAAGCCATTACTACTATTTTAACCATGCAATAACAACATTTAATAGCCAGTTTGTCGTACAGAGTCAGAAACTACATTAGCAAGTCTTTTGAGATTCCTTACCATCTTTAAAATCAGTAAATACATTATGATATGATAATGGTCACACATGCGGGTCTAGTGGTTAGGGCATTGCCCCTGCAATCAGTAGGTTGTGGCTTTAATCCCAGCACTGCTGGTGTCATCACTGAGGTACCCTTGAGCAAGACACCATCCATACTGCTCTCACCCCTGCTTCACTTGGTGAATGGGCTAAATGCAGAGAAAGAAGTTCACACTGTGTGCTATGGTGTGGTGTGTTCATGCATGACTATAAGGGGCCACTTTACTTTATCTTTACCTGAACCTCAGTCCTAAACAGCCCAAATGAATGGGCATTTGGCTCTGCATTCCCTTTAAAAACAGACATCATTATTATTCTCCTGTTAGTCCTCAGGACTGCTGTAAGGACTTAATAATTCAATGATTTTACATTTTTTTAGATGTGCAGACTTCAGACACAGCTGACCACACTTGCAATGGGAGTATCTTTCATAACCACAGTCAGGGGTAGGAACATTCTGTTCTGAGTCGTGGGAATAGAAGGAAGTGGTGTTTGCACTGGAGACAACACTGTGGTCTATTTACATGTTAATCTGTGAGGGATCATTTACATCCTGTCGAAAGGAGCAAGGAGTACAAGGCTACCTTACTCACAAAACACAGATCAAACAGAAGATGCGTCCAAAGTGGCATGTCTTGCTCAGCTTTCTCAGAAATTAATTGCGTATCAGGTCATCATTGGCCATGCTTTTAATCACTGTATATCATCTGATAAGCACACAGGGGCACTTGAGGTAATGAGTGCACGGCATGAGATAATGATAATAAACCATTATACTCTGCCTTTCTATAATCAAGTGAGCTCGAAAAAATAATCAAGCTCTTCCTCAGAACATAGACTCCCAGGCAGTAGGCGTCAGGTTCTTCCAGCTGAGATGAGAACATTTTAGTCCTAGAAAGAACACACATCAGTAGTGAGCCATAAAATGTGACATCAACCCTTAGAAATCTCAGGTACTGGCAGCAATGTCAAAAGTATCCTGTCAGTACGGAACGGAAAGTGAATGGAAATGTAATTCACCAGGTCATCATGTAATTAAATGTGTAAAAACATCTAAATAGCACAACAAGATGATAATTGGCTTCCAAAATTGGATTGCATAACAGAAGCAGGCCTAGATAATGTCCTGAACTGTAATGGACTATACTGCAGAATGATAACAAATATCAAATACTATACACCTATAATGGATGTATATGTGTTTACAGTATTTGATAGTTTAATTTAGAAGTCATTTACATATTTTTTGTTTTTAACAAGTTGTTCACTGGCAGTACTAAACAGTCCTAGTAACAAGGCTGTTCTGATGACAACAGTTTGGAAATCAACATTGCCTCTCAAAAGTGTGGGGACAGTTTTTCAAAACATCGGCATACAAATGGGCTTCTTTAACAAAAACTACGACGGTTTATTTATAGGAAAACACATATTTGGAATGTATTATTAATAGTAGTGCAATATTAGTGATACTGTTGTCTTAGTAATAATGTCAAAGCCAACACAAGATGTCAACAATCATCATCACTCAAACCTTTTACATATTATATAATAATGGGACACGGTTCAAATTAGCAGCTGTGTCAAAGTTTCTTCAAGTTCAAGTTATATAGCACATTATCATACACAAAATGTGTTTTATAGAAATAGAATATAAAATGAAAAGAAATCAAATCAAATCAAATTAAATAGAATAAGATAATGGGAGAGATAAATGAAATAAAACAACGCATAAAGGACATTTAAAAGTGCATTCGAAGCACAAATATTTAAAAGAAACAATTTTTTATGACAGTGGTTTGAGAATTTGACAGACGAACGGTAGTAACCCATAGGGAGTGCTGTGTTAGTGACATGAGGCTTGTGAGCAGAAATCCCTCTGTTCCGGAAAAACAAACACTGGGGACTTAAGTATGTTTTAGACAGAGGTCACCGCGGCCGGGACGACACAATCTCCTCAGTTACACATGGACAGTATTTGGAACTGTCAGTATAGCTCCAGGCTCAGAAGCAGGACACAAGGGTGATGGAGGGGGAACTAATTAAGACTTGTACTACCCAGAAAATCAGTAAAAAGATGCACTTAGTAAATAATGTTCATGTTTGTTGATTAGCCCGCTGGTTTAGTCTTGTAATTTAAATGTACATGTTATAACTGTCAACTCATGCAGTTTCTTGAGTAGAGTATCCTTTGGAATACAGCTCCAGAAAAAATAAGAGCCCACTACAATTTATTTATTTAGAAATCAGCATCTCTAGGAGTATGACAATCATTCCATGCCAGTGTCTGTTAAATTCCTACACAAACACCTCATTCTGCTTTATGAGGTACTGAATAGTGATCACCTGAATCACGTCTTTTTTAATGAGGAAAAGTATAAAAACACTGCTGTAATCAAAACTTCCCTCTCACAATGTGACCTGTTGGATGGCAAAACACTACTAGGAGGTAATTAATGCCATTTTGTTTAAGAGTGAACAAGAGATTTGTTTTCATTGAATTGTTCAAGTTCTGTAACCACTATAATTTCTCTTATTTTGATGTTTTGCCATTTCCTCTAAAATGATGCTTTAAAGAACAATATTTTATTGGTAAATTAGGAAAAATCCTGTCAGCAGTTCTTAAAAACTAAGGCAAAGCTGTTCAGTTCAAGAATTGCACCTATACAAGATAAAACCTGAGAAACTGAATATTTTTGTAGTGGTCCTTTATTTTTTTTTTCTAAACTGTATATGACACTACCTAACTGTTAACTTCAGTGGGTAAGCTTATCTGGCTAGTTTAATCGATACTTCAGTCATAATATAGGAAACCATGTTAGAGGTGTAGAGCTGTAGAGCAACCTCCAGTCCTATGCAAAGTCTGCACACTTCTGATCAAATTACACATTTTGTTGATTTCCTAAGAGAAAATACATACACTTCCTCTATAGAGAACAAACCTAAATGTGGTATTTGTCAATGTTGCAAATTTTTGTGCACAATTTCTTTCTTTGCTGACTAGAAAAGGATCCCCGGCTAGTGAGAATTGCAGAACTTAATGTAGGGTGAAGATTCTATACCATTACAACATGCTGCTAATTATTTCACACAAAGTACTTTATTTACCCTGAACACCTGCATCTTGCACAACAATGCATGCTGCGTCTAATTGCTGTCCTGTGGAAAAACTACATTTCATTCAAAAGCTGTGAAGAATCTACTGCTAAACTCCACAGCTCTCAGATGGGAATACACTTGTGAACAAACAGTTTAGTTGGCACAAATTTATTCCTCTTCTGCTTTCTTTGATTTTTCACAAGTTGATAAGCATGTGGGTACACGTGCCCGTCAGCTTTGCTAATATATTTAATGAAACAATGACCTACAGATTGGAAAAGAACAGGGTGGGATTCTCCACTGATCAGGACTCAAAGTGAATGGAAACCTGAACTACTCGGCAGTGCGCATTAACTGAGACTGAACGAGAAGCCAGTGTAAAATTACACATTTAATTATTCACTGTCTCATTCTGTGTAGACCAGCTGTGAGTCACAAAAGTTTGTGTTAGCTGGAGTTCCAACTAAATCCAAGAAAACAGATCACCTTACTCCAGTTCTCAGGTCCTTGCACTGATCCCAGTTCGGTACAGAACTGATTTCAAAGCATTACTCATCCTGTACAAGTCACTCAGTGGTTTGGGCCCCAAACACATCTCTGATTTGTTTGATGTACAGCCCTCAAAAAAAATAAGAGACCACCTCACTTTTTTCAGGTTATTGCTTTTGTAATTTTTGGGAGTGTGTCTGCATAAGATGTGCATGTCACTATTGTTTTATACACTATTGACCACACTTGATTCAAAATCCAATTGCAACAATTCAAATAGTGATGTTAAGATCAGAGCGCGTGCATGTGTGACTCTGTTTCATCCCATCAGAAACTGAATCAGGAGTGAAGCTGCTGGAATACAGACCATAGAAAAGCTGCTCTACAAACACTACTGCACTTACAACACATATGGAGGCGTTTCTTATTTTTACACACTCGCACTACAATAGTTCCGAAAAGAATAGCAACCTGTGCATCTTAAACACACACACACACTGCCGCAGGTTGTACAAACAGTGAACAGAAAAAAATGGAAAAGTGGTCTTATTTCTTTCCATGGCTGTATTCCTGATAGGTCTGTTAGATCTGCAGGAGCTGGTCAGCTAGTGGTCAAAAGAGTCGAAACTATCCATGATAAAATGGTCTTTATCCACTAGGCCAGGGATCACCAAGCTTTTTGATACTGAGAGCTACTTCACGGGTACTGAGCCATACGAAGGGCTACCAGTTTGATACACTAGAACAGAGTTTACTTAAACTTTGTGTATTATAAACATGTTTTAAATGCTTTTTTGAGATACTGTCATTTTCAAATCTAGATAAATGCAAATGAGATTAAAGAAGAAGAGCAACAGGATTCAATTAAATGTTAGACGCTGCTCACTGGTGAGTTGTACTGTTTTTAGAACAGGTCCGCGGGCTATTCATGTGGTCCTTGGGGGCCTCCATGTTGTTGACCCCGGCACTAGGCTGTCCAACCAACTGCCCATCAGTATCAGATCAGCACCAACTGTAGCTTTAAAAAAACTCCACTATTCTCCTGCACTTCCACTGCACTTTTAATCTTTTTTCATTGATTTTCCATGTATTCTTTTATTTCTGTTCTTTAATTCTTTGACTTGCTTCCTAATTTTTACATGCTCAATATTTTTTGTCTATTCCTGTAAAGCACATTGAATGACCTTCAAGTATGGGACATATAAATAAACTTGACTTGACTTGACGAGACGGTATTTGAGGACCGAGCTATTCACTGTTTGAAAGAGACCTTGAGCTCATCAAGCCTGTATGACTCTCCTGCGCCTACTGCTGTTTAAATATGGCCCCTGTGCTTTATAATAACTGGTCTGTATGGAGCACTATACCTCAAATGGCAAAATTGGACTATAATTTGTGTGTGATACTGCAGCGATTCATCTGTGCAGATGGTATAAATGTAATGTAGTGTTTTGTGAGCAGTGTGGTGCGGCCAGGTGAATGGCTAAAAATTTTTTTGAAGTGCAGCCCACAAAAAATATATGAGATGGACACTGATGTTGGTCAAAAGAAGCTGAACCTCAAGAGTGTTTAGTGAACCACTACTCACTCAGTGCTTGGCAGCAAAGGATGGACTCTTTACTAACAACACCAGCCCACAAGTATAAGGATATTTTTTTTATATATTTTGTGAAATTGTTTGTGTTTTTACAACAGTTTAATAGTTTAAGGCAAGACAGCACTAAATAACACATTAAATCATTGGCATCTGATCACTGATATTCTTTCCAATATTGTTTGTATGACATTCAAATTTGCAAATGAGATGTTATGAACTGAAATAAGCATGAACTTGTATATTTTTAAAAACCTTTGGATGAATTCCTATGTTGATTTCATTGTAAAGACGCGCTCTAGAGAGAGGATAAAAAAAAGCTATATATAAGCTGAAAGCTTTAGAAGATCTTAGGTGCTCTTTGTAAGCGCTCTTTAAAGGAGCATTATATTATTCATTCATTGTTGGAGGAGAACTGACCAAAATAAACTAAATTCTATTGAATTTTGGCATTTTTATGAACACAGTTTAAGAAAAGATATTTTACTAATGTACATTTTTCAGGCCTGGCTTTGTGCTTTATTTTACCCAAAATGTTTAATTCAGCAAATAAACAGTAGAAATACCTTTAAATGTGCAGAAGTGGATTCTCCATAAAGAAAGTCGCACTTGGTTTCACTTAAATGTTGATATGACGGGTGTCAGTTCACTGAAGGACATGTCTGACTTGGGTTATGTAACTAAAATCACTGCACAATCATTGTGAGGAAAAATAATGGTACCCCTCTTATAGCACTGTCTGACTTCCTGGTCTTCTTAGCTCCCCCTGATGGAGTTTCCTTTGCTCCTCTGGGAATTTAAACATTCTGGCTTCTGTCAGCCACTGACCTTTGAATGTTGGTGTTATGATCTTATCATCTACATCAGTGCCCTGTGCAATTTTCTCCTGCCACACAGGCTGCAAAACAGATTAATGTCAGTCTGGACTGCTGTTAAATACCTTTTCTAGCATTAATCCAGTAATCCTGGGCCTGAATACATCTAAACCTGCATTCATCAGAATCTCAAATAGTGAATCCACAACTGGAATTGCAGTTTTGTCCTAATCTTAATACATGTTTATGAAAAAAGCCTAAAGAGTTTTCTATTCAATCAGAAGCAAGCATCTTACTTGGATGCTATTTTAAAGCAAATCAAAGCGCTGCAAATGAATAACAGGCAGAAAATAAGAGCTAATATTCAGCTTATATTTATTAAAAGAAAACATTTGCAGGTGTTTTACACAAAGTAAGTGCCACTGCAATGGCATTAAGGGCCACAGTTCTAAGGCATTAATCACCACTGAATAGTTACTTACAGTCAGATAAAGCGAATGGGGCTTTTTCTAATGTGCACAGTTTCAGAGCAGAGCTTTCTCTCTTAATATGTGTGTGATGTGGTAGGAGTGGTATTGATCATGTGTTTAATTGTTTGGCTGAGTCTTTTAAAGAGGTGAATAATGCTTTAGAGGCAGCCAAAGTGGTTTCTAGTGTGCAGCAGGTGGCCGATGGCTGGTCGTGTTCAGGATGCTGGGGGCTGAGGCTTGTGCCGGTACTCTGGGAGGTGGTGCAGAATCCACCCGGCCGGAGCCAGGAGAGCAAAAGCAAACACCGACATGATGAAGAAGCTTTGCTGAGGAAAACAGAGAAAATGCAGAAAAACATATGAGATGATGAACTCTTTCAAATGAATGAATCAGTTATTTATGTAAATGCAGTTATAAATGCAGTTATAAATAAGCAGTTTCCTCTGGGGTTTAAAGAGTTTCCTTTTTCTGATTCAGAAATCCAGTGAAGTCAATAAAAGAAGGTCCTAAATTTTTACAAAGGTCTCTAAAGGTACTGTATGTTGACCCACACTTAAGCTTCACAATCTTACGGCTGCATTTTTAAAAATAAAGCTGCCAAAAGGGTTCAGAGCATTGCTGAAGAAGAAATACTTTTGGTTCCCTAAAGAACCTTTCAGTTTTGTTTATTAAAGATCTCAACTGAAAGCCCCCATTTGTGAGGTTCTTCTTTACAGAACCTTTTTTGTACATTTACATAATGTATTTATCAGTTTCATAGAAGTTATCAAATCATTTATGATAAGTTACTAAATAAGATTACATTTTAAAGGTTTCCTAAATGGAATCCCTTTCATTTGTTACACAAAAGCGCAACGAGGATTCAAGACTCCAGTAATTAAACCTTAATTGCTAAATACTGCTCCTAGTCCACAAATTTACCCCTCTATATTTAATCCAAGTGGACCTGAATCAACTAAAGAGCTTGATGATTAGATGGTGAGTGTAATCAGGTCTGTTCGTACTGATGAATTTAAAAGGAGTATGTTTTTATCAAACTGATATTAGTCATGACCAGTTTATGATAAAAAAAAAAAAACCATAATAATCATAATGTTGGTTAAAGTTAGACCTTTGAAATCTAGTAACATGAAAATGAATAAAACGTGCTCATTAATGGATTGGGTTAATCAAGAAATACCAGCTACAAGACACTTGTGCTAACGAAAATATTAGCATATGAAAAGTATAACTTTCAATACAACATTAATTATCCAAGCCTCGGACAGATCTTGTAAATGGGCACTGTGCCATCTCTACAAAGCCAATTCAAATGTGGAGAATATCTTGGTAACTACAAAGCCACTTACCCCTGGTCCGATCTTGTCTTTGGGCGGTTTGCTGTAGATGCTGGCCCTGCGCTTCGGCAGGATAACTCTGGCCCGGGTCATGCTCCTGAGCTGCATGGCCAAACTCAGACCCACCAGCATGTCCACAGCAGGGGGACGGGGTCAGTCGGAGGGACTATGGGAGAGATGTGGGAAGTGTGTGCGAGAGAGGATGAAAGAAAAAGTAAAGAGAGAGAGAGAGAAAGAGGGAGAGAGAGAGGGGTGCTCACTGTGTGCAACCCCTGGAGCTCTCCTCTCAAGTGCTGGAGAGAGAATGCGAGCGCATCCTGTTAAATTGGCCAAGATGTGGACATTATCCTCCTCCAAAACCAGCCCACTCTGGGTGGGGGTCTGAAGTGGGCTGGCTGGCCTCACAGTAACTTTCCCACAGATCCACTTCACACACAGCGCCTGATTTAAGTGATTCCGTGGCTCCTAAGGTCAGGGTTTTACTCAGTATATCAATACACTGTCGCTGATCTAATGATGAAAATTATACCCCCAAAAAATTATACCCTCAAAAGTGGCCTTGCATCTATAAATCTGCACAGTGATCAAACCTTTGTTAACCCAGCAGGGGACAAATGTTCCAGTTTTTAAAAGATAATCTCAAACTTTGTCATCACCCCCATCAAGTACTGTACAAAGTCTTAGGCACCTCTGAAAATAATATTTAAAACATGTTTAGATGAGCAGTGAGTGTTTTTCACACTAACATGACAAAATATAAATAAAACAAAACATTGAAATAGTATTATACAGTAAATAGTGGTTTCACGTTCAGTTTATCAGTGTGTTACTTGTGGAAGTCCAGTATTACTTTTAGTTCCCATCCTTTCATTACATTAAATCAGGAGCTGCTGATGGAATTTCACAAATCCAAACAACTGATGGTTGTTCAAGCCAATTTCACCTTTTTCTCATAACCATGGTTACCATTTAGTTTGACACAGCTATTATACAGTTTATGATCACAGTCAGTATCATTCTCTTTAATGGACTGATGTACTGATGTTGTCTAATCAAAATGTAGTCCACTCAGTGTTTATTTATCTGTATGTTGTTGAATGTTGTTTCATTCCCTCATCACCTGCTGCTATGTCATTTTATTGCATTCATTATATTTTCATGGCACAACCACTAAGTCACTTTTTATAACCACTTGCATTAATCATCTGTTATTTTATTATTTCTGTTATACTTACTCCTTGTTTTTTTGTGATAGTTTCCTTATTATTATGTTTGCCCTATTACTATTTAATTACATTTATTTTATTAATATTTTCCTTTCCTCCCTCCTAACTCTCTGTCTTATCTTTATTCCTCTTGTTGCAATGAGCATGTTTATGACAAAATAATTTCTTTTAAAGGAATAATCTACAAAATAACTGTCATCTGATTACACATCTATCCAGTCTATTAGTCTACTCTGTCAATTGTGTGAAGTGATAT
>JBBIGA010000153.1:4439679-4457098 GCA_037576975.1 Alestes dentex
TATATATATATATATATATATATATACAGATGTCTTTTTTTTTTTTTATGTACCTTTTGAAAATATACTTTAAACCCTAAACAGTAACAGAACAATGTGACAGAAAGTAGATAAAAGCCAAAAATTGGTCTCATGTAGTATTTGACTTTATTGAAAATATTATTATTCTTTAGTGTTTAGGTGCTATGACTCCAGTGGTAGATGAGAGGAAATGTGGTTTGGGCCTTTTAAACTCAGAACAACAGAATTACCTGGAGTTTCTTTCAGTTATACATTAAAAAGCTGACTTTATCATTTAAACAGCTAAGAAAATATGAACATATATGTACTTCAACATTTTCAGAATACAAACATTCTGAATATAAAGTGACATAATATGATTACAGAGTGTGAGAGAAAGCAGACATAAGCCACAAACTCATCTTTGAATACTATCTAAAGTTGACTTTGTTTATGGACAATATTATTAGTCTTTATTGTTTAGATGTATTAACTCCAGTGGCAGAGGAGAGGAAAAGTGGCTTGGGTCTTTTCAACTCTGCAACAGTGCCAGCAGCAGAACCAGTCTGGATCAGAGAGAGTGGGAGAGAGGAGAGAAGGAGAAGAGAGGAGAGAGGAGAGGAGAGGAGAGGAGAGAGGGGAGCCAGCTGCAGCTTAGTCCGTGTGAAGGAGCTCCCAGTTCGAATGGAAATATTACGTTTTTCGGGCTGTTTAAAGCGTCCAGAGGGGGTCGAGATATAACCTTAACGTCATGACGTCCGTTTGGTTGCTTAAAATGACATTTATGGAGTGAAAACCACACCGTTTGGATGAAAGTTTCACTCCAGGACAACGTTAGTAAAGGAGATTTGTTGTGAAAAAGTAGCTAGCTGGCTAGCATTGGCTAGCAACATGGACGTGTCTCTGCTCCTGAGACGATGAGTTTGGGGGCAGAGCTAGTTAGATATAACACTAACAAACAAAGTGAAGCCGGCAGAACTTGGTCAAGACTACGGAGAAATTAAAAAGCAGTCAAAAAATAACAAGTGAACGGATATTTTTTAGGCTTTCCCTAAACTTGAGAGAGGTGAGTAACTTAACACTCATTTTCTACGTGCTGGCTAATCTCTCTTAACTAGCAGCTAGGGGCTTACATGTCCTCTAATGTCAGGCAGTTAATAAATCAAGTAATAAATTGTATGTTTTTAAAACATTTTTCTTCAACAGAGCTGTAATTTAACGAGTCCAAGGCAATGTTAGTCAACTTGATGAGTGGCAATAAGGTCTTTTTTTCACCAGTAGCTATGCTAGTTAGCATCTTTGCTTAGCTCTCTATGCCATAACAAAGATCCTGATGGTGATAATAATGATATTAATGACAATATAAGATGAGTTTAATGATATAAGACGAGGTGCCAAGTCTCAAGCAGAACATTCCAACATTTTAACCACAGGTTTGTGGTTTCCTCCTAACTTTTCACACTAAATATGTTTACTAATAAATATATTATTGTCAACAATTGCATCTTTTTTCAAAATACAAATTAGTGTTAAAATGCAGTATTAGTAACTAATAATGTTTATGAGGCCCCTTGTGTGTCGTGGCAGGCTGTGCTAAAACTTCAACCATATGCTTTTAGTATGAAAAGTGATGTTTTTACTTTTTTGCATGAATATACGTGGGTATAAATACTACGCATAAGTAATTTACTATTAACTGATGGTAAGGAGTATGTTACTGCTGTAATAGAGATCAGAAGGAGATCAGTAATATTGACATTAGTGATAATCACATGGTAAGACGATTGCACATAAGAAGATATTGCACATAATGAAACAATTCAGACCTAATAGAAAACACCACATGGTAAAATGTATGTGTAAAAGTAAAATGTACAATTCTTGCAAGAACATGAATGTTCACTCTTGAGGGAGATCTGGAAAGTTGTCTTAATTTAATAGGAAATTCTAATGGCGACCAGATTTTAGAGGCACTGCAGCTCTCTGAGCTCATCCTGTTCTGCCCCCCTCTCAAACATCTCTGGGGGATTATTTACCTTCCCACTGTTCTTCTTTTTCTCCTTATAGCTGCATATTCTTTCTTTTCAAGAGCTTTAAAAGCCTCTTTTTTGAGGTTGTGCAAATGAAGTCATTTTTGGGTAGCTAAATTACTCTTTAGTGGTGGCTAAAGAGTATGAATTTTTCACATTAAAGCAAAATTCATGATTAGATTAGCAGATTTAGTTTAGGGCCCTGCTGAGAAGTAGAAAAAAGGTAAAATTACACGCTTGGTTATTCTTGCCATGATCTAAAACTATCCCACTACTTTTTTTTTTTTTTTCACAAAACGTCTGCATATTTAAAAAACTGTTCTGTAAAATTTTGAAAAATTGCTGGTTTTCCCCTTTTAAAGGCACTTTAAACAAGGCTTTAAACAAATCTGAAATAGTAAACATTTTACTTTTCTGTGGGACATTTAAAGATATAAGATAAGATAAGAAAGAACTGTATCGCGAGGGAAATTCTTGTGTCATTAGCATGTTCAGGGCAGATTTATACAGTCTTATAGCCACAGGTGGAGAGGATTTCCTGTGGCGTTCAGTCCTGCCTTTAGAGGTGATGAATCTTTTGCTGTATGCTGTGATGGCCTGTTATTCTGGTGCAGCAGAAAGTAATTTTTTTAAACAGAACACAGACAGGTGGTCTGATCATCTAGTTTTCGCTCATTCTTATCTACTCATCCATATTGAGTGTGTCACCTGCTCATACTGAACATTGCTTGAAGAAACAAATTACACTTCAGGACATTTAGAAACTTGGTCCGAGCCAACTCGGCTGGTCTTCAACCAACTCAAAAGGTCGCTGGACCTACACTGATGACCCCCGAATTAAGTTCCAGTAGCTCTTGCCTACAGAGTGACATCTGGGTCTGCACCCAGCTACTTTAACCCTGTCATTCAGCCTTGTGTGCCTCCTCGCTTCCCCCACTCCTTCAAGGAACATCGTCTGGCTCTGCCATCACTACTCACAAGGTAAACCCAGTCCAGACTCTTCTCATTCGTGGTTCCCATGCTGTTGGAATGAACTACAAACAGTGACCAGCGCTGCAGAATCACTCTCTAGCTTCAAAAAACCTCCTGAAGACTCTTCTGTTCAGCGAGCATCTCCTTTCCTGATGCACACTCTATCTTGCACTACTCTCACATAAAGATTCTAGCACTTAGAACTCCCCTCCCCGGTTTCTCACACTGTCCTGAAAGTTCTGAGAAACTATTTTAAGTCGCTTCGGATAAAAGCTTCTGCCAAATGAGTATAATGTAGAGCTGCTCATTATCGCAGGTTTGAGGAGCATCTCTTCCAAACCACAGATTGATTTTACAGTCCCATATGTCACTTTTTGTGCAGGTTTTTCAAAAGAAAGTGCCATTTTTAATGTTCTTGTGGTACCAACACTTGTGGTACAGTGGTTATGGCTTGTATGTGGCCTGTTTTCATACAAAAGTCTTCGTAATAACATGCCTTTCTCACTTGATCCATCCACTTGAGCCATAGAGCCTCTCACTACTCCTGCGTTTCCTTTTGCTGAGGAGAAAAACATGGAAAGATGAGCCATACGCAGTGTCTCAAGAAGTTAACGTTCACATATGATGCGGGCCACGCTCATGTTCTCTGGACTGCACCCAGATTTGAAAATGTCCTTCAAGATCGAACAAATGTATCAAGCTTTCTGTGTGAATTGTGTACATTTTAAAAAAAGAGGCACAACACAACATCCAGTGTTCAGCCTGCTAATTATGCCCTAAATTAACTGTAGCTAAACTGTCCATTATGTATTTACTTGATTGAAATGTTGATACATGCATCATAGATGATAAGTTTTATCATTAAATATTAACAAGCCTTCTGTGAGGCGTGTAATTTGCTTTTACATTAATTTTGCATTGGGCAGCATCTGCAGCCTTACTAGTGGCTGTTTTTTGGGACTTTTTCCAAATGAATTAATACTTTTTACAAACTATCACAGCTTTTTTCTTCCAAAACAGAATGTTGAGGGTTGTGCTCATCTTTACATGTTAAAGCTAAATATATGTTAGGTTTATGATGTGTGCTAGATATCTTTTAGAACTCGGGCCTGGAGTCTCAAAGACACTGACCCTCCAAGACTGGGGTTTGAGTCCCAAGTTATTGTGCATCAAGACCTGATTTAGACTTCCATCAATAGTACTGGGACAAAATATACACAATACGGACAAAAGTATTAGAAAGCTGTCATTACACCAGCAGGGACCTTAATGACATTGCATTCAAATACACCTACTTTAATATAGCTATAACAGCTTCCACTCTTCTTCGGGGGGCGGGGTCAACAGATACGCGACTAACTTTCCTAAGAATGGGTTTTAATTGATTCAAAATTAACTTTAAAATGTTAAAATGAAAGGCCAATCACTTTGAAGTACATTACTAATTGTGTTAATCCCTACGTAGGTTATGTGTGATTATTTTGCTCCTGATCACCCTTTGAAATGCATCGCTTATCTGGCTGTTTCCCATTTTAAAAAGAGCGATGTGATCAGATTATAATCCAGAAGTAGTCAGATGCACATTTTGATAAGTTTCATGTGTAATCGAAACAAACCGCAGCTTGGTTACTGCATGTAATGGTCTGATGTCATGCAGCCTCCAAATAGCAACATAGTTCATGCCACTATATTTAAGAAGCTATTTTTATCATGTGAGACGGTTTATCAGGTAAGACACCCAGCCTTGGAGTGCAAGTGAGACAGAGTGTATGCTTGGAAAATGCCAGAGTACTTGAAAGCAGTGTATTTAGTTTGTGACCGGTGAGTAAAGGCACATAACCCACAACATTTCCTATTTAGTAACTTTAGATGCCTGGAACACTCTGCATTGTGGTTTCAAGATGTTTTAAAACGCAAATGTAAGCATTACGCCTACTTTGCCCTGGTGCCCTACCAGCCTGAAAATGTTAAATATTGCATGTGGAAATGAGATCCTATCTGGATGTAGTAGCTGTGCTGAAAAGGGCAAGTGTAAATGCTCTGTGTCCTGACTGGGTTACAGTTGGTGCACTGAATCCATAGTGGCTCTGTGTTAACAGACAGAACACATCAATCCATTTTAGCATTATGATAGACTCTGGTCTATTGGATATTTTTATTTGATTGATCGTTTCTAGTCTGGCAGTCTAACCAATTTGTGAACTCATTAACTAAAAAGTAGCCTACAATGCAGCAATAGCCATTTAGGTCTATATATCCCCAAACCCCCCCAGTCTTTGAAGGTCTTTTCATTTCCAAAAATACACTTTGCATGACCTCTGCAGGCCATCGAGAGAGAGAGAGAGAGAGAGAGAGAGAGAGAGAATTTGATTGGGGGTGGGGGAGAAAATAGGCCATTTTCACGTTCCCTCCACCCTTGTGTTGTCCTTGGCAACAGCATCCTGTAACCCTCCAATTTGCTGTTTCACCTCAATCACAGTTTTACACTTGCTCTTTCTCACTTGGCAAGTAGACTCAATGTAAATCTCTGCATTTTCTATTAAATATTTTTTCCTGTATTGAATTTGGCTTTATATTTTTGTACTTTCATTATTGACAACATGATCTAAAGTGTGTAGATACATGCTTGTCCAGTATTTTTTTCTGAAATGTATTTGTAGATGATTGTCCCCCAGACGTTACTCCTTAATGCAGTAAAAACCTCTGCTGTTCTGGGAAGGCTTTACACTAGATGGAACAGTGCTATGAGGATTTGATTGCATGCAGCCACAACTATAAGGGGCCACTTTACTTTTATTCAGATCTAAAAGCTTGTGTGTTGAATGGATTAATACCTTTGTTTGGAATACTTGGGTTCTGTGCTTTGCATAATAGCACCACATTTTTTGGAGGAGTAGGTTGTCAAATTTGTGCAGTTACAGCAGACCTGCATAGATAGAAAAATCTGTAATTATTTGTTAAGCCAAAGGGAAGTGGCAGTGGGTTCTGTTTTGCTGGCATACTGTCATTACAGGATTAGACTGTTATAGAAAGGATGTGTCATTGTTCTTTTTTTGTGTCATTGTTCAATTTGCCTTGATAAAGGTATGGCATTTTTTTTTTTAGCTTTGGAGGCGACCTTATTCCCCAATCTCTGTGTCCTTTTTAGGAGTGTCTGCAGGGTTTAGGAAATAGTTTTTGACTGAGTTTTGACTGACCAGCCGGCGCACTGTGTTGACAGGAATTGCTCAGCAACCCATTTAAGGTTTTTTGATAATGCATTAGGAGCCTGTCTGAAACAAGTCTTCAACGAGACTCCGAGTGCCTCCTGGATGCTTGTGGAGTGCCATCACTGTCAGAACAGTTTAGATTCAGTGATCAAAATGTCTGCGGACTACTTTGCTCAGCTAGAATATGAAATATTGTTGGGACGTTTTCCCCTCATCTCTGCTGAAGACAGTCCCATTGGACAGTTCATGGAAACCATGATTTGGTGCACATTGTGGTCAGAACGTCTAATTCCCATCAATTTCAGAAAAGAGCTGCTATTACCATTTCCCTATCCGTGAAGGAGATTTTTTTTTTCCTCAGAACTTTATACTGGTGAAAGTCGTTCTCAAATGTCCGCCTGTCTTCTCTGGCTAACGATAAGAGGAAGTCACTGATTTAGGGAGGCATTAATTTAAGCTGTTTTGAATCTCAGTAGCCAAACAAATGCACTCATCCAATACATCCTTGTGCTATATAAACTGTAACATGTTTATGCTGAGCTCATTAAATTGTAACAATTGTTAAAAAATAAAATTAAAATAAAAAAAAAGTGACCAGAGCAGACATTAAGCCATGCCTAGGACTACAGAACCACGTCACAGAGGCAATACCATAGATCTGTACCCTGTGGAAACACAGGATTGGCTACTATCTCTATCTCATTTTCTTAGACAGCTCTACAGCATATTATGTCAGCTGCATAGTTTGCTATGCAAAATTATTGGTCTAACAAACATGTCACTTAATCTCCCTTAACTCTCTTTGCTCTGTCCGTCATACTTACGTTCATTTTTATCTTTGCTTTACAGTCTTCTTTTTTCATTTTTAGAAGTGTTAGTGTAAGGGATTGTAGTTAATGGTGGATTTTAGTGTTTTCTTTGCCACTTTGCTCCTTTGAAGAAATAACCAGCTGTCGTAATGGGTCTTATCAGAACTATTATTAGGTTATGGCTCCTTGGTATGTGCCGTGGACAAGCAATGTAATTGCCAGACGAGTAGATACGCCTTCTTTTCCTGATTGGTTTAAAGAAAAGTAAATACTGGTCTAATTGGTTTAATGTTGGGTGGTCCACCTAATTTGTTTGTTATTTTTCCCCTTTTAAAGAGCCCAAGGCAGTCACATAGATCACTTTTTCTGAGCTAGGCCTGTGTCCGAGTTATTCTGAAGATACCCCTCCCAGCAATAGTGAAAACTAATTTTAGGGATGCATGGATGGGAGTTGTGGGCTGATGCTGCTATCAGGTATACATATGTAATAGGTTGGATAATGGATTAGCTTTACACAGAAATACAATATTTGTCTCCATATGGCAATGCAGCAAAATGAAAAAAATGCCAACAGTTTTGTACAGTTGCTTCCCTATTCAGTGCAGCTTCTGTGCATTCACAGATGTTGAAAAATGAAAGAAAAACTGATAAATGGTGTACGTGTCCTGAAAAACCTAATAACTGAGATACAATCCAGGTCCTTCATTGATTTCATGGATTTCTTGAAATAACAATTCTGGTCTCATCCAAGCAACTGAAGTTTAACTGATGAAATGTAATTATAGTGCAATGGACATCAATACAGTCATTATCAGAACAAGAATTGCTAATAGTATAATTACTGAATGTTTGGAAACGCTTTGTAAATATAAAAGATAAAGGCAAAAGTAAAAAATGTTAACTAGGTAAACTTAAAGTTGGCTTTTAATTGTGGCCAGACAAGATTAGTCATCTGCTTAATTTGAACATTAATGTTAACTGGCCTTAAATGTCTGCTAGTGTATGACGGGCAAGTTTGCCTTAAACATTTTATGAGGAATGCATAGTCAGATCTCTCATGAGTTTGCAGTTGATTTTTATCAAAATTATTCCTTTAATTTTAGCCATTTTTTTTCTTTCCTGCGGTTGATATCTTTGGGAAATGTTATATGACACTCAAATATCAAATTTAACCAGAATGCACATCCCTAATAAGTAGTAATGGCTTAAAACATTGTTGCAAACCATTACCTTTTCCCTCTGCTAACAGAAAAATGTAGCTCTTGATCATGTTGTATTTTACATGGCCCCCAACAATTTTATTTAAGTTATTTGAAATTATAATAGTAATGCATTCATTTTGTATAGCACATTTCTAAATACTCCAAGTAGCTTTACAAAAGGCAGAAATACAGAGGAGAGACAAAAAAACTAACAATGATAAAATGCTGTATTAACACCATAAATAACAACACAACAGAACACAGTCAACTATTAGATCTTGTTGCAAAGGTAGATGTTAAGAGTGTTTAAATGGGATGATGAGTTTCTAATGCATTAGGAAGGGAGTTCCAGACAGAGGGCCCAACAGCAAAGGCCCTGACACCCCATGAGTGGTATTTGGTTCTTTTAGGAAGGGGAAGGAGATTGGAATCAGCAAAGCGAAGGGAGTGACTTTGCTAAATTGCCCTCAGGTGTGAATGTGCGTTTTTGTCCTCTGATGTTGTCCAGGGTGTTTCTCTGCCTTTTGCCCCATGACTGCTGAGATGGGCTCCAGCACCCTTCATGCCCCTGAGCGGTTTAGAAAATGCATGGATGGATGCATAGTGGTGTCTGAGTTTACCAAAAAAATTACTCATCCCACCACCCCCAACTTATAAAACCACACTAAATCTCTCAAAGTACATGAAACACTGACTATATAGTTTTCATTTGTACTGCTGCACCTTCCAGAAGTATGTTCTGCCAGTTTAGATGATGAATCTGTAATCACTTGCTAAATATGTGCCAAGAAACATTAATACAAGTTACTTTATTGTTGATAATTCATCCAGACTGTACTGCATTATTGCATCAGCATTATAGTAAACAAAATTGTTATAAATGTGATATAATACATCTAAACAATTTGTTTGACTTGCCACCATCTGAATTAAGAGAAATAAATAGCCTCTCTTTAATCACAGTGATCTGGGAGACATGTCAATAAAGATGCAGTAAAAGATGAAAAATTGAGCCCAGAACTCAAGCCAATTTGGCAGCTCTAGCACTTTGAGTTATGGGATTCCTGCCAAGTGTCCTTGAGCTCTGACAGCCGTACTGAGGATACAGTGTCAGCATTTTGTCCTGTGCGTGTCTCTGCACTGAGTTAAGCCCAGTTCACACGCAGCCAATGAGACAAGACAATAGAGATTTTAGTTGTAAACAGCCGTTTTAAAGAATGCCATCATAAAACCGAGTGTCCATACTGAAGTGACAGTCGTAAAATAATGGTTTCATTTGACAGTTTCTGAAACTTTAGAGTCTTTAATATAATCTAATTTCTTTCAATAATCTAACCCACCTTCACTTTATATTAACATGTTGTGTAAGAATCAGAATGAGGGGACTTTATTAATCCCAGAGGATTTTTTTTTTTTTTTGTTGCTACAACTGTACAGAGACACAAATACAAGAACAATATAAAATATCGTATAAGTCAAGACTAAAACTAGAAAATACTCTGAGAATGCTTAGTGCTAAATTTCTGTGCTATATAAACAAAATGATATGGTCAGTAAGAGAAGTGGATATAAGTAGATAAACGAACAAATTACTGCTAAAGTGGTTTACTAGTAACACAAATAGTGGTTTTAGTGATCTGATCATAAGTGAACAAGATGTGTCTCAAATGACTTTGCAGGGTCAGCATGGGATCAGATTTGGTGACTGGATGAAGGAAACCAACTGTGCATTTACTGTGACTGCCTCTTGTTATGTCCTCTAAAATGTCTTGTGGTTCTTTGTGTTTAGACTACTATTGCAACATGTACACATAGAGTAGCGGAGCCAAAAAACTATGCAGGTGCTTCTTTTTCTCCTGTGATGATGAAGCTGATTAAGGTTCTTTGGTGCTATTGACGATGCATCAGTGTGCTTTTGCTATTACAGTACATGTGTGTCCCTGACCATGACTCATTGCAGCCTGTTCACACCTGGACTTGATGCCATCCAAGCAGATTAGATTAAACAGGGCGCATGTTAAAGCCAGGTGTAAACAGGACCAAAGCTGATTTTGACTTCTAGCCTTTCAGTCAATCCAGCTTGTCAATTAATGAGACTGAAGTGGAAAGCAGAGAGCTTGCCGCGGGCATTAGGTTTTGCCATGCTAAATATGGGTGATGCTGTAAATATGATACTTCAAGATATTTTCATGTTACTCAGTGTGCCACAATATTTATTTTTTCTTTTATCTGATAAGTTGAAGCACCACAAATAACCAGTTTTGCCACGTTTAAAAAAAAAAAAAAAAGTCAAAAACTATGAGTACAAATGACTTTTATTCACACACTAAATTGTTCAATCAAATTAAATATAGGACCAATGATGCTGTTTGTAATGAAATATGCAGTTGGTGTGGATGGAGGATGACTGACAGCCATCATGATGTTAAGGCCAGCATTGTAATCTCCCATCCTCCGTCCATACCAACTGCATTGTACACTCTGACGCACACACACACACACACACACACACACACAGTGTCTCTACTATGATGTAGAAAAATATGTTTATTACCTATTTCTGATTTATTGCTTAATTGCGGGGATTTCCCAGCGGATCGTAGGGCGATAGAACTGATGAATATGTATTTTTAGGTGTGTCAGCAAGAGAGCGCAAAAATGAAGTATGGGTTTATTCTAATTACTATAATGGCCCCTTGCACCTGATTTACTGAAGCAGAAACAGCTTTTTTAATCACGCTATTTACCACCCAGTGAAAGCATGGTTTAATTTAGGCAGAAACATAAAAATTAGTTTTAAATCTACATGGTTTACACTGGGGATGGACATTTCAAGCAAATACATTATTTGATATTCGCTGGGATCTAGCTATTCAAGCTTTTGTAGTTACTAATTAATGACTATGGCTGTATAAGGTGTGCAGAAACTACAAACACAGTTATAAGACTGGACTCAGGACTGCATTATAAAACTTACCTTCTAAAACTGAAGGTAGCAGTGGGCAGAATAGGCAAAAATTTAGATCATAGTAGTTTTAGATCATAATTTACATTTCTGACGGTTTCGGTATATATCTCGCTATTGGGGATTGGCTCTTTCCCTCCATTTCAAATCTTTTAGAAAACAGTAAAGCTGATTTCAGTGGATAACAGTGGCTTATTATACGAAGTTCACAAGCTTGGCTAGATAGGCCATTTAATTTTTCAGTCAAGATTGTTTGATACCGTAGTGCTAGTAATATATTGGAGGAAAAAGTAGAGGAAAAAAATTTATTCTTTTTACAGCAATATAATTCTCCTTAGAATCTGATGCTTCGTGTAATTTTACAACAGTCTCATCACTTCTACCTGGACCAGAATTTAGTTTGCATCTCCAATTAGTAGAAACTGCTGCAGGGTGGTGATGAGCATACCTGCTCTTTTTGCAGCAGATGAAACATGAAGTGCCTACAACAGTATTATACTTGTGATGTGTTTATTTGTTTGACTGGAAAAGGGAGTGATTTCTTATTATTTGTACATGTGGATTTATTTAAGTATCACAAGTTAAGGATACAGTCTGGTGCTGCAGAAATTTTGGATGAAACTGCCAGCCTAAGCAGACCTGTCAGTTATGGCATCTGCTGAATGACATGCATACTTTGGAGTAATACTGACTAAAATAGAATATAAAAGGTACTTCAATTCTGCTGATTCATCCAAATTAGGAGATCACATCATATAATGGTAATAGCTTGCATGTGTACAAATTAATAAGAACTTAATGTTTTAATTTCATTAATTCATATTTTGTCAGACCACTGATCCCAATCATACTGCATACATGTACTACACTTTTCTGCCATAAACAAGGAAAACCTTTCCCCAACTGCCACTGGAAATACCCTGTTACATACTGTTTCTAACTATGTCGCAAGTGTTTGCTGTTTCTGCCCAATTATTTATTGCGTTCCACCTCAGTCTTTGCATTTTTGGCACACTTAACAACTTGGCTGCTAGTGCTAGTATGCAGTTTGTCTTAATACTGTATTACAAAACAGTGTAAAATTGTATTCTTTAGTTTGGTTGTCATGGATGTGTGCTGTGGCAGACGATCGTTTGTTAACAAGCTTGTCACTTGCAAAGTTTGCTAATCAAAATGGCTTTCAGTCCAGAAGACTGAATTCTGATTAAGAACTTGGTTCTGCTAAAGGGTTACAGCAGTCGTCGACTGCTAAAAGAGTTCCCACAGAAAGGTGATATCATTTTATTTACATCAAACACAAAGCAAGCTAGTGTTGAGATACTGTTTGGTTGATGTGAGTAATTAATAAAATTTATCACAGAAACTATGTACCAAATATTATGTAAATCTGCAGACTTTTGTAGATGTGATGAAAAACATTTTGGTGTGTTTTTTCCACTCACAGTGTAGTTTTTTTATTGCATTCTCTCTTTAGTCCTGTCTTGCCTGCTCATGGGTAATATTGTGGTGGTGCACCTTGTGTAATGTGTACATGGTTAAAATGACTAACCTGTACATGACTGGACTTGACTTGACATTGTGTATTTCTGTTTCCATTCAGGTCATTTATCAAATTATGTGGCCCATAGTGCGTATTCTCACTGGTCTGTTCAGTTCTGGACAGTTAGGTTTTGTTGTTGGACTTCAGACAGTGTGTGAAGTCTACTTTGTGATAATATAAAATATTAAAGAAATCTACAGATTTTTTTTTTTGTCAGTCATCTGTGTCTTTTTGTTGTATGTTGCAGGGCTAGGGCACGACTGTTAGAAAGCACCATGATATCAGTAAGGTTTATTTTTTGGTGTTGACAGTCAACAAAATTCCTGGTTTATAATGATAAAAGTGAATCCTATGGGGTAGCCACCCCTCTTTCTTTTTGCCTCAGGCATGTGCTTTTATTTCTTATCTGTCACTGTCTGCTACGTAACTGTTAACACTCTGCTTTCAGGAAAGTGCTGCATTATTTGAGGCTTTGTTTGTTGATGGATGAAGGTAAAAGATAATGACTGGGAACACTGTGAGCACTATGTTCGTCAGTTTGGTGTGACCACGCTGACTCTGAGGTTAATGAACATCATCAGTCAGGATTAATCCATATTAATTGCCAACATTATCATTGCAGGCACCATTGTCATAGCCCCTGTGTTCTGTTGATTAACTTGGGAATGACAAAATAATCCAGGCTCTGTCTGTGTTGGGACTTTATTAAGCTAAAAACCTCTCAGGGGAGTGTTCTAAAACAACAGCAATGCTGATACTCCCTGTTTTGTTTCTGCTCTGCAGCAAACTACGATTGCCATCTCTGTTGTCTATGAAAACTCATTGGAATGAGGCCAGACGTCCCAGAAAATATTCCATTGTCTTGTACTGGACTGACCTTTAAGATGTAATTAGACGGTTTATGGAATTATATTTGCTGAATCTCACATTTTCAAGAGGGGTTGCGTAAAGGGCGCGGCTGTCGAAGGAGGCTTCGTGTCTGCTGACGAAAATGTCAGGCCTCATCATCAGCGGTAGGAACGAGACAGCAGGGAGGCATAACATACTTCAACATGACTTCCTCATTCATCCACAGAGTCACAGGAGTCACAGGCTTAGAGCCAACTTGTTTTTGTTTCTGTTACTACTGTGATCAATTGTAAATCCCAGTGAATGAGGTCAGCTGCTCATTCAGTCATTTTAGTTTGGCTTTCTATCTGAGTCAGTCAGGAAGTGTGGAAATCCCACATGTAACATTTCTAATGTGATGGTGCTTGTTCTGTTGGATTGCACTGTTTGTGACTTTTGTCTTGGCTGGAGGCTCTTGCATAAAATGTCCTGTAATGCAGACAGATCCATATGAAAGATTCAAGGCTCTGGTTCAATTTTCTCTGGCTCTGATGTTCTGTGCTCCGGGGGAGAGCATGGCCGGGTGGATCAGACGCCCTGCAGCTGGCCTGGTGTGGCTTGGCACCGTCCACGCTCATTAGTCTCACATAAGCCAGCCTGCCACCGCTGACAGGAAGCTGCCACAGGGTGCCAACACCCCTCCACCCTTCACCCTCCATCCAGCCCGTCCCCCCTACCCCTCTCTCCTAACTCGGAAAGGACTGAAGAGGGACGACAACAGTGGGTCCTTTATGCCGGCCAGTTTTTGTTCAATGGACATTACTTGTGCTCACTGGTCTGGTAAAGTGTTGTCCCCCAAACACATTTAACTTTCGATCTCAGCCTCTGTGCTCTCATGCTACCACGCATGCTTTCATTGTTCTGGATGTATTTTTTGTAATGGCAACATTATGACCTGCACATGTAATCCAGTATGCCCGTGAAGACGCAAGTCAGGTAAAAAAAAAAGAATTCCCTTTTTATGTTTTCCACTGTTGCTGTTTATTTTTTCATCTTTATTCTCTTCATAGTCTTCTCCTTGTTCTAGTCTGCCCCATTTCCATTACTGAAAGTTTCATTTTCATCCTTCAGAGCTCCAAGATAAAATTCACTGTTTTCTGTATTTATGATAAACATATTTGATATGGTTCTACACCAGTTTCTGCATGGTCCACACTATTCCAAGCCAAGACATGAGTGGGCCTTGTGCTGCCTCAGTTCTGAGCTCAAGGCCAGATTAAATCTCAGTGCACACACCCACCATATGTGGCGCACCCAGGCAATTTGAAGATGGCAGTCTATTTGTGAGATGAGTCCAGGGAAAGTCCCCGTGATGAGCATTCTAGGTTGACATCTGTTTATGAAGCCTGATTTAAATATGAAGTTCAGTGGAACTGTAATTTCACTTCCTTTTTTACTCAGCTGGCATGGGAGTCTAAGAGCTGTTCAGGGGGACTGTTCTCAATATTTCAGAAACAGGTGTTGTCTTGAGGGGCTAGCATGACCAACTGACTGGACCAACTGACCAAGATGGTGACTCAGTCAGACACTATGTAGAGAGGCACTAATATGACTCATCCATTCCATTTAAGACATTTTAGATGTGGTACAACTATGCCTGTTCATATGTCATGAAAATATTTTCAAAAGTGGGCTTAATTTTTAAGGAGAAACGTGATTATTTGAAGCCATTTTTGAGAGCACTCAATTCCTAACTTCCCTCCGGGACAAAGACCAGTTGTGAGAACTGGACTAAAACATACCACTCCTCCATTCTCGAGTGGCAAAACTGAGAGGTTTCCTTCCTATCATCGGGATCCCACAGCTATCCATAACTGGGAATCTAAGAGTGGGCACATTTGGCCCTGTCGCTGCAGTGGAGCTGACCAGTCATAGACATCCGGCCACTTACCTACGTACTTAAACAGTTCATTTTCTATTTCGAGCTGTTTCTTTGCGCGGTGACATTGCAAATGAAATCTGGTGGAACTTCACATGCCTTCACACTCAATAATATCCTTAAAAAATTCTTTTTTTAAATTAATTGGCTACAGACATAATTATGCATTTTTACTAATGAATGTTTGCACTACACTCTATATTCAGAAGTCTCCGAGTGAACTGTGGACCAAACTGTGAAATAAAGGACCTTAAAAACTACTCGAAGTATTTGTCCTGGGGAGGAAAAAAAGTCTTGACAGAGGCACCCTGTTGGTGTTGAGAATACATCAAAAACTGCCCCTGTCCGTTACTTACATAACTCCTGTGTCTGCTTCAACACATGCTCTGGATCCCTGGAGCACTCAGACAGCTATTCATTTATTCCTTCTCCACTCCTGTCACTCATCTTGAGAGACATTTGTTTTATCAGACACTGTAATTAGCATTTCTTTCCACCGCCGTGTGTTTGTATAATGAGCATTGTGTGTTTTTTTGTTGTTTTTTTTTTTTTTTTCCCCTGAGAGGTTGTTGGCTCAATATTTGAGGGTTACTATCTATCTATTTGTTTATTTAATTATTTTCAATGATAATGTTAGCCTGTTTGGTCTATCTTTACTTCATGGAAATGTCAATTTATCATTTCCTGTGCTGCAGCTCTTGCTGATTTAATGGTTTCACTGCCCAAATACTCCCACTAAACCTCGTCCTTGAGCATGAAATGGAGGTCTAATAGCCATTCACTATGGTCTCTTTATCAACCTTTCAAAAACAGGTGTCTTCTAGAAGGGCTGATTTTCGTCCCCCACCCCCGATCTTGACCAAATGATTCTGTGTACAAGATGGTAATTTGAAGTCAGACATTAAATGGCAAAAGGTTAGTGTTATTAACAGAATGACCTCTCCAGCACAGTCCATTTAAGTGTTTTGAATTTTGTTTGTTTTAACTTTGGTTATACATCATAAAAATTATTTCCATAATTTTATCACTGATCACCACCTGGTCTCTTGGAGAACTCCAAACTGTACTGGACTCTGGCTCTCCAGAACCGGGCCTGATGACACTGCTCTAGTAGTTTGAAAAAACTGTGATCTTGGAGATCCATGTGTGTCTATACTGGGCATTCTAATTTTATTTGGTCTCTCAGCTGTAACCCTTAAGCTCTTTCCTAGCTGGAATTTGCTGTGGTCAATAGATGAAAAAGTTTTGCAGACACTAAGTTGACATTGGCACGAACTGTTGGTACCAGATGCTTAGGATTGTTGTCCCTACAGGTGTAGTGATTAGTTGTAGTTTGGTTTGGCTAAAGTAAGAAGAGAGTTTATTTACTTGTCTCTGCTGATTCGCTTCCTGCCAGGGTCCTGAAGACTTGCTGCTCAGTTGTGTTTATGCAAATGTGTCTTTTAATCTGAGTTGGCATTTTGTTTGTAAGGCAAAGTTCATAAGGCTACATAACACATAAACCATTCATGACAACTGAAAGAAACCTACATAAACATTTAGAAAGGCTTATTCCATCAATCGTCAGTTGTCATAACACCTTCTGAGGTGAAATAACATCAAAATAGATCAAAAAAACTCATAGAACCCTGAGGGTCCTTTTTTCTATTTTCTGTTTCTTTTCTAAAATTTAAAGCCTTAAACAAAGTATAATGTTTCTTTTTTCAGCGCAATCTAACCAATTCAGTTATTTTTTTTGAATAATTAAAACTGTTTTTTTAATTATTCTAAAAAATGGAAAAAATTATTTAATTATTACATTTTTTTAGATTTTAAAAACACACACTCCCCTCTCACACCCACACATGATTGGGCTTCTTTTTTTTTTTAGATCAGAGTAAAATATATATATATATATATATATTTATATATAGCTATTTTGACTT
>JBBIGA010000153.1:4466860-4492977 GCA_037576975.1 Alestes dentex
CTCTCTCTCTCTCTCTCTCTCTCTCTCTCTCTCTCTCCCTCTCTCTCTCTCTCTCTCTCTCTCTCCCTCTCTCTCCCCCCCCCATACCCCCCACTCCAGAATAAGTTATCTAACATGATCTGGATTTTTAAAATTTAACCTTCAATAAAATACAGTTTAGTCTTGCACATTGCAAGTTCTCTCTCTTTCCCCCTTTCACTCTGTCTAACTTCCTCTCTGTGGTCTCACGCCTACACTTCAGGCTTTGTTTACTGCTTAATTAATTCACAAGCTGTCAGAAGGGAAGGTTTGATGAGGGTGGAGCGGTTGCAGGGTATTTGCCTCATATTGTGATTAATGCTGGTGAGGTATTCCCATATGTGCCCCAACACTCTGTAACCACTCATCTGTCCTCTTTCTGTTGCTTATTTATCGTTTCTGGATTTGAATATTTCTATTTTAAAAGATGAAAGTACTATTACACCAGCCTCCTACAATCAGATAAGTAATACGGTTATGCAATTTATGGGTTTTTGGAGTGGATTCTGGAGAAGTCTTACTGTTTCCAGCAGAGCTTCACATTGAAAACACTGAAGTCCTCTCATTGAAATGTCATGGGTGTTATGGAAGTCCACCTTTGAAGGATTAATCAGAGCTCTCAAATTGCTATTCAGTCTCTTGGTTCATTTGTTGCCTTCCACTGCTATTGATTGTTCCTTGGTAAAGGGAGTGATTCAGCGTCCCAGATCAGTGATTTCACAAAATGGACTATCGACAGAGTAATTCCTTTCAGAGGTAACTGGAGAAGATATATACAACATGGACATCTATATATAGTGACATTGATGTTTAAAGCACATACTATTCCCAAATTTATTATTAATTAATTTGATTCTAGAGTCCTATATAAATTCATAGGGTTTTTACAGTTTAATGCAGTTTTAGTCATTTTATGACTGGGAAAATTTCATAGAGCTAAAAATTCTGACAACCATATCAGCCAACAAAATTTAATTTGGCCAAAAATCAAACTGACCCCAATAGTTAGAGCCACCTTATTGATCAGTGATATGTTAGTCATTTTTATTCATTTTATCCATGGGGCAGCTGGTGGCCTAGTGGTTAGGGTGTTCACCCTGCAATCAGGAAGTTGTGGGTTCGATTCCCAAGACTGCTAAGCACCTCTGAGGTACCCTGAGCAAGATACTGTCACACAGGCACTGCGTTCCTGGCTGCCTGCTACTTCACTTGGTGAATGGGTTAAATGCAGAGGAAGAATTTCGTGCTGTATGACAGAAGGGTCAGTTTCACTTCACTTCACTTCCATATATGATCCACCCAAACCATTTTTGCCTTGGACATTGAATAGATTGGAAGTTTTCTACACTTTTCTACATTGGCATCATTTTTGGGTGTTGATAATCTCAATTTCCTGTACAAAATTATACAGATGATTTTCCTTTCTGAGATGCTGAAACTGGAGGAAATCCAGTCCTTGCTGTTTCAGCAAATAAGCTTTGTTTTGTAATAGTTACTGTTTGACATCCTTTAGGAAATTATAGGACATCTATGACTATTGAGAAAGTGCTGGATTTTCTGTGGCCAGATTCTGCTATTGATTTTTAGAGCAGTTCAAAAATTCAGTACCCCATATTTATGAGCTGCGTCTGTGGAGATAAAATAGGAAGACAAGACTTTAGCACAGACTGCCTTTGCCAGACTGTGGAAATTGAACTATGCTTAGTAATTTCACTGGTCTGTGTTTGGGCAATCTGAACATGTTCAGTGAATCTCAAAATTTGCAGAGGGTAAGCTTCAGAGCCTTCCAAGCCTTCTGGAAATGTAGTACATGTCTAATTTTATTTTTTATTCATGATATTCATACTTAGATGATTCGCTGTGGCGACCCCTGAAGGGTAAAGCCGAAAGAGAAAGAAGAAGATTCATGATATTCATACTTGAATTTAAACTATGCAACTGTTACATCTCCGCTCATTTAATTTTTCAGTTTGAGTTCATTGGTTAATTTCTTGAAACAGAATTTGCCCAATCATTATTTATTTCTCTGTGGTAGATGCAGCCAAACAAACTTTCCCTTTGGTTAGGCCTTGCCAAGATAGACTGAAGGCCTTAACCACCAGAAGAATTAGTAATAGTAATAGAGGCATCAGCCACTCTTAATTTTTACTTCCAGAGATCAACTCCCGACATTCTAGAAGTCCTAGATACATCACTTACTGTGAATATGAGAAAACCGTTTGATTTCTGTCAGCAGCAGGTTTATGTTGGTAAAAGTGCTGCCTATGAGGTCAAATACAAATAAATGTCTTTTCCAAGCTGAGAAAATATACCGATTGTCTGTTACAAGCTTCAAATGTCAGCCTGTCCCAAAAAATATTGCTAGAATTCCATAGCTGTTCAAGCTGAAATTTGCATAATCATAGGGATGGGATTTTATTTCTTCATTTTTTACATTTCTGGTCCAAACTGAAGAATTTGGAAATCCCAATCCAGATTCTCTTTGCTTGGAGAGAATAGTATTGCAGGATCCAGCTGAACACATTGTTCTCCACACCTCATTAAATTAAGGGCGCCCTCTTTCTGACGCTGCTTTTAAATCCTTCCGTGCTGTAGTTTAGTTGAATGATTTAAGACTTCTTCAGGATAGTTGTCATGGACCATTTCATACAATTGAATAAATGATGAAATCTCACCAGCCCTGCTGCCATGCTGAGAATGTGAAGCAGGACAGTCATGCGAAGTGGAGTTCTGCATGTGAAGTAATGATCAAAAAATTATGATATATAATTTTTGATGATGTAGTCATTTAACCAAATGATTCACAAAATGCTGTGACACTGTACTTGCTTTTAACACAGCCAGACATCCTGAAATTTCTGAAACATTTTTATCCTCAGACAAGTTGACAAGATCATTTGAAGTGTACAGAGGAAATCAGGGGACAGGCTATAATGAAAACTGATTGACTGTGTTTCTTATATCTGTATCAAAAAAAATTTCACAAATTCTTTTAAAAATATGCACAGGTCCGTGACTGAGATTTATCCAAATTTGTGATTGTCTTAGGCTGAACTCAAAATTCATTTTGGGTATCTCACAGCATGCCTCACTTTTAACCATTTAGCCTACATTTCCCCTGCTGTCCTTTTTCTCATTACATAATTATTTTTCCCTTCTTTCATTATTTAAACCAGTGTTTGTATTCTGAAACCCTGCTCTCATTCATGTCCAACAAGCCCACTCTGAGAAAAATGAGAAATAAGCAGAAAATTGTATTCAATACAGAATAGTGCTTCCAAAATGGCATTTTGTATCTAGCATGTATAGAAATATAACTTAAACATGTGATAGCTAATATATAACTGTATTCTAGCAGCAGCACACAACATGAAAACAGAGCAGTTTAGAGAGTTTATCTGGTCTAAAAGGTTTGGACTGTTGCTTAATAAAAAAGTTGGTGGTTTAAATGTATGGTCGGTGGCATGTTATTTTAGAACAATATTTCATTATTATTTTATTATTATTATAGATTAATAACTGTTTTGGAATGTTCTGTTTTTTTATTTATTTGTTATATTAAAATGGCTGTTGTCAATGCACAGTAACCAGAGCTGTCATGTCAATTTATAATGGGTCGGTTTTGGACAGACTTTTGTTGGTCTCAGGTCAGATTTGGCCTCAAAACTTGCAGTTTGGGTTTCGTTGTGACTGGACAGAATTATGTCAGATGTGCTGCTGTGTGTAAATTTCAGGCCAGGTTATAACTGACTCCGATTTCCATGTAGTGGTGGTGATAGAAACCAGGTGTGGTGATGTCTGCAACACAAACATAACCATTTTATTTATGACCTGAAACAACCAGTGAACCTACACGTGTTTTCTGAGTTTTTAGGTGAAATGTTGGGGAGGGGGGTTTCTTTGGCAACCGTTTGCTCTCACAGTGTCCTGGTGCATTAATATATTTAAAATGTTATGTTTTTGTCCAAAACTTCCTTGAATAACTACAGTGAGACATTGCCTCACGAGTAAGGCAACATATTAATAAAGTAACTGTCAGAGGTAGATTTGAGGTATTAAACGTCCCCATTACCACCACTGGTCACACTTGGTAGTTTTTCTAGAACGACACTTCAAACTGGTTCAGTTCAGATTTATTTGAAGCGAAGTGTAGAACAGAAATATGCACATGTAGTTCCTAAGCCGACCAAAGTGTTTGCTAAATTGAAACAGTTAAGACAAATCAGCTATTCTGGGATGATGCAATGAAAGTGCAAATCAGTCAGCAATGTAAGGGTTTGTTTGTTTGTTTGTTTATGTTAAATGTAAAGTGCATTTTTCTGTAGCCTATTTCATTGGCCATAGAGGTTATGGGAGAAAAAATGTGTATGAAACTTTGAATGAAACTGTAGTCTTTCATGAGTTTCTTTGCTTCAGAGTCTTTCGCGTCCTCGTTCTATCATTGCCATTGTGTCTCCTCTTATTTGCTCCCAAAACAAACAGGATTAGGCCCCTTAATGCCCTTAGCTAGTCTTTAATCTTTTCTTTCGTTGTTGCTGTTTTATCTATGTGCCTCTCTGCATCCTTGTAGTGTGCATTTCTCTCTTTTTCTCTCACTCCCTCTTTCCTATCTTGCATATCTCTTCATTTCACATTTCTCTTCACTTTCTTGTTAATTGTGTATGACAGTAGCTTTATTTCTTACATTAGACAATGATATTGACAAAAAAAAAAATTTCCTGGTTCAGACCAATTGTTCTCTGTGGACCTTCAGCCGACACTTTGGATTCCTAATTGTGTAATTCTTCAGCAAGTTTTTTCTTCATGCATTTTAATGTGATTTTGTGTCTGTACTTCTTGCACTTCTCTCAGCATGGAGCAGAATGCACTTATTTCTATCCTGTTCTCAGTTCAGCCCCGCTGTACATGCTCAGCTGAGCCGAGGCTCATCTGCTGGCCACTCACGCGTTCTTTCATCGCGCCACACTAGCTAGCTGCAACTTGGTGACAAAATCTAAAGCGAAGTCTCTCGGGCCTCGGCTCAACCCACTAATGAGAACTGTGTCTCCTGACCACAGAGGAAAATCTGCTGCGTGACATCAGCCTAATGATCACAAAGTAGGAGAGAGAGCACTTCCCAAGCTGCTTTCTGGGTTTTTCCTCAATCATGATCATTTCTTGGAGGAATTGTATTCTCCCAGCTTTTACTTTGTTAGGTAACAAGCAACTTTGTAGAGTAACTTTATATTCATAATGAGGTTGGTCTAAATTTCAGACTATTTTCGGGACTGCAGATTTTCTTCAATTTCTGGGTGAGCAGTTTGGTGATGTGTTACTGTGTTAGCTTGGAGGTGGAGCAAGCAGGGGAGCAGAATTCCTGCTGGCGTGATTAATTTAGGTTTTTTCAGAGCATATGTGAGGGTTTATATATGTTCAATAAAGTGAAAATCATAAGAGAGAATGAGGACAGCTGTGAAGAAACACAAAACAATACAAGTGGCATCAGGATGGTGGGCTGTAATGGCAGCTGCAGGTGGGCTTTGGGGAGGCGAGGGAGTTCAGTTAAAAAGAAGTAGCCATGTAGTTTGCAGGGCAGTGCACCTTGCATAATTAATCTGTGATATAAGAAAGACTGAATATAGAGAGCTTGTAAAGAAAAATAGGGTAAAGGAACTGCATAAACAGTAAACAAGTTGCTGATGGATCAGATCTTACCGGTTTGTTTCCCAGATAGTTTACTTATGCAGTAGTCATTTTTAATGTTTTTTTCTCTTGTGAGCAGCATTTCTTCCATTCCACCTCAGTTACTGTATGAATCTTGCTGTTTGTTGAGTCTGCTTTTCAGCAATTACATTGACGGACTCTTTCTAGGTTTCACTGCACCACTGACTGTGTTTATGAGCTTAGCAGGGATGCCAAAAATGACAGATAGATAAGAGAAGGAAATGTGTGTTAGGAGAATCCACTAAATGGCCCTGACATGTTGATGATATCTCCTCCAAAGTGGCCCCGGAGTGATTAGCATCACATTTTATTCTGGGCCGGGCATCCACGTGTCCTTGCCCGAGGTTTTGTTTGTGCTTAGCGTGCCTGTGTTGTATGTATGATCATCTCGGGTCAGGTTTGAAGTGCGAAAACAAGACCGAGGTCTGTTTACAGTTTCACCAGGTTTTTACATATTGCTTTGCACTCCTGTGGGTAATGTGTCACTGCTGTTGGATGGTAAAAGTATCAGCAGTCACGCTTTCTCTCCCTGTAAGAAGACGGGAGCCAGCCGTCCTCAGGTGCCCTAGCACCCTGTCACTGAAGTGACATTTTCATTAGTTCCCAGCCATCAGAGCTCTGCTTTAGCTCTTTTTATTTGGCAGCAGACCTATCCTGCTTAGACTTCCTCCTTGAAACAGGAAGGTTGCCATAACTGCTTATTTTACCCCTTTTTCCCCCCTTTTAAATGAGGCCATGTGCTTTGAAGTCATACACTGGACACATGCATGAGACCTGAGCGCATTTGTATGTGTGAGGAAGAGAAAGAGGGACTTTTATTCCCAGTTCAAGGTCTGTTATTCTATGAAAAGCTGACACATCCCTTCCATCAACTAACCCCTCCATTGGCACTACCAGGAAGGCTCCTCAGAGCTTTGGCAGCGAGAGATAGCAAGCAATCTGAACTGCCCGAGTTCTGAAAGCCCCTCGTAAAAGACGTTTGTTAGTGCTTCATTTTTAACAGTCACTGTAAGAAACTTTGACATGTATTCTAGACTGAAATTAACATGTTATGTGATTCTGTGGAGTTTAAAATGATTTCATAATCCTATGTAGGTCTTTGATCCTTTTTTGTGTTATTGTGTTTCATAAATCAGTGCTTTGTATTTTATTTCTGTTAACTGTTTTTATCTTTCCTTTTTGTCATCTTTAAAAAAAACTAATTTAATTCCATCTCTTATTTCCTAAGTATTGTTTTTTATAGAACTGGAAAAATTGCTTATGCACTGACTGCACAGAGACACAAAGACGAGAACAGTATAAAATATAGTATTTTAAAAGGAAAATACTCAAAGTCAAAATAAGAAAATACTTGTTTACTCGTACTTAACACATATTACATTTTTTCTTTATAAAAGAATTAATTCTGCATTATTTGCTACATGAATATTATTCACGGAATAATAGTATCAATACGATATGAATTCATATTGCAGTTTTTGTTACATGTTTGTGCAGGCTGTGAGGACATTGTGGTTGAGAGCATCTCGCTGGACTCCGTGGTGGCCATCCTGAAGTGGAGCTCGCAGCCCTACGGCTCCAAATGGGTCTATAGGCAGGCCATGCACTTTCTGTGTGAGGAGTTCAGCCAGGTCATGACTTCAGACGTCCTCTACGACCTGAGCAAAGAACATCTGCTCGCCGCCATCCAGTCTGATTATCTACAGGTGAGCAATTTACTACACATTACAGACCAGTGTGGTGCACTGGCAAATGAGAAATACGAAAAGCAGATTATAATTCAGATGCTGTCTCTCATTGTAGTGTATAAATGATTGTGGCTCATTTTAGTGAACCCCAAGAAAATTGACTGAAGCATTTCTTTCCTTCAGGTCTAGTAGAATACAATTATAGATTTTGCTCACTCGCTAAATTGAATTTTGCTGTGTATTGACATAATAATAACAACTTTTCTATTTCACCTCAGCCTTTGAAAATGAATTCCAGCCAATCTAGCAGGGGCAATAGATTGCAGTTCAGCATAATTGGCACTGGTCTCCTTTGCTAATATAACCTTGACCTTGTTCTATCTACAAACCTTCCTAGGCCTCTGCAGCTCCTTCTATTCGGGGCAGCAGTGTGTCAGTGTCAGGTTGTTTTCCTGCCTCTGCTGAATCAGGACTCTTGCCCTCAGAGTCTGCATTTTTTTCCCCTTGCAGGCACAAATGAGTCAGCTGTATCAGATGGCCTCTTAACTCTTCTCAGTCAGCTTTGCTGGGCCGTGTTTTCTTCAGCAGAAGGAGTAGAGGCCTTAACTATGACACTGATGTAGTCATCTAGTCCCACTGGTGACTGAGAGAAAATATAAGCAAGAGTGGACAGCTTGATGGTTCTGCTTGCCATAGCAGCAGACACTCTGTTGACTGTTTGCTTCACTGTCTTGATACTGTGGAGGAGGATTCTAACACCTTTAAATAATGAGTATTGAGTGAGAATAGGCTTGTAGCAAAAAACTGCCAGAGTTATTGGCAAATTACCTATTTTCAGTGCTGGAATGTGGAGAAAATAGCCGTTCAGCAGCCTTAATTACCTGCTTTGATTATAAAGAGAAGATGAAATGCTACAGAAAGGTGACCTGTTTTTGTGTGTTTGGTCTTGAATATCCTGGCGTGCTGGACAAACTGTAGCTGGCACTGGCTGCCCTCAGCGATACAGACAGAACCAAAATGAAATTCAGTGTCAACTAAATCTGCTCTTCTCTGCCTCCCACAGGCCAGCGAGCAGGACATCCTCAAGTACGTGGTGAAGTGGGGAGAACACCAGCTCATTAAAAGGATGGCTGATCGGGGTATGAGCAGAGCCTTTTCATGCCAACTTGGTTTTAGAAATAATACAGAGCTGCTGGGCTGAAAACAGTAACCAAATATTTACATTTTGTTTTAATTGTGTTAACCAGTAACTTGAAGTTCACCCTATAATCCTGGTTTTTAAGTGCATTTAGTATAAGACTGATTAAAACTAATAAGGCCCAAATAGCATTTTATACTTCAGATACTCATTATGCTTTCCGAAGAAGTACCTGAATACTTGTTCTCAATACCACTCTTAAAAATAATTCTATTTACTTTTCATATTTAACTCTAATTTTATTGCTTTTTTTTATAGTTTGTTTTTAATCAAAATATTCCTGTTTTTGATAGTTTTGCACACTCATACTCATTCTATTTCACAAAGATGTTAATGTTCTGTCGGATGAATGAATATGGATTTTTGCTTACCAAAAAGCAGCAGTGTTCCAAAAGTAAGCTCAAGACATGAATAGAAAATAAATTATTTGTTTAGTGACCTTACCATCATGTTGCTAGAATTTTCCCTAATAAGGTTTCATTTAAGGCAGAACAAAAAAAGTCTGTTTCAGTTTCATGAATTCTGTTGTGAGCGTAATAACCTGGTAATGGTTTATACCTTTTTTTTTGTACAGATTTGACGATTAGCTGGGTTGCTTTTGATCTGACTCTCAGCTCTGAAATGTCTAAAGAAGGGATCTGAGTGATTTCTTCAGTCAAGCATTCAGAGTTTTTCAAATTTAGCAACAAAATAGTAAACTGAATTTGTCTGTTTGGCCTCATTTAAACATTGCAGTTCTACTATATTTTACTTACTAAACAAACTTGCTTTAGTCTTTCAGAGGAAAAAATGTGAGGTGTGAAATCGTATGGGGGGTTTGCTTGTGTTTAGGCTTTAGCTAATGTTTCCTAGTTATGACATGACATTTTGCTTTATTTCCTAACATCATGCCCTTCGAGTAAATGCATTTTCTCCAGGCTGTATTATAAAATGTTTGATTTTAAAAGCAGAATATTCATTTTAAAATGGACTACTGATGTATTGAACATTTGAATTGTAATCAAACAATGTATCAAAATATTAAATGCAGTTTTTTTCCCAATAGAGGCCTTACATGCAAGGAGATTGTTCTTTAAGGAAGTATAACCGTTGCAAATAGAAAAATAAATACATTTTAAAAAGAGGACAGTTTACTCCACACTTTCAAAGTTGATACCTGTTCAGCTTTTCTTCTGAAATCAAGAGCTTTAGTAGAGAGTGCCTCGACTCTTCTGGGAACAATTTTCACTAGATGTTGAAACATTGCCATGAGCATTTGATTGCCTTCAGCCACAAGTAAGGTCACATATCAGTGAAGAGCAAACTTATGGTAAGAGCTGATTTTTATGTTGGTGTTTCTTATGGTAGCACTATTCATGATAAAGGAATTGTTTTTCTGACTTACGTGAGACCAGATACATGCAATAAATGAATAAATCCTAAGGCTACATGATTGAACCAGGCAAAAAAGAACTCCATCTGATTTGAACTGCACTACTCAAATGTATATAAAACACTTAGATGGCCCCCCCACTGCAGACAGACCGGCAGACGTACAGATTGACAGAGCGTGAGAGATTGGTTTCAGAGTGTGGATTCAGCCAGAGAGCAGTGCTCCTGAAGCAGCTGGAAGTGAAGTGCCTTGCTCAAGGGCACAAAAGCGGCAGATAGAGCAAGATATTGATACCAGTAATCTTCTGGAACCCTTCACTCTCCACCCTCATTCTCCAGGCTGCACTGTTGGTTTAGAAAGTTGAGAATTGGGAGACACTTTTGTTTCTGAACTATTCACAATTCATTCTAATCCAAGTGTGTGTATGTGTGTGGATTTCAGAGCCCAACTTGCTGAGTGGCACAGCACACAGCGTGAATAAGCGTGGAGTAAAGAGGAGGGACCTGGACCTGGAGGAGCTGAAGGAGATTCTTTCCCCTCTGCTGCCCTGCGTCCGCACCGAACACATTTTGCCCACCAACAGCGAGGTCCTCTCTGACACTGTTAGTGGCTTTACTGGAAAAATCCGTGGCACGTTTATCATGCACTGCCTATCAAAGGTTTAGTGCTACCAAGCTTTTTAAGATGTTTGACTGCAAATGAATATATTCTCTTGGAAAGTTTTTCTTTGCAAAACAGCAAATTTGAAGTCACGTAATGTATTTCTTTGTTTTAATGTCTGCACTCAAATTGTTCAGGTGTTTAGTCACCTTGGAGCTAAAATAATTTTTAATGCGTGCCTTTACCAATATCTTCTCAGTTTACTATGTAAACAAGATTTGCATTGCTTCACACTAAGAAAGACACATGGCTTCAAAGCGACACAGCAGAAGGTTTAATATTCAGAAAAGTTAAAAAAAAAAAAAAAAAAAAAAAAAAAAGCAAGACCAAAACATAAAAGGATGGGAGACTCCTCTCTCTAATCGTGTGACTAACCTTGTCTTCTCATGCTCTCCTGAAAGCTGAAGCGTGGTCTGATCAGCACGCCTCCTTCAGACATGCTGCCCACAGCTGAGGGAGGTAAAGGCAATGCCTGGCTGAGACAGAAGAGTGCAGGAATCTACGTGCGCCCTCGCCTCTTTTCTCCATATGTGGAGGAGGCCAAGGTATGCTTTCCTGCCTGCCCACCTTCATGTGCACACAATAATAATTATACCTCATATCACTCAAAGAAAGAAATTATGCCAATGTAGTTAGAAATTGGTTCAGCTTATATATGAAGTTTTCTATATACAAGGGAAATGTATATAATCTTTTTACCTATAGTCTTAAAGTGTGTGTGTGTGTGTGTGTGTGTGTGTGTGTGTGTGTGTGTGTGTGTGTGTGTGCGCGCGCGCTTATGCATGCGCACGCGTGTGTTAGGCGGTTCTGGATGAAATGATGGTGGAACAGACAGATCTGGTGAGGCTGCGCATGGTGCGCATGTCCAATGTGCCGGACACACTCTACATGGTCAATAATGCCGTCCCTCAGTGCTGTCATATGATAAACCACCAGCAGCTGACTGGCAGCCAAACAGCTCCGCCCTCAGTGGTGGCAAATGAGATACCAGGTGAGTGAACCTTGAATTTTAATGATTCCAGTGATCGTTGGTTCTCCAGTGTTGACTGGCTTTCAGCTTGCGTACTATTGTGGTTCTTCCTTCAACGACAGCAAAACATTTCTAAAATGTCTATGTCCAGAACTCTCTCCTGACAGTCTTCTATTCCATTATCCAGTCACTGATGTTATTGACACCTTCATCTTGCTGGCTGTTCCTGTAATGGAGCAGAAGACTGAAGCTGCTTCAAATACTTGCTAAAGTGGCTTTTAAGGGAGGACACACAAGCGTAGAATACTCAGGATGTCTTTAATAGATTTGCATTCACCCATAGTGAGGGTGCACTACTTGGAGGAATAGAACTATACTTTAAATTCCATGCTCACATTTCCCCAGTTACTGCTCACTCTCTAACTGCTACTGTCCTCCCCTTGATTCCTCCATAGTATTCCAGGGCAGGAGAGGAGAAGTAGGAACGGTTTCTGGATGCAGCCAATACCTTTGTTTGGGACAGTTTCACTTTAATGTTTGCTGTTGCTTTTCTGTTCTTTTCTATTTCATTTCAGTGTAGAGCTATAACAGCTGGAAATGTGATGACAACACTGAGTAAAAAATGGGAGCACAATAATTTTATGAACCAGTTCTTTACAGTACAGTCAGACCTGCACTTCCTAGTTAAAAACACTTAATGACGGGAGCTTAACCAAACACAATGAGCTTTTCCTATTTTTCGAGTACATGTAATGGACCCCAAAACACCATAGCATGTTTTTGAAGTTTATTTTTGTGAACAGCACATCAAATTTTGTTTTTGAGGTTCTAGACACCCCAGAGATTCCCTGTATTTGGTACCTTGGGATGTCTGCTATTGCTAAATTGTATGAATAATTCAGCTGTGGTGCACCTTCAATACTGTTCATCACCTCAGTTAGTTTTCAGTTGTTATTTTCATATTAAACAGGAAATTTGCTGTGAAAGGCTTTTTAAAATTCAGGCTTTTTATAGATGTTTTGTGGGCCTGGCATGTGGGTGAGAACAATGGCCTTGGTAGCTGGCAAGCTTTGCAGTGGTCGTAGGTGGTAAATCTCCATTTCAGCATCAAACTAAAACATATTCTTTCAGGAAAAAAACTAAAATACTTCTCTGAGTATTTGGTAGTCAGCACACCCTCGTTCTTTTCTGCTGCATTTGCATTTACCCAATAGTGCATTTTCATTAAGTCAGTAATAACATTCGACTGTTATCTAAAACAACTTGCAAATCCCTGAAAGTCTGTAAAAATCTATTCTATTCCAAGGTCAAATGCCCCCCCCCCCACCTCACACCACCACTACCACTCTCTCCCCCCAAAGACAAATTCTGCTGTATCATGTTCAGAAATGAGATTCTGTTTCCAGATGTCATTCTGGGGCTCACAGCAGTTGGAAAAGAGAAAAATGAGTGTTAATATGCCAATTAACCTACTGGAGATCTCTCTTTCCCTTTTTTCTTTCTCCATCTCTCTTTCTCTATCAGTTCCCAGGCTGGCAGTAGTGAAGGAAATGATTCGTCGTTTGCAAGAGTTGCGGCACACAGACCAGGTGCAGCGAGCGTATGCATTGAACTGCGGTGAGGGCGCTACGGTCAGTTACGAACTGCAGATCCGCGTGCTCAGGGAGTTTGGCCTGCCTGATGGAGCTGCAGAACTGCTCCAGGTAACAAATCTTGCATCTGGATGCAAATTTGCATCTCAGCGGAAACTTGTACACTCTGTGATTTCCGCTATGTCCCAGTGGAAAATCAGTAGCTAATTTTGATTCTGGAAATAAAAATCACATTATATTGAAATGTGTCTAATGTCAGGCTACTATTTTTATTACATTAATAGAGGGCGAGCACTACATAGACACAGTTTTCTTGTAAATTGCAACATTACATCATTGAAAATTGCTTTTTTCAATGAAAATTGAAAAGACGTTTTTAATGGTCTGTATGCAGTTGTGTGTCCAGCACATTACTAAGCAAAAACATTTAATAATGTTTTATTCCATTAATCCCACTCGATTGCCATGTTATGGTTTGCTCTGCTACTAGTGTTTTCATCATTTTTTATGCATCTAGTGTTGAAAGGCCAGCGAGCCTAAAATGAACCAAATAAGAGTTTCAAAACAAACAGCCTTACATGTCAGTGTTTTAAATGCAACTTCAGCACAAATATACCCACTGAGTAATTCTGTGCACTTTATGTCAGAACCCGCACAAATTCTTCCCTGAGGAGCGCTTTGGAGATGAGAGCCCTAACCTGGCCGTGCGTCAGTCGGGTCGCTTACGGGTCAACAGCACACCAGCAGTGGAGAACATGTTCCCAGACATACAGGCTCTGGTGGGTTTCCGCCCACCCCTCCCTCCACCTCCACCTCCCTACCACCCCCCCACCACACCGGGTCACAGCCAGCAGCAGCTCAGGACCAGCTGGAGGCCTCGTGTGCCTAGCCAGGTGCCCTCTCGCTCATTCTCCTACCCATGCAACCATTCACTGCTCCACAGACAGCAGTCCTCTAAAATGGGGAGTCCCATTTACCCTCCCGGAGCCAAGGCTCTGCCACCAGACTGTACCAATCCACAGGGAAGGAGCCTAAACCCAGACAAACAGGGGGTGAGTAAAGGGGAAATTAGGGGGATTTCTCTTCATTTCAAATGTAATCAATATGTCAAGACATGTTTCCGTCTTAAGCTGTAATCAGGATATTGCAAGGCTGATATAGCTAACAAATAATTAATTGCCATCACATTTACCTTAAATGACCTTATCTAGCCTCACATGGACTTGATTTTGCATGCTGCATGATATACCGTTTTTGGACGTACCTGCTGCTTAGATACAAATGGCAACCTGAATTTTTTTCCTATGTCTGTCAGAAACAACAAACATGTACTGTACCTACTTAGAAATATAATGCATAGGCACCCACAAACTTAAAACAGCTAAGATTAAATCCATCCAGTCACTTGATGTGTTGATTTCTTTAGAACATGGAGCCAGTCATCAGTGAGTTTATGCCTGACATTGCCATTGGAGTGTCAGCCATGAGCCTGAAGGATCGGCGTCTCCCTGAAGTCACAATGGAGGTGGATACTCATGATCCCCATCCTCACGTGTCCACAGCTCCCCCGATCTCTCACTGCTACTCCAGCCGGCACCCTCACACCTCCCGCAAGCGACACGCAGCTGAGCCTAAGGCTGATGGCCCACAGTCCGACTTTCCTGACCTGTATGAGTTCTCGGGACGCCACGCGCCACCCTACAGCGGACCAGACCTTTACATCCACAGCCGCCCTGCTGGTGGAGTGCCTCTTCCACCCGTGTATGTTGGCGAGCCCCCTGAGGGCCTGCGTCTGGACGTGTTGGAGCAGCCGCCACAGAGGCTGGACCTGGCCCTGGTCACTCAGGGGGCCAGTGCACAGGCCTCACAGAGGCCACAGACAAAAGGAGAAACTGACCTTACTTGTGGCCTAGGGCCTTCCTCAGAATCGTACGATGAGTGGCCCCCAGCTCGTCGTGCGGCTGCTGAAGCACCTGCACTGGGTCTGAGCAGTGGTGGGACAGGAGAAGAGGGAGGGGTGGGGGGCCGGGATCGCAGGTCACCTAACAAACAAGAATACTTGTACAGGAAATCTGCACTCTGACCCTCAAGACAGACAAAGGACAGAAAAAAGTCCTGTACCCACTGTGCTCATTGGAGGAGTGTTAATGAGCACACTCAAAGCCCAGAGTGACTTTCCCTCAAAAAGCATAAGGCACAAACTACAGACTCTTGTTCAGACATGAATTTAAAGCCTTATGTAAGAGCTTGGTTTGGTTGGGTGCTAAGAAATGGGTTGGGGGAGTATACACAACAAATTTCTAAATGCTGCAGGTCTTTTCCTGAAGCAGTGTACCTTTTTAAAACACCTGAAACTAAGGCTCACTTGTTCCCCCTGTAGCTCTGCCTGTACAGGAGGCGCAACTGACAATCAGGACAGAAATGAAATCTCATCTTAGAGTCTCCCAAACTGCATAACGATGCAGAACCATCACTGTGCATTTCCATTATTTTCATCTCTTTGCCTTTAAGTGAGCGCATTGGCTGAGTGAGGGGAGAGTTATATATTTATTTAGACAAATGCATTTTACCTTTTCTTAGGAATAAATTGAAAAATGCCCAGGCAACAAGTAACACACTCAAAGGACTTTGCTTCGTCCATGACAAATAGTTCCCTCCATTTTTTGAAGGGGGGATGGCAGTAATAGCTTCTGTACTCTACAGCAACAGGCTTGTACATTAGCCTGAGTAATTTAAGAACAAGGCTGGAGCATAAAGAGGAAAACAAATTAAATCCCTTGTCTCCTATGTGCAACAGACATAATAATTGCAAAGGACCTCCATTGCACTTGCTGTAGAGTTTTATTTGCTATGTTCTTCATTTACCCTCCAGAGAGATCTCAGCCAAACCAACCTTAGAACCTCAACGTTTTTGCATTGTAGTAGTAGGTCTTTGACATGAATTCATGGTAATCTGAGTGGCTTCTGCACACCCTTTTCCTCAAACCAATGATAAGCAATTATGATGTCAAGAACAGGTCCTGCAAAAAAAAAGGAAGAAGAGTTATGAACTTTTAAGGATGCAGAGGGAATTTTGCCTTTTTTGAGGACGAAACGTGGCATAAGAAGCATTACCTCACATTATACCTGCATACAACCTTCAGATGATTAATTTTTTATGTTTGGCAAGTGCACACCAAAAAAACAAACAAAAGTGCAACTCTTTGAGTGCTGCATCTATTAACGATATCAACCCCCCCCCTGCTGTTTGAACCTGACCTCTCTTTTCTGTCTTCTCCTGTTTCTCCTTTCCTCATGAGAGAAGGAATCGTCCTCAGATTCACTTGATAACACATTAAATATGCAGCCTTGATATCAGTGAATGCTCTTTACCCCGTGTTTGTACTGTAATATCACAGTTGTTTGTGATACCTAAGTGCAACACCTGTGGAATGTCTCAGAATCAGGGATCTGTTGCAGTGATCACATTTCTCTCACTTAACTGTCAGCCTGGAAAGCATTCAGTCTTGTTTTCAGTTCATTCGACACAGTAGATGGAGCGACGTGTTGATTTCAGCTCCTGCTTAATTTTGTTCTTCATGTTCATTTGTTTCTAGCTTTTTTGTTACCATGTTTGGAGAATTCATTGTTTCTTGATTTCTTATCAGATGCTTGGTCACTTGGGCTCTTGTGAAATGCCGTCAAATAACATGAAGCTGTACGATTTTGCTGTTATTTTCTTTGGATTTTGGGTTGATCGAGGGGTGAAATTACCCCGGTCTATCATTAGGGCCATGAGATGTTGCCATCAGTCATCGTAGCTAGCTTTTGTTAATTGCAAAAACTTTTTTGAGCTTGCTTGCTGCACTCTCTACCTCTATTTAGCTCTCCTGTCAATCATTCTGTCGTGGTGGCGTTTTGTTTTCCTCACCAGTTCAATGTCTCCTCAGTCTTACATTCACAATCTCAGATTAATGTGGAATTGCATCCCCTGACAGTCACAGACACCAGCAGGATGAAGCATATTTTCTTTACATTCTCTACATTTTTTGCATTTGTTGTACATCCAAGAGTACTTCTCAACAGTGTGGTATTTGATAAGTCAGCATGTTAAGTAAACAGAAGGTTAAATTTCAGTGAGATGCCTGTATTTAGAGGGTTAAGAAGAGTTAAAGTTTACTTAAATTTCAATGACTGACTGTTTTGTACTCTAAACAGTCTTTGTCATAGTTTTACCAGCAAATGAAGGCCCAAAAGTGCTGTTGGGAATGTTTCACCCTCCCTTCATCCTTTATTGGGGTTGTTGATTTCTGGAGTACTTTAAAAGCGAAATGCTCATCACAAGTTGAGGGCTTTCTCCTGAGAGAAAGTCCTCAGCAGCTGGTGACTCTTGGCATTGCAAGCACTACCTCCTAGCCCCTGGTAATCAAACGGCTCCAGACTCTTGATTCCTGTGTTTTGGAGTTCTGTTGTGGGGATGCTGTAGAGAATCAGTGCAAAAGTAGCTGCAGAGAGTATACGCTAATCTGATATACTGGATAATTAATGGCACCAGCACCGACTGATCTTACTATACTGATCAGATATCAGCCAAAGGTGATCTGTCCACATTTGTTGTGTTCTATAGGCCCAGGGCACAACAAGCCAGTGTTGAAGAACTAGCACCAACTCCTGCTGCCTCTTGTCTGCTGTAAAACATTTGTTCTCAAACAGATTACAGATAATACAGCGGAAATCTGACATGCATACATTTAATTTGCCTGTGTGAATAGAAGTAAGTCTATAGCAAGGGGCTGCAGTTGTCTAAAACTGTAAAACTGCGGATTACTAGGTAAAGCCTGTATTGTTAAGCATTAGGTGTCTGTTAACTGTTAACTTTCACATTCACTCAAAGTTCAGTTAGCTTGCTGCTTGGTAGACAAAAACGCTGCTTAAAGGTAAATTGCTTGTATGCCCATGAAATGAGTAAATATCACATGCTTTACATTAAGCTGGTGTGTTGTCAGCACCTTCAGAGCTGTTTGTATTCCTATTATGATTACATTTTTCTGGTTGGGAAGACAGTAATCACATATTAGTTGAAAAATCTGGATATTCAAATACCAAGAGCAATTAAACTCACTCCACGAGAGAAAATGCTATGTGCACTGGTACTGGAAAAAATAGACTATTTTCAGGGTGTGCCCTCTTGAGAGAGCCGTTTTCCAGTATTGGTCTCATTTGCTCTTTCTCACAACTGCAGCCAGCATTGCCACACGGTTGGTCAGGCACCGCCACTGGCGGTGTCTAACAGCCGAGAGTCAGCTTGGTGTGTTCCAGGCCTTAGTCTCGATTGTTTAAAATTAATGGCATGCTATCCAGTGCCCTACGTTATCATCTCTCGTTTATTTCACGAAGGTAAAAAAATGCTTGTTATGGCCCTATGTTACATTACACATAGAAGAATGATCCCCAGTGGTTGCACATACTGAGATACATAGCTTTTCAACCGAAAAAAAAAAACAAGAGCACTGGTATTGGATTGGCACTTACTCTTGGCTGATATCCTGATTGAAAAAGGGGCGTCGGTACACCCCTAAGCTGTAGTGAAGATAATCAGAATGCTGAAGACTTGAACAGGAGGCAGCGCACCGCATGCTAAATCACCGCGCTCGGAGCGAGAGCGGCAGAGCGAGACGGTTCTTTGTCTGTGTTTGTACATCCTGACACACAAGGAGTCAGTCTGTGACACGTTGATGAGCAAATTAAGGAAGAAGCTTAGGGTTATGTTTACTAACGCAAGCTGAACAGTCATTTTTACATAAGAAATGTTTCATCACTTGTCTGTTTTTTGTTCCTTGTATTTCCAAAAAAAAAAAAAAAGCCAAGCAGCTGACATTTCCACACATAACAGTTCAATTACTTTCGGAGGTGCATTAGCATAAAAGCAGCCAGAGCTTGTTTGTGAGCCGTCCTGACGTTATTGGCCCAGTCATTAGAAAGGCCAGTTCTGCAGTGCACAAATAAAGCTGCTGCCACCACTGTTTACTTGCAGGCTCACACAGCAACTGTTTGACGAATTTGCTGCTATGAACTCTCAAGGGCTTGTTAGAATCTCTTTGCAAAGACATCTAAATCATCTACTTGTGTGTTTTGTTTTGTTTTTTTTGTGCATGTGAGTGAGTCTGTCCTTGTGTTTGCCCCCCTCTTCATAGACTAGTTAGTGTAAATGAACTCTTATTCTTTTTTTCAATTTAAAATTATAATGGGACACTTCCTATTGACCTCATATGGTTTAGCCGCACATAGAGCCAATCAGGCTTCAGTCTGAAGTTCAGTTAGGATATCATACAGGAATGATGAGGTCACTAAGTAGATAGACTACTTGACCAAAAGTTTGTAGACACGTCCTTATTCAGCGTTTCTTTTGAAATTACATGTATTAATAGGGAGGGTTGACTCCTTTCCTGCAGAAACAGCTTCTACTCATTTCAGCTTTATACTAGATGTGGGATCATTTTTATAAATCTGAAATTGGAAGATTTAAGTACTGGAGTCCCTTCACTCCCGAGAATGCAGTTTCACAGCCCAATAGTTGGGCGTTGGGCTTGGTGACCTTATACTCATGAGTGGCTGCTCCAGAGCATCTCATTCTATTGGAAGTGCTTTTCTGTGGCGATTATAGAAGCTGTGAGCACACAGTTGAACTCTACAAACGGTCAGCACCTAAAGGGATAGCTGTTTACACTAATTAAAAGGGGTGTCCGCATACTTTTGGACATTTAGTGTATCTGTGCATGTAGAGCTACCTGTCTAGTAGTTTGTCCTGAGCTCTCAAGCTTGGTGCATTCTAAATGTACGTATGTATTCCAGCAGGTAATAAAAGCAAATTTCTTTTAGCCTTAAGAGCTGTTTGCAAAGACATGGGCAGTCTTGCAAAAGCAGTGGTGTGTGTTTTGTGTGCGTGTGTGTGTTTCTGTCACTACTTTACTTTGGATTCTACCATGACTTTTTGGTGAGGAAAAAAAGCTCATTACTTAAGATATTTTCTGTTGCAAAATGTGTCTGGAACTCAAAACAGCGCGTTCTGCTCTGCAAGACTTTAAAATGGATTATATGTAGGTTGGCATTTTCAGAAAACATACAGATGCTAGAATGAATGAAAGAATGTACGGAAAAGGTACCAGTCGCACTACATTTTAAAATGGTTTCACTTGTGTTTGCTGTGGATTTAGTGGCCCTGTTGGCTGTACCGTGGTTTATTTTCCTCTTTTTTTTATTTTTTATTTTTTCTTTCCTACATGGGCGAGTGAGCGTCTTTTTTTTCCGGCTTGTTTCTCCTCAGTGTCACTCTTTGCACGTAGGTTGTCTTTCACACAGACACAATGCACAGTACACTCATTCCTAACCCTTAAAGTATTATTTTTTGCATGGCATTGAGTTAATCAGCTTTTCAACTGCTGCATGTCTGGTTCAATGAAGGTTTGCCTATGGATGTGTGAGGGGGGTTAAAGGAAGTCGTATCTGCAGACTGTTTGTCGTGATCTCAATATTCCTGCTCTTGCTTTCTCTCTGATGGAGAAAATTTGAGTGCCTTCCCTGCCAGAGGCTGGGCTTTCTCCTGACCCCTTATGTCTTATGCAAGCCATTTTTACAAGCCTATGTCAACCAGTCTCTTTGTAATACAGTAGCCAATGCTTATTGTACAGTGTTCTTTTTTTGTTGTTTATTCAAAAGAATATTTTTCAAGATTTTTTTTTTGGTACCTTTTGATCAGAAGCCTCGGAAATGATGTTTTGATGTATGTAAAGTGTAAAGATTTTATATATAAATATATATGATATCTATATATATCTCTAAGAAATATGCGACATTTATTTAGTGTGTATATATACCAGGACGGAGAAACAAAAATAAGCTTTCTTTTAGATTCTTGTATGGAGTTGTGAGAAGTGTCTATTTTTCTACTCTTCTCTTCTCTGTGGGGGCGGGGAGGTTGGGCGTAACAGTGATCTTAAATCTGCAATTAGATGACTAACGTCTTCAAAATAAACAGCTTTGATAGTAACCGTGCAAGACTGAGTTCATTTCTTGGGTCCTAATTCAGTCAATCTGCCAGATTAGAGCTGTGAAAATACAATACTTTGATTCTAAAATCTATGCAATGTTTGAAAAATCTATAACATTGGTATTTATTTGCCGTTAGTATTTATTTACTTGTAATTTGAGATTGCAGTTTACATTTGTTTGGCTGTTAATATAGCTTTGATAAGAAATCGTCATCTACTACTTTATCATAGTTATCTTTCAATTATTGAAAAAAAAATTAATTGAAGTCAGCCTGCAATAAAAATATTCTAAAAAGACCATAGCAAAATGCATCAAGTTAAATTACTAAAATACATTTTGCCAATTTACCCTTGCTGATTCTTTGATGAGCCTAGTTTGAATAAATCACCCTGGTTATAACAATTTTGAAGCGCCAATACTTTAAGTACTTGAATGCTATCATTCCATTGATGTCAGTGCATCAAATACAGCCTATTAATTTAACAGCATTCACCACAGATTTTATGAATGCACTGGTTTGCAAAAAATGCTCAGGGACAGACCACCGATTTTCTGCACCTCTCTGTATTATCTGTCTGATCCCTGAGGACAGCCTGCCAAAGCCAGCGCAGATGATGCATGACCTGAACAGGTCTGGTCAGTGATCTATTGCGTTTAGATTCTAATTACAGGGGCTTTGGAGTCCTCCTTAAGGCCTCTTTCAGCCAAGGGAATCACCGCTTTCTATGAAGTGTTAGTGTGTACTGATCCGTAAGTACATGCTTCTTGGATCAGACGAGTGAAACAAACGGAAAGTATTATGTTTTATTTCTGAAAGATACATGTACAAAGTAACAGAAGATCTACAAAGTAAACAGATAAAACAATTAGAATAAAATTACTACTTGGTCACAACCATCATCAAATGGCCCAGCCTACTTGAAGCCCCAGTCAGGATGCGTCTGAAAAAGGGTAATTTAATGTACGCCAACATCCGTCCAGTCTGTTTCTGGCCATGCTGAAATTCAGGACATAGCAAGTTTCCAACACCAGTGAGACTCATGCAAAAAAGCCATCCTAACTGGGGCTTTACGCCTTTAGTATTTAACCCATGCAAAGATCACATAACGATTGGTTAAGGAATTCGATATGCATCATTAAGTGGTTGTGTCACTGGGTTCTCCAAGTGCTAAATAAGCTAAAGGCTTTACTTACATTGGCCCCAAACTCTCCACATCCACGAACCTCCACTATTTACCACCTCACAAAGATTGACTGATTGAGAATGCAATCTGTCTAAACAGTTAGTTACTGTCTAGGTATAAAATGGCTGTATTGGTAACTGCTACAAGAGAGAGGACTCCTGAGGAATACACGGACATTAATATTCACAAGGCAGCTCAGAGAACCGCTGTTCCTGTATCAGTCTTGTTTTCCCACCATAGTATCAAAGGTCACTACCGAAATTGGGAAACCTGACGCTGGATGATCAGAAACAAGCCCTGAAATGCACAAGCACTAAAACCGTGCAGCTCCAACACATACCCTGCGGAAAATGACGATTCAAAGGGGGGAGAAAAATGAAGAATCTTTGGAATTGACCAGATGCATAACCCATTCTTTAGGAGCTTTAAATCAAATGACTAGAATAGTCTCTGGGTTCATGTCTGCATATTTTATAAAAAAAAAAAAAAAAAAACATTAACAGGTGTGGTAGGTGGTTCGTTTGAGCATGGACAGATGGAGGGGTAAGGAAGGTTGGGGTCAACACGTAGCTGGGAGGCTATGGTGCGGTTTTGCTTATGAGCAGTTCAACTGCAGTAGTATTGACCAGCATTGGCCCGTCGCCTTTTACGAGACTGCTGCTGCTCAAAGAAGTGGCGGATGTCTTCTGGGGTCACCACCTGCATGAAGAAGAAAACATGGTAAATAAGTCTCCATACCACAAGCAGCTCTGCCTCTCGGAAAGGAAATATGGTGGAAGCAGCATACCTTGCCCTCTGCTGCGAATCTTTGCAAGTAGTCTTTCAGCTCTGTCTTCATATCGTTATACTCTGGAAAAAGAGATGAAATAGAAATGATGCCAAATAAGAACCGCCATTCCAAGTGCTTTTAAATACTGCATACCTTGAGAGGCATTAGCACAGCAACAAAATATTCATAAAAGTTTATTCTAACCCATACATAACTGAACTGACTTTCTACTCACCATGAATGATCTCCAGCTGCTGAACGCGATTCAGGTTGTTCAGGGCAGACATCAAAGGATCACGACCCTCTGCCCCGCCCACCTGCTCTGTGGTTTTGCCCTTGTTCTCATAGGCAAGGACTGTGTCAGTCTCGTCCAGGAGGAAAGAAACTCCAGCTTCCGCAAACAGATTCTGCAGTCAGAGCAGGGCAGCATGTTCAATTTGGGAACTCAACATGAGGTCAGAAGAAAACAGTGTGCTAAAACCCCAGCTTTTTTCCCCCTTAATGTCTAAGGTTTTTGAACTAAAAAAGGATATGCGAAGGTAAGTCCAACAGAATCACACTCCTTCAACTTTATTCTAGTAAGGAAGGGAACTGTTATAGAACTGTAATATATAAACAAACAATAGGTTACCACTTAAATTCAATTTACTGAAGTACTGCTTTAATTCCCCTTCTAAACACCTTTCCCATCATGAGAGTGATCTGGAAATAGTGATCTGAAAAGATGCGGGTATATTTCAATTTATGTTCTTTAAATACTTACTGCAAAAACTAAAATTAAATATTGCAATATGGCGTTTTCTTTCCTCCCACGACATGGCAAAAGGTTTGTGCCTTCTAAACTGTAAGCCCAGTCAGCAGTGCACTGTAATCTACCCTGGTTTATTTTTTCTTGAGTGCTGTACCTTGCAATGGGTGCAGGAGCAGAGTTTGGTGCGCCAAGGGGAGGGCCAGAACACAGCCCCCTGCTGAGGTCTGCTCTGCCCGGAGGCCTTCATCTCCGTGAGCCTGCAGCCTGAACATGAGCCCTCAGCCGAGGAGTCCTCCAGCTCCTGGAGCTTCCGCTTACAACCTGCTGTGCCGTTCACCTCCACCTGCTGCTGTACATAAAGCACAGCGTCAAAGTGACAGCGAGCGTGTTTCATGAAGCAAAAAAACCCAAAAAAAACTCAGCAACTAAAAGGAGCACAGTTACAGAGATCCTAGTTGATTAGGGTACTCCTGCTTTGTGCCTAAATTCAATTTTATCATACAGGTGCATTCTATAGTTCTACAGTTACACCATCATGTAAATGTAACTGCTATAGTGATCAGCATAACCCCACAGTCAAATATCTGTTCAGCAGTTGTCCTGTGGCGCTCCTGCCCAATGAGGAACAGGTAAAAAGAGAGGGGCTTACCAAATTACGCAGAGAAACAGATGGACAACAATTTGTAATTGCAGAACTGAAGTGTACCTACAGATGGGTGTCAAATTAAAGAGGAAAACCTGAATGGAGAAACGTAATGAATGCAGACAGGTGTAGTGCTCTGCGTGCTCTGTGGCATATATAAAATGCTGAACGGGCCCAGCTGACCTAGATTTTGGAACAAAATAGCTAGGTCTAAGTGACAATGGAATAGAGTTCGATGTTTAGGCATGAAAGGAAGTAAAGAAACTGAAAACAGCTGCTATTACTAACACATCAGATTGTAAAAATCAACAAGTCATAACCTCAATACCATGTTCCAGAAAAATATGTCACATAATAGCTGAGAAGATTCTCTCCAACAAAGACACATCATCCTGTGGTTATTCATCTACAACCATCTACAATTACAAACTAAGTATGGAGAGTCCTACTGCCATCTGGTGGTAAGTAACAACATAACATTCATACTATTGAGGTATCCTCACAACAACAGTGGGTTATGACAATTTTCAATTTTCAATGCTTTAAAAAAAAAATGAATATACACAAAAAAAAATTGCGTCAACTTGCATCACCAGGCACGGCAACATACCTACAATGTATATCTGACACTTCGGTGAAAAGCACTGTGCCTCACACCTACAAGGCTGGGTGTTCAAATCCAGGTCCTGGCCTTGTGTGTGTCAAGTTATGTTCTGCCCGTGGTAATGTGGGTTTTCTTCGAGGTTTCCGGTTTTTCTGCATGTTAGGTGAATTGGGGATTCTAAATTGACTGTAGGTGTGAGTGTAAGTGAATGATGTGTGTATGGGTGCCCTGCGGTGGGCTGGTGCCTCGCCCAGTGGGAGTCCCTGCCTCGCACCTGGATAGGCTCCGGGTACCCGCGACCCTAGTGAGGATTGAGTGAGTGAGCGACTTCAGTCACAACAGATACCTTGTCATCCACTGGGCTCTTGGAAGCCTCCTTTTCTGGTTTATGGTCCTCTTCATCATGCTCCACTTCTACTTTCCCTTCTTCCTCTGCTTTACATATTTTGAGTACAGGAGGCACTAGTGAAAAGAACATCAGAAATATTCAGAAAAGTTCCCTGTGCAAACACACAAATTACACTGTTGTATTAAAAATTGATGCATGTAATTCATTTACTCCATTTTGTACCTATAAGGTGAACCATCAAATGTGCTATACACATCTATAAACATATATAACATGTTTTCATTTAAGATACAGCTTCTAATTCAATACATGTTTTTACCAGCAATGTTGGCAGCATAGGTCCAGAGGAAAGGAGATTTATTCATGCAAGACTCGCAGATCATTTCCTGAAGTTCCACACACTCTGGCACCACACAGCCTAAGTGCTGCCAGACACACACACAGACACACAGACACACAGACACACAGACACACAGACACACAGACACACAGACACACAGACACAGAGAGAGAGAGAGAGAGAGAGAGAGACAAAGAGAGAGAGAGAGAGACAGAGACACAGAGAGAGAGAGAGAGAGAGACAGAGAG
>JBBIGA010000153.1:4495572-4511577 GCA_037576975.1 Alestes dentex
CTGTGTGTGTGTGAGTCTGTGTGTGAGTCTGTGTGCGTCTGTGTGTGAGTCTGTGTGTGTGAGTCTGTGTGTGTGTGTGAGTCTGTGTGTGTGTGTGCGTCTGTGTGTGTGTGTGAGTCTGTGTGTGTGTGTGAGTCTGTGTGTGTGTGTGGTTTTGTGTGTGTGTGTGTGTGGGTCTGTCTGTGTGTGTGTGTGTGGGTTTGTGTGTGTGTGTGTGTGTGAGTCTGTGTGTGTGTGTGTGTGTGGGTTTGTGTGTGTGTGTGTGAGTCTGTGTGTGTGTGTGTGAGTCTGTGTGTGTGTGAGTCTGTGTGTGTGTGAGTCTCTGTGTGTGTGAGTCTCTGTGTGTGTAAGTGAGTATGTTTATGTTTACGTTATAAGCTACTTTGTTTCATTCTCTGAGAAGTAGGGCGTTATAATGAATGACTACAGACTTTACAGGACAAAATCCTTAAGAAGTGTGATGGGCTTAAACAGTTTTCACCAACAGGGACTTTAATGACATTGCATTCAAATACATAGACTTTAATACGGGGTTAGTCCCCCTTTGCAGCTATAACAGGTTCCACTCTTCTTGGAAGGCCTTCCACAAGATTTACGAGTGTTTCTGTGGGGAATTTTTCTGAGGTCAGGCACAAAAGTTCCGTTTGTTCGTTTACTGTTAGTTCTTAATTACTTCGAAGAAATGTAGACCCTGTGTAGTCCATAAAGATAACATGTAAAATTAAGTGCTAATACAAATTAAGATTCTACCAGGCCCTATCAGGTCACACAGAGAAGACATGGAAGACTGTGGTTTTGTTAATTGTGAAGTTTGTGTTAGTTCAGTTAAGTTTATTATACAAACATGTAGTTTTAGTCATTCTTGAGTCACTGTTTGCAGACAGCGAGAGACTCATCAGTTCTAACAGTCAGGGGATGTTCGTTCCACCATTTAGGTGCCAAAACCGAGAAGAGTCTTCATGCATATCTTCGACCTTTAAGAAAATGTGGGTCAAGTCAGGCTGTACTTGATGGTCTAAGAGAGTGAGCTGTGACCCATGGTCGAATGGCACTACAGTGTCATTATTGGGATGCCGCTGTGACTCTTCAGAGAATGCTTTATTAGGCCTATTTTATTATTAAATAATATCATAATATTAAAAAAAATCATAATCATGACATGGAATCATTCAAAACATGTGTTAACCAATAATAAAATTAACAACAATAATAATAATGAAAATAATAATAATAACAATGATCTGGGATCATTCTAAACACGTGTTAACCCATCTCAGGGTCCACCTCAGGAGCAGAACATTTCTTTGCTGTCAGTGTTTAACTCACATCCATGCTAATGCAAACATAAGAAGACCATTCATTAATTACAATAGTAATCAAGTAAAATGTTCACTCTCATTATCATGGATGACTAGTGAAAAACAATGGCTCAACCATGACATAATCCAATATATTGGATTCACTCATATATACAAAACTAATATTTTAAAATCATGTCCATAATTATATTTCAAAGTGTAGTAATGGTGGACGGAGACAGGCAGAAACAGCTGTAGACTGTTTTTTTCTTCGTGTATTAGGTTATTTGTATGTAATATGCCAAAAGGTTTTGAGAAGTACACTTCATTACTTCACTGTACATTTTCTACCTTTTCTCTTAAGAATATATTTTTAAGTGAATCAGTCACTCCTCCTTTGTTTTCTGGCTTTTCTGAACCTCTGACCCCACCAATTCCAAACTCATGAAGACCTTCAGAATTAAATCAGATATAAATCAGCATTACAAAAAAAGAAAGTGTTCACTGTAGGGACATCAGGAGACAGATTAAGAAATATTCAATGTCTTAAAAATGCTTCCTTTACTTGTAGGCAACATCGCGTCTACTCGTCAATTATGCTGAACCATACAGGAGTCAGATTCTGGATTACCTTTTCAAGGTAAATGCACAGAAATGCTTGAGACTAATACATTTGTTTTCTCAAGATATCAAAATATGTACAAATCTGTGCATCTTTTTCTTTTCTTTTCTTTAAGCCAAATTTCGGAGCTTCTTTACAAATTCTAAAAGTTGAAATCGGAGGAGATGCGCAGACGACAGGTGCGTTTCAAAACCTGATGTAAAGCGCTACAGATTGCAGTCTCATCATCCAAATTGTTTGGAGATTCTACTCAGTCAGTTCATGAAAGACATAAAATTGAAATGCAGCTATGCTATGTTGTGTTGGTTTCCCTGCAGATGGTACTGAGCCGTCTCACATGCATTATGAGAATGATGAGAATTACTTCAGGGGGTATGAGTGGTGGCTGATGAGAGAGGCCAAGAGGAGAAACCCAAACATCACACTTATAGGTATTTTACATTTCCTATTAACAGGAAAATGTACTTTTATGCATGGGGAGTTGCTGCATTGCTTTCATCTCGCATGCATATGCCTGGAGATGATCAAAATAATTCACTGAAAATTACACATATTTCAATCAGTCAGACATCTTAGTCAATCAGAGGTCTTTTTGCGGGCCCTGCTATATAAGCCTCGTAGCTCCAGTATGAAACTAAAGAAGATAATTTCAGGAAACATGTCTCATGTGTTAGTATAACTGTGTGTATTAATTGCATTAATTGAATTGAATGGTATGAGCATTATTTTTTGTTCTGGCATTGCTATCTTTTAGGGTTGCCATGGGCCTTTCCAGGATGGGTAGGCCATGGGGCAAACTGGCCTTATGAGTACCCTGATATCACGGTTAATTATGTTGTGTCTTGGATTATTGGAGCCAAACAATACCATGATCTGGACATTGATTACGTTGGGGTAAGTATGTAATTATTTATAATAATAATAATAATAATAATAATAATAATAATTATTATTATTATTATTATTATTATTATTATTATTATTATAGTAATGTCATTTTTATGTCTCTTGTCTTACAGTTAGCCTTTTTTGCTTACAATTCTGAGCACTGTGTGCTAGAGTAAGTAAAATAAGTTATTTTAAAAAATGTGTTCAGGGTTCAGCGGTCCCCCAAAACACAACAGGAAAACAACAACAGACATGGCAGCCTGTGAGCTGAGAGGGGAGCTGAAATACAGAGACGGGGAGACTAAAACACTCAGTGTAAAAGCTGAAAATAACCTAAAATCGATCCTCAGCAGCGTCAAGAAGTTAAACTCAGAGATCTCTGAGCTTCTGACGAGCCTGGTGGAGCAGGAGAAGGGTCTAAGAGGCGATGGGAAAGGAGGCTCCCCTCGGGTGGAAGGTAAGAGCTGCTAAAGCTAATGCTAGTAAAGCTAATAGTTGCTTTATAAATACCACTATAATTATTTATACAATTTTATCATTAAATACAACGTCTAATGATTAAAAAAAACACCAGACACTTGTCCTTGGTTATCCTGTCTTACATATTTAGAAAACATTAAAACCATGTATTTTTTTAGTGTGTACACTATATGGACAAAACTATTGGGACGCCTCATCCAACCATGTTTTTATGAACCTTGCTTTATGCACTGTGGCACAGTCATGCTGGAATAGAAAGAAAAGGTCCTTCCACTTGAAAAACAAGTGTGTCCCATTACTTTTGCTCATACAGTATATATATGGTTTGACTTGCCCGTCTTTACCACGTCGACGTTCTTTAAAACATATTCTTCTCACAAGGTATTAAGGAGTCTAATAAAACGCGTTAAAAGACTAAGAACACCGGAAATGTTTCAAAACAGACCACTGCCACACCTCTCCCAGCTGCTGCGTCTGGTGGTCCTTAAACATATACAGTGTACAGTTTACCGTTTAGTTTAGTGTGATTTTTCTGTTGAAGGCTTCACAGAAGGTCTGTTGTTTTAAATATGTTGGCTAAACATGTTGAGGTTAATTGCAGACATTATAAGCAAAACTGAACCCGGCGGCCTATTTAAGTCTGTAAATATTTTGAGGGACATTGCATCCACCAGAGACAATGGACCAATTTAACAAGCGAGCTTTCATAACATGGTATTTATGTCATGGACATGTCCTCACCTTTCTGAGAGGCACCCTCTGGGGGTGAGGAGTCTGAGTTGGCACTTGTCCTCACCACTTTGATCCAAATCCGTAACGTGAGGCGATCTAATGGGTCCACATCATGATTATCTGCCAAGCCTTAAGCTTTTCGACTGCAGCTTCTCCAAAGAGGTCAGAGCTCTGTTCTCTTTATGACTGACGCCTTTATGACGTTTATAAATATGAATATACATTGTTTAATATCAGACCACTTTATCAGATCTGAACACTTTACATGTGATATTCCCTCTGAAATTATGGCTGTTAATAAGAAATTAGATCCTCTTTTTTCATGCTGAAATAGCCCCTGCTCTTCCGGGTGATTTGATTGTATTCCGCCTCAAGAATATTAGTCATTAGTGGTGTACTGATGTTAAATGCTGTTCTACATCAGTACATGGGGAAGGTTTATATTGTTCTATCTCATGCTTGGCATTGCCCATAGTGAATTTAGGCTCTTGTGAGGCTCCATCCCATGGAGATTAAATTATACAAGCTGTCCGTGCACAGTTGAACAGCTTTAGGTGCAGCCTATAGCAGCTCAGTTCACTAATTTACAGAGGCATCTGAATATTTCTGCATATTACCCCTAACTAAAAGGAATACCCAGAGGTAATTCACAAGTAGAACTAGTTATTCAAAGACTGAAAGGCTTGTATGTGTATATATATATATACCATGTATTATTAACCATGTATCCATTTTTTCCAGTATCAGTGGTTCTTCTTTTAAATCTCTTTACATTTCAGATGAAGAGGAAGATGACAGCGATGAAGATGCCAAAGAAACTGCTGTAGTGAAATCAAACTCCGGAGGACCTCCATCAAAGCGTCGGAGGGCTTCAAAGCCTTGACTTTGTTCTCTGTGTGAAATTAGTATAAAGGGAAAGCAGTGCGATGCTGGTGCTGCGATGCTGGTGCTGAATGATGTGCAGTGTGAAGTAATCTAACCCGCGGTGCTTCTGCAGCCCCACATGTTGAGATGAACTTCCGCACTGCAATGGTGCAGCAGCATGTTTCAGGTGGCTGCAGTCTGTCTGCCACATTCTGGAAGCCCTTCCCTTTGGGGAATATTTTTACCACCTTTTTTGTTGGATATATTGAAATTCCCAATTATGTATCACTTTAAATTGTTTGAGATACAGCAATAAAATAGACAGATTGTGTTGTATGTATGGATACTAAGTAAGTTTATACATGTGATTAACAAAAAGGTCTGCAGTTCACAAAAATCACTGCCAAGTTCGTTTGAGAATAGGCAACAAATCAGTAATAAAATGTCTTGTTTAACTTTTTATTACATGAAGCTTGTTTTAAATAATCATCTTTCCAAGCGAAGATGCAAAACATTTTCCCTCCCAAACATTTATTATGTTTCCCTAATTTAAATCACAGTGCATTGAGATTGAAAAGGCAAGTAAATCACTAGTACCCCAACATAAATATCCATCCAATATAAAAAAAACACATTCAAGCCCTTTTAGACACAAAACAGCAAGAACACCACTGCCTTAGTTTGTGTGGCTTACAAATGAACAGGATCATCCATATCTTATGAATAATGAAAGGCAGTGTCTCTACATATAAGCAGTGCATTGAAAACTTTAACCCTGGGTCTTTGGCACAACCTAACCAACAATAAAACGAAGGGGCTAAAATAATGTATTTAAAGAACAACTTAAGAAAATCGGTCACCTCCAGTTTTTGATCCTAAGGACCTCATTTCATTAACAGACTAAACAATTCTTTGACGGAACAGCATATGTTGACTACAGGCTACTCAGTTATGTTTTTATTATCCGGAATCCTGTTGAGAACAGTAAGATATGCTGAATGAGTATAAAAAACTGTATATGCCATTTTTGTGAGTAGTTGGAAATACTGAGTCTAAATGGAACGCTGCCTTTTCAGAGAAGAAATAAAGTAAAATTTTGAATGTGAAGGTCCGTGTGGTGGGATGTATATGGAAACATTATATTGAGGACAAGGCAAAACAATGATACTTTGTGTGCAAATGACAAACACAAAACTCTACTCATTTCTCCTTTGAAATCTCAGACTTTGCAGTTTTAGAATGAAAGAAACAGAATTAAGTCAGTTCCTTTACCTTAAATGGTGTAAGAAGTGTCATCACAGACAACAAAATCCATTATAAGCACAAATAAAAGGTCACTGATCACACCTGGACGTGAAATACTGATGAAAAAACAGATAGTCACAAAACCTTTCTTCTCACAGTCCTTTCTTCTCACAAAAGGTGATCTACTTACAACATGTTTGTTTCAATCTATTATTCTGTCTGCATTCAAGACAATGGCAGGAAGAAAATGATTTAATTTAGAACAATAACTGCCTGCCAAAGTTGTTTTTATTTAGAAAAACTGTACTTGGGCTAATAATGCAGAGATTTAGCAGCTATTAGCAGCACTGTCTTATTTGTGAGGTACTCGGAGGGATTAGTAAGCCGACCTACCAAGAGTGTGTATTTGCACCAATTATTTGAATTAGAAAGAATTTAGCCCTTTTATTGCACACCTTTTTTTTTAAGCCAAGTAATTTTCCACTAAATCTTGTGTAAAATTCTTATAAAACATTAGTGAGTTGGATAATGTGTGCTGCGTCCTGGAAACACTGGGTTTGGTCACTGTTTAATTTCTGCTCTAATACTAGACTTATTTTTAAACTCTAATACCTGATTATATTGGAGGAAATGCACGATTAAGAGGACACTGCTGTATTATTTTGTAAATATGCTCAAACTGCGCACACCATTTTAAACTGTATACAATTGCACACGGTCGGTCTTAAGAGTAATTCTAACTGTTGTCACACCCGTCTTACGATGGGCTCAGCAGGAAAATGCTTTAAGAAAACACTTTTGTCAAAAAACATAGTCATTGATATGAAACTAGTGAATATTTTTTTGCATGAAAACCAGATACACTGAAGGTGCAAGGGCCAAATTAAGATAATAAATTAGCTGCTTAAGGGAGTCACCGAAGGACACGTCATTATAGTGCCGTTGTTGCTGACGCAGGGTTTCAAAAGGAAGCCTACAAGTTCAGGTCTTTCCAAAAAAATTTGGCCAACATATTTTTTTTGTAATAAATTTGTTTGTTGAAAACCAATTTGAGGAAAAGAGAGTGTGACTGGAATAATGATTTTACAAGTTACATCCTCTTAAAAAGAACATGTACAAACCATGCCCCCCACCCCGTTGAACCTTGGAACAAAGGTCTGCAGAATTTATCAGGTGCACAAAAGTTGTATTCACATGTGGCTCCTCTAGCCTTCAGGCACCCTTAAGGGCATCGTGACTGGTTTCCAGCACAGCAGCGGGTCCTTTTTAGGTGTCAATCAGCTGAAGCCTGCTGATCTGATTGGATGCCTTGGCAAAGGTCTGGTGTCGGTTGCAGAGGACAGCCAGGCAGATGGGCAGGATGCAATAGCCCACAGTCTTGGGGTCTGCCCTGGTGCATGAGTAGAGGAAAAGGAACACCTGGAGATAAGGAATAAGGAAGATGGTGGCCCAAACCCAGAAGGGCAGTAGCAGCAGCCTGGTCTTCACGCTCTGCGTCCAGGAGGCCGAAGAGGAGGAAGATGAAGGAGCGTCTCCGGTCCAAGGTGCTTGTGTCCCAGTCGCCTTCTCCACGTGCGCCAGTGTGAGTCGGTTGTAGGTCTGGTTGATCTCAAACATGTAGTAGACTGCAGCAATGCTAGCCAGCAAGTACAGTCCCACGCCAATCCATCCCATCCGCTGGCGGAAATTCATCATTCTCCATGCTCCTTTCTGAAAAACATACAGAAGAAATCTTTAAAGTCATGGTCTACTAGTCAAATTCAGTTTCACAGTATTTTCTGAATTTATCATGGTATCTTATGATATTCAAGTGTGCTCTACTAAAGGTAATGAAGCCATATCTCATAAGCACCGGTCCTCTGTGCAAAACAAATGTCTTAAAAACCTAAGCTTGTTTCAATTGGTCTGTTTGTCTGCTTCTCTCAAAATTGCGCCATCAAAGGAAACCAAGTTAACCAGACAGAAACCACATTTTCAAGAAAAAAAAAAAAAAAATAGTACAACGGAAAAACCATTTTATATAACCGTCAGGTGCTAGACACTATGAGTACATGCAAAACTGAATAAACAAGTAATTAAATTAATTTAAAAAAACTTAGCATCAGGAACACCACTATTTTATGAAGATTACAGCATGAATTTTAATTACTCACTACAATATCACTAAAATAAGCAATATCACAGTAAACTGTGATGATATTTCGTCCATGACCAGTTATTTGTCACTAATACAAGTACCTATAGAACAAAACCGAAGTACTCATTAAAGGCCCTATTAAAATAGCATCTTTATACATATGTAACAGTCCTTGACCTCATTTTTTTGTCCCGTGTTTGGCACTACCAGAGTAACTTACTTTACATGGACAAAAGTATTGGGATGCCTGACATTTCACCATCAGAGACTTTAATGACATTGCATTCAAATACATAGACTTCAAAATGGATTTGGTCCCCACTTTGCAACTATAACAGCTTCAACTCTTCTTAGAAGGCTTTCCTCAAGATTTTGGAGTTGCTGTGGGAATTTGTGCCCATTCATTCTGTAGAACACTTATGAGGTCAGTTACTGATGTTGGACGAGATGGCCTGACTCACAATCTCTGCTCCAGTTCATCCCAAAGAGGTTGGATGGGGTTGAGGTCAGGGCTCTGTGCAGGCCAGTCAATTTTTCCACACCAAACTCATCCAGCCACATCTTTATGGAACTTGCTTTATGTCCTGGGGCACAGTCATGCTGGAATAAAAAATATTCTTCCCCAAACTGTGTCCAAAAAAATTTTCTACGAAGTATGGTGTTGTCCAAAATGTCTTGGTAAGATGAAGCATTAAGATTGCCTTTCACTGGAAGTAAGGGGCCTAGACCAAACCCTAAAAAACATACCTTTGTCTACATATTGTTCTTTAAAGCCACTAATGTAAGTATCTAGAGTACAAAATTAAAGTCCTCACTTAAGTCCCTTGTAAAATATCATGTGCAACATGTGCAATTTTTGGGGTGAAATATTACTGTGTGCAACGTGCGGTGTGTCTGCCTTATTACTGTAGTATATTAATATATATTATATAAATGAAGTTTGTGTGTGTGTGTGTGTGTGTGTGTGTGTGTGTGTGTGTTTGCTGTTCTTACTTTTGTTCTTTCCACTTTTTCCCACCTGTGGGATTAATAAAAGTTGATATTATCCAATCTAATCTTATCTTATCTTTTCTTACATTATCTTACAATTGAACATTTGATTGCCCACAGTGAGGACAGAATCTGCTCCTGTTTCTCTTCGTTTCAAGCCAAAAAAAAAAAAAAGGTTTTGTAAACAAAAATACAACCTTGCGTTAAAGGTGGGATAGGTTTTTAACAACATGCTTCTTTTAGTAAAGGTGAAAGACGATTTGTTCTCGATTTTACATCTCAAGCTGCCAGGAAAACTTCTGGAGACCCCCTGCAAAGCCCTCAAAGACACTCAAAGATCCCTCACAGACCCTCAGACCCCACAGCAGAGCATCGACAGGCGAGGCACGACCACACAGCAGATATAAGTAAAGATCCACAGGGAGGATACTCACTCTGGGCTCAGGTTCGGTCCATTTTGAGGCTCTGAATGATGACAGATCAGCAGCTGGAGGAGGTTTGTTGTCATATGACTGACTTCACTGGGGATTTCCGGGTCCAGTCCAAAGGCTTGTTGGTGACTTTAACAGCGGGTCTGAGCTCACTCCTGCCCTCCACAGGCTCATCCGAGTCCAGCTTCAGGGGCCTTCAACTACCTGGGTACATATATGTGCACTATATGGACAAAAGTATTGGGACACGCCTATTTTCAGGGTTTAGGCTAGACCCCAACTTCCAGTGAAGGGCAAACTTAATGCTTCAGCATAACAATACATTTAGGACAACACCATGTTTCCAACTTTGGGGACACACTTTGGGGAAGAACCTTTTCTATTGCAGCATGATTGTGCCACAGTGCAAGCTCCATATAGACATGGTTGGATGAGTTCAGTGTGGAAGAACTTGACTAGCCCGCACAGAGCCCTGACCTCAACCCCATCCAGCCAGCCCGGTCTCATGAGTTTTCGTGAAGCCATCACAATATACAATCTATTCAAAAACGTGCTGCATTCACGCTTTAGGCCTTTTTATCGTGCTAGGACAACACTTCATTTTTTCGTGCTAGGACAACGCTTTATTTTTTCGTGCAAGGACAACACTTTACTACAAGAATTTTTCACTGTCTTTGCCTCCAGTTCATGCAAAGTTGTCTTCTGTTGCAGCCTATGAATGAACGCTTGTATGCAGTATTGTGAAAATATACTACACATTTCCCACTAAAAGTGTAATAATAATGAGCTGATTCCTTATCGTTTTTGTTTGCAAAGCAGTTGAAACAAGCTGAAAGGCCATGAGACGGGGAAAGTTCCTAACCCTAACAGTCACCAGTTACTGGCGGTGTTATGATACTGTGAAGGGTGAAGTGTTGTCCTAGCACGAAAAAAAGGCCTAAAGCATGATTGCAGCACGTTTCTCAATAGATTTTATGTCATGATCGCTGCACGAAAAGTCGTGAGATCGGGTTGATCCAACACATTTGGGATGAACATATTAAAGTCTATGTATTTGAATGCAATGTCATTAAAGTCTCTGTTGGTGTAATGGTCAGGGGTCAAATACTTTAGTCCATATGTTGTAGGCTATTTAGAACATTTTACCACTGCCAAGCAACCATGTAATGCTGAGGGATGACTGTAAGGTTCAATACTGCAATGATCTCTTGAACTGTTTAACATTTTTGTCATATAATAGAAAACGTGTCACACTAAAGTAAAGTTTGCTGCAAAACATTTGCTTTATAAGTAGATTTTGCTTACAATATTACCACTGTAATACTAATATAAAACGTGAAGCCCCCTTTACCCATTTTTTGTGTTTTTCGTTTGCTTTTGATCTACATTCATAACCTTTTTTTCTCTTTCACCCAGCAATTGAACATTTTGACTATTTTGTACCATTTTCACCTATAGGCTAAATGATCAGTGGCTGAAATGTTGGTGCAGCCCTGGTTCATTTATCTTCAGAAATTTGAGGACTATTTCTTTTTCCATGCTATGGACCCTCAGTATATATATAATATATACATATACAAATATGTATTCAATATAATATGTAGTATATCATGTATAATGTCTTCTACATTAGGCACAGAGTTTTTCTTTATTGTTGAACCCTCAGGGCCAGCTTCATCCCACATGGCATAAGATAGATATAGATTTGGACTTAAGTGCAGTGCGAGTGCTGATTCACCTTTGAAATAATTTTCAGTGCAGCCTCAGGCTTCATCTGAGGAGACTAAAGACACTAAAGAAAACTGTGTGACATGACCTGCCATTAACTCGTCTTCAAGTTGGTCTTCATTCTTGACTAACTGGGCCAGACTCTCTGACCCGTATTAAGCCTCACACGGCCACAGACGGCTATTAATGGCAAATTACCTAGAATAAAGAGAGTTATTTATGGTGAATTGCCATGGCCATTGCACTTGATTTCCAAGACTGTGTCTTGATATCCAGGACTATGTCTGAGGACTATGCAGATTTTGACACTGAGGAAAAAGAAGTGACTTGCCCTCCTTCTAGTAACTAGTTCAACCAGATATGCAGATCCTGTGAATGGAAGCTGCTCTAATAGCTACCACTGAACATTATTCTTTTGCAAAAGACCGATTTGTAGGTCTTCACTATCATTTACTGTACTATTAATTTTTATGACTGAACTATACTTTTAGATACACTCTCAGGGCTGTGTTTTCAATAGGACATGACAGGGGAGGTATTTTCAACAATGAAGCTCCTTTAAGCTCAACAAAACATAATATCATCTGCAATTTGCAGTCTTGTCAAAGACTGGACTCCATCCATGCATTGAGAGATCAGTGTGAAATTGCATTTCAATTTTTGTTATAATTTGAGTCTTTTGATAGATAACGAGTAATCTAAGTATTGTTCCTTTTGCCATGTGCTTTAGTTCTTTCGTTTTTTTATTCTCTGTGTGCTCTCTGCTCGTGGTTTACAGGACCTGACGGTTAACTGTAATGTGTGTCATTTGCGGCTTCAGTTTTGAAAGAACAGTTTAGAACCCATACAAAGCACAGTAGCTTGTCTTTCTGGAAATATGGTTTCTGTCTGGGTAATGTTTACAATACTGTGTAAGGTTCCCTTCGGTGTCATTTTAGGAGAAACAGAACAGAACAAAACAGTCCAACCAAAACAAGTTAAATCAGACCATCAGATTCGTATGACCTTCTGTTAGCATAGCAGCTGGATTTTATTATTGCAAAGATCTGCAACCTGGTCTGCAACAATGTTAAGGTATGTTGTACATGTCAAAGTAACATCCTCGTGAATGCAGAGCCCAAGGTTTTCCAGCAAAATATTGCCTAGAAATCACACTGCATTATGATTATAGTTTAATCAGATGAGGCAACTTTTTTTCCATTGCTCCATGCATGTCCCCCTCAGATTTCATAATTATTCGTTTGGACCCCCCCACATTTAACATAAATAATTTTAACATAAATAATTAGTTCACCCAGCGCTGTTGAATCTTGAATATTTCGCGAAAGAATCCACTCCACTTAATCGATAGAAGAATACACACACCACTGGAAATCCGAGCCGCCTGTCTGTGTACTGACAATTCACGCAGCAACCCCGCCCCCACCCAAACCCCGCCCCCACGCGTAGACCGATGTGTCCCCCTCACATTAAAAATGCTCCCGATGCCCCTGGCTCCATGGTCCAGTTCTGCTCACACGCTCATCACATGCACTTTCAGTAGAGATCAGGATCAGCATGGGCACTCTGACCGGTCTGCAGCTATGCAGCCTCACATGCAGCAAGCTGTGATGCACTGTGTATTCTGACACCTTTCTATCAAACCCAGCACTGACTTTATAATTTATACTCCAGTAGCTCTTCTGTGGAATCAGACTAGACGAGTTAGTCTTCGCTCATATCAGTGAGTTTTGGTAAACCATGACTCTCTTATTGGTTAATGGCATGTCCTTCTATGGACCACTTTTGGTGGGTTCCATCCACTGCATACTGGATACTTCCCACAAGACCTGCTGTTTTGGAGCTGTTCTGACCCAGTCGCCAAGCTATTACAGTTCAGCCCTTGTCAAAGTGACTTAGATTTTTGAGCTTGTCCATTTTTCTGACTCTCTACACAACAGGTTTAATAATTCACTGTGGTTTTGGTCAAGTAAGTTTATTGTCATTTCTGCCATATACACAACACACAGCAAAACAGCCTTCCTCCAGGACCAGGGAGCAACACACAAACAAAAGCAGAAACACCATATTACTAGAAGTGCAGACAGGAGAAATACACAGAATGCAAAGTGGGCAGGAGAGAGAGAGAGAAAAAAAAACACAAGAGCAACAAAACAACAGGACAAGAATAGATGTAGATAGTGATAAATAATGATTGTACAAATAATAGCAGCAGTAGGATAGAGAATGTGCAGTATATATTAAATACACAGGTATTAACAGAGGCACTTGTGATGTAAGTTGTTTGTTTCTGGCAGAACAGTATAATGTGTTTATAAACTGTGTCAACAGAAGGAAGAAATTCAGTTCAGGGGCGTGCGTGTATGTAGTGTGTGTGTGTGTGTGTGTGTGTGTGTGTGTGTGTGGGTACAGTTTTATGATTCAGTTCTGATCAAGGAGTCTCATGGCCTGAGGGAAGAAATTGTCATTGCTCAGTGTACACATAAATCTAACACTTTACATATTGGATTATAGTCACATTACTTTTTTAATATGTAGTCAGTTAGCTTCTCTAAGGACAGGAAAGAGAGTTTAAAGTTATTATTTATGTACATAAGAGCATTAACCTTACCTAAGGGTAAAATATATTATTTTCAATTCTTTCCTCCTATGTAAAGTAGCTAAATGTGGCGTAACAAAACAAAGTAGACAACAAATTAACTACATCTTCTGAGTAATCAGTAATATGTCAAGTCAACTCAAGTCAAGTAGGTTCACTGTCATTTCAGTCATATACACACAGCATATTTTAATACATACAGTATCATGACAGAAACTGTATTCTAACAGTACAGTGACAATGTCAGAAAATTTAGTGAGAAAATTAAATAAATAAATAAAATAAAATAGACAAAAAACTGCCCAGGCCTGTTTATGCAGGTGAAAAACAGCCCAGGCCAGTTTTACTCAAAACTCATTTACTCCACTGACACAGAGTCAGACCACGCCCCACCCCCTGGGAGGAGTCTTTGGTGTTGTAGCCAATCAGAGCATAGTAGGGCAAACCCACTGCTGGCAGCTGACATAGAGTGTGTGTAGAGCAGAGCTGGACAGAGATGGTTTAACTGGGAGATCTGCACGTAGAGACACACTACCAGCCGGTACACCAGCATCATCCAGTTTAGGAGGACATTTAGCCCATGACTTGACTTGTTTTAGTGCAAAAGGAGGCTTAAACAATGTGATAGTGCTTCAGAAAACACTTTAGACCTGTTCCAGAGAAGAGTTAGAAGTGTTGCAGTTTAAAACCCAGCCAACATCACTGCTTGCTGATCAACTGTTGGAGGTTCTTCGGTGTGTTTCCAGCCTGAGCAGGAATACAGGGATTCTGGCACTGATTTTGTAAGGTAGGCTGGTACTATTGCATATCTTTTATAGCCCTAAACCATAAACCTCAGTGGTGTCAGTTGAGGATTACCGTTGAAAATTTATTTTCTAGGTCTGGGAAACTGGGCCACAGTGCCAGCTTCTCTCACATCTATAGGAATTGCAGTGCCAGGGGTGATTCACCTTTGAACATTTATATTAGTGCAGGCTTAACCAGCTCTCCAGAGCTTAACATTAAACAAAAACATGACCTTCTATTAGCTGTCTACTGCCACTGTGCATACGGCATGTATCAGCATAGAAACTGCCTGTTTGGGGCTATTCTTCTCTTTTTTGGACTTTTGTGGTCAAAAATAAAACGATAAAGTGAGAAGTGTGATCAGTCACAGAGATTTACAGGTGTTACAAAGAAATGAAATACACAAGAATGGATCCGTGAGTTAATATTAACAAATTAAAATGTAAGTAAAGTGACATTATTATCTAAAACCATCAGAAGGCAACAAATATGTCAAAAGTTTACTTGAGTACATGGAACTGAGTAGATGTAAGTAGTTGTTACCCAGTAATGCAGGGCTGAAGCCTTCCTTTGAGTCATCGCCCACCTTTAAATCAATAACTTCTGCAACTTTCTGTTCACTTTCCCAGCTCCAGTTGCAGAGATGCAGACGTTTGGCAGAGGAAAAAGAGTGGGATACTGGCTCAGCGAGAAGAAGCTCAAAAAGCTGAATTTCCACACTTTCGTGGACATGTGCAGGTGCGTCCAACAGCAGAGCCCAGTAGCGAACGCTCTTATCTTCTCTCTGAGATCACAATTAGATATTTACTTCAGACACTTGGACAGTGTCTAATTGGCAGCATTATTTACAGGCGTTCAGACAGACGCTCAAAAGGGGTCTTAACAGCTTGATTTATGGTGAATAGGTTCACACCAAAATACAGCTGGAACAGAGTGAAGGGTGTAGTTATCAAAGACATGCATGTGTTTTTGACTCATACCAGCAGTAGACAAAAATAAGGATCACATCAGTAAGAAAGTTGCATCATGAAGATATTTAAAACTGAAATACATGCTCAGGCAAAACATAAAGAGCAGCAGCACAATAGGGAATTTGTTTTTACTGGACAGTAGCTTCTTAAAATGTGTATCTCTCTCTCTGTTTCTGTCTATGTCTCTCTCTCTCTCTCTCTCTCTCTACACATAAGTCAGTTTCTTATACTTTG
>JBBIGA010000153.1:4514588-4530995 GCA_037576975.1 Alestes dentex
CATTTTGGACAACGTCATGCTTCCAACTTTGTGGACCCAGTTTGGGGAAGAACCTTTTCTATTCCAGCATGACTGTGCCCCAGGGCACAAAGCGAGCTCCATAAAGACATGATTGGATGAGTTTGGAGTGAAAGAGCTTGACTGGCCACCCAGAGCCCTGACCTCAATCCCATCCACCTTTGGGATGAACTGGAACGGAGACTGCGAGCCAGGCCTTCTCGTCCAACATCAGTGCCTGAGCTCATAAATGCTCTAGAGAATGAATGAGCACACATTCCCACAAAAACTCCAAAATCTTATGGAAAGCCATCCAAGAAGAGTGGAAGCTGTTCTAGCTGCAAAGGGGGGACCAACTCCATATTAAAGTCTATGGATTTGAAGGCAATCTCATTAAAGTCCACTTTGATGTAATGGTCAGGTGTCCCAATAATTTTCTCCATGTAGTATATATTTTTGGAAAGAAAGTAATTTGTACAGAATTCTCTTATTAACACATTGAAATATTTTCTGGTTTCTGAATTCTAGGTTATACGTCAAAAACAAAATTCAAATATAAATAGGCTACTACTGATCTGAGTACCAGTGATGGCAGTTAATTTTGTGTCAGCATGTCTTACAGCTCAGTGCGCAAATAAAAAAATATATAATGACCTTTAGCTGGAGGAAAGAGAGCACAGAAAGGCCACATCTCTGCAAAAATAGAACTTTCCATTCTCCACAGCGACCGCATGGTGGGATGAATACTTTAAGAGTCTGAACATTGGGTCACCCCAGTGTATAATATACCACTTTTTTTTATCTATTTGTAATACATCACCTGTCTGTATTACCTCTGTAATATCTGAATGACCTACACAATGACTTTAATAGAGTATCTGTTGCTTATTGTTCTCTAATGAAGATTAATATATTCAGGTGGTTCTTAGGGTTATTACTATTGAATATATTAGTAATACACCATTATACAATGGCAATAATTGTATAGTAGTGTATACAATGGTAATATACCATTAATCAAGTAATCTATTTTTAAAGCTGAGCATTTAAAGCTGAGCAACTTAATGGATGCTTAGTATTTCAAAGATTCCAGAATACTTTTTGGGGGATGGTGGTATACTTAGAAGTCTTAAAAAAAAAACAAACAAACAAAAAAAAAAACCCCAAATATATGCATATAAATGAATCTGTAAGGAAAAGGTAACTGCACAGGTATGTTGTTTCTCAGGTTACAATCAATGTAAATGCTTCCTCATAATTCAACACGAGGTTTTATAGTGTTAATTAAGTGAGGCACACTGTATTCACTTTCCCAAAGGAACTTTTTAAACTAAAAATAAAACAGATTCAAAAACTTAGGTGTAATTATAATGTGGTACAAGTATGTTATTTGACTAAAGGCACTGAAAATGTATCTTTGAAGGTACAATCACAGTGACATCATTCATACCCAAAGTACAGTTTAGTATTTTTTTCTAAGTGTTTCAGACACTGAGAGACTCTTAACAGTAGGAAAAGCTCTGCATTACCATTTTGCCAGTTCATAAAGAGATTTATCATTTTGCTTCATGGTGCAGCACGCTGATTATTCTGAACTTTCTGGTGTAGGTCAACTGAGCTATTTTTTAGATACATTTCACAGCAGCCTATGATAGTTTAAATATTTCCAAAATTAGAGGGGGCATTTTTATCTTCTTTTAAATGAATAAACTGTTCACAACTGTGCATCATTAGAGTGTAGAGGAGTAATTATGTAAAGGTTCCATTCTAATTAAAGGTTTGTTCCAGAACTATTCCTCCAGGCCAGGAAGGGTTTAGAACCATTAATTTTTTAATAAAGTGGCTGGTAGCTGTGTCACTTGCGTATTTTTTAACCAGCTTATATCCTGTCTCTTATTTTAGATATATCACTCAAAACCACCATCATTTCATACCTTCAGGGAACATTCCATATACAAATGGACACAAATTTACAGCACAGAATGGGGCTCTTTTCTCTCAGAAATATGTGTGAGCACTGTAACAAATATATGTATAGCTTTAATGTGGATAAGCTGGAATGTGGATAAGCACTTGCCACCAATAGATAAGGAAAAGTCAGATGCAATTACAGCTAATTTTTCCAATTTCTGCATGATTTCATCGAGATATAAACGTTATTCAGAGTGGTGTGATGACTCTTACCGACTTTTTAGTTACAATGGTAGTGATAGGAACCAGGGGTTGGGATGACTATAACACATTTTGTTTTTATATATAATGGTGATAGTGGTAAAACAGTGGTAAATCTGAAAGAAAACATGGCACTCTTATAATGCTCTGGATGTACTTCTCCACTATATTTTAGAATATGTTTTCGCCCAAAACCTTATCTCAAATCTATCATGGAACAGTGTCTTAGTCATCGGACTGCAGATTTGTAGTCATTGTATGTAATAACTTTCTGTTATGAAGCTTTTAGAGGCATTAAACACTTCCGACGCCTGGTTCCCATCACCAGCACTGTGAACATTTCTGACAAGTTTCTTTAGAATGAAGCATTTCATATCAATGAATTAAATCTTAATGAAAATAAGGTGGGATTTCAAGCAACGGATTGCCATGTCAGGTACTCTAAAGAAAATCTAAACAAATTAAAGCCAAAAAAACACAAACATATTAATTCCAATTCAAGCATCATACATTGTGGGGCTTTGCAAGGTCCCATAGTCAGAAGTGAGCAGTATAGCATTTGTCATCTGGCCAGATAACTTTAATCATCCTAAACTTTAATATTGGCTATTAAAGGATTTTACTCCATTGCAAAACACACCATATGTCTAACAGTATACGGTCACCACGGCTAATTAATGAGGTGATGAAAATGTGCTTTCTGCAGTAATAGAGAAGGATTTAATGAATTCGGAATTAATTTGAAAATGCATTTGTAATCCATAAGTAATCATCCCAGCTCAGTACCTGACCTCACTACTTCCCTTGTGGTTGAAAGCAGCCAAATCCTCACAGCAATGTTCCAAGATCAAGTCTCTAGAGAAGAGTAGAGGCTGTTACTGAAGCAAACGGGTGACAAACTATTAATACCCTTGATTTCGGAGGAAGCGCTGGATATGCACACATCTACAAATGTTTGGATGAGTAATGTACTTGATCTTAGTGTTAAAAAGGGTAAGGTTACTTCGGATTGCAGAAATGTCCTAGAAATTAATAATTGGGATTGCAGCAGAAGTGTGCTTAGACTTGTCAATGATGAGGAAGAAGATAAGTCTTATTATAAGTGTTATTATAAGTCGCCAAAGCTGCAACAATTAAGGAGTCACTCAGGCATCTTGTGTGCTCATTTTTCCTGATATCTGATATCTCAAATTACACTGCAAATATGCACATGTCAGGTTGTGGCGAAGCAGATTTACCAAGACCAGTGTCCATGGCTTGGCCACACTCAGTAGAACATCAGTCATAGAATCATTCATCTTCCACTCCATAATATTTTGTTTTTGGGATTCTTTTCAGGCCCTCATCCAGATTATCTTAAAGTGCTTCAGTTCTTACTGTCTACCTTCGAGGGGCCTAAGGAATTAGGTGGTCTGAGGCTGGTTAATTTTGAAGTACATTATTCACCTATCCAGACGTGAGTTACTATATACACGTCTGGATGAATGATGAATCTCTGGCCCTCTGGAGAAAGCCTGGAGACTGCATTAGTCAAACCGCTACGACTTCCACTTTCTTTCCAATCAAACTTAAGCCCTCTTATATCAAGCTCTAGGACAACATTACGCAACATCCTCCAAAAATACACACTGCACTCTCTGAACTCACGTCATCACGCCCCATAAGACACAGTGCTGCGATGTTGAGTGCAGGGTGGTCAGCACAAGAGTATGAACTGTATTTATCTAACTTTAGAAAAAATGATGAAAAATGATAATGGAGTAATAGTGAAGAATGATGCAAAACAGCATGTCAGCTCTGACTCATTCTGTTTATTCAAATAATGTTTATTCAGTCAATATGTTTGCTCTTCCTTAGAGCTTGCAGACACTCTTAGGAAGGATGCTGAATGAATGGAGCTATCTGTAGAGACACACTGCTAGATAAGGGTTGTAATGAAATACTAGCAGGATGCGCCCTCTATTCAATTTTGGAAAACTTTTCACAGGCAGTATGAACACATTCCAGCAATTTATGTGGTTGCAATAGCAAAAGCTGGACGGTTTTGTCAAATTTCAAATGTTTTGTCCTCTGCTTTGTCACGTGTTCTGTGCACTTTCAAGATCAGGGCTATGGACATCTGAAAACACCTAAAAATTTAGCTCCCAAACGAGGCAGTGAATCTCTTGTAGCTGTTCTCGCTTTTCTAAAATGGAAACATAATTGTCCCATGATTCTATAACATAAGCTTCATTGACTCCAGGCATCTGGCTTTTTATTGTATTTTTGTACCTTAAATAGCTAAAAAAAGTACAAATATACCCCTTTTCTGCGGGAAAGTGCTTGTATTTTGCCTTTAAAAATCATTTAAGGTACACAACTGGACCATAAGCACCATGTTGTACCTAGCTGGTGGCCTAGTGGTTAGGGAGTTGCCCCTGCGATCAGAAGGTCCTGGGTTCGAATTCCAGGACTGCTAGTGGCACCTCTGAGGTACCCTTGAGCAAGGTAATATCCCCATACACTGCTCCCCAGGAGCTGTGTTCATGCCTACGCCATAACATATTCTTAAAAGAACCGTCCTCACCCTTCATATAACACATCATCACCTAAACCTTGTATCTCTAAAAATGCACTTTTACAGGAGAACAGAACACTTAAATATGTACTGAAAGGTCATATAACAATTTTTTTCCCCAAGTCACAATGTTAAGATCAGCTAATGTTTTTATGTAAAAAAGAAAAAAAAATTGAGACATGAGATATTTTTTATTAACAACAACAATATGCAGTAGGGTAACATACATCTTTGAAACCAGACTTCACAGAAGGAACTGGTTCGATGTGCTGCGTGTTTAATGTGTTTACTATGTTTGATTCTGCAGAATATTTACTCCAGGTTTGTCGCTTGTCATTCGTGTGTCATTCTCACATGGCTGTCAGTAGAACTATGTTTGAACAGGTCTGTGTGTCAATTGAGGAAGAACTTGGAGGCCTAGAGGGACTCACCAGTGATTCAGGCTAAACAATGTAATTTGGAGGGCCCTGCACGCATGCAAACAAAGAACTCTGGCATATCTTGATAAGAGCAAAAATAAACCAAAATGCATATTTATGATGGTCTTTGCCATGTTCTCTATTTCAGGGACTCTGGGAACAAACCCAAAGTCAACCGTTCTTTGTTTGGGAACGTGAATGTGGAGGTTGCTTAGATCGTCTGTGTGTTTCTTCAGGATCTCAGCTTAGAGGCGAAAAAGGCTGGGCACAGAGACTAGGTCAAGGTCCTGTGGCCTTCAGTCTAGCTCTGTACTATCTGAGAGACAGCTCAAGATAAGGGACTGACTCAGCTAAAACACACACACATGGTTTGCTCCGTTCTCTGGTTAGTGATATTGAACTGACAGGCATATAATGAATAGGCAGTGAAGGGTGTGGAAAGCAAAGAAAGACTTTGACCTGATTACGCATCATACATTACCTGAGCGTGTTACACCCAGTCATGGGCTCTGTGCTGTCATAATAAATCTCTCGTAAATACTGTAATCAATAAGTTATTTGAATCAGACACGCTCTGTTTCCTCCAAGTGTTCAGGTGCTGTTGTTACTATGGGCCCTGTGCAGCCTGCTTTTACAGCAAAGTAGATTCCATCCCTGTACGGCCCAATCACAGTTTGCTTAATTATTAATAGATTTTGTCATTACCAATCCTAAAGGAAATTAATCACTTGGATCTAATTAACCTGCAGTTATGTTGCAGTCAAACTCAGGGATATATGAAATCATATCTGCCTATTTTAAAAAATGCCATTAGACTGATTGACCAGTCATTTAAACAGACACACTGATGGGGAATTTGATGTCAGAGGTTGGGATTGTGCTTGTGATTTGTTTGCTCCTTTGAATGCTTCAAGCTGTGAGTTGAAGCAGCGTCTTAAACTGTGCTGCTGCAGAGCTTCAGCTCTTATAGAGTCGGTCATGAATTTATTAGCAGAATGGGCTGTTACTCAGTGTTTGAATCATTAACTTGCACCGACTAAGCAGAAAATGATCATTTACTGCTCAGTGACTTTCCTCTTCCTTTTTATCGTCTTACGACAAGTATTTCCTCCTATTGAATCAAACATCTCACTGGTGATCAATTTTAAACATGTGGCAATGGTTCTGTAAACTTATTTACTAATGCCATTGGAGCTAGGGCATTTTCATTTTTCACTGTAAAAAAATAGCTTTATGACTGATGCACAAGACTTCCATAATTGTTGACAGTTTGGATTAATTGCAACTACACTGTTTATAAGATAAGATAAAATAATGTATTTATCCCAAGGGAAATTCTTTTGTCATGAACATGCTTAGTGTAGCAAGAAGAATAAAGATGATAGAGAATTAAAAAAAAAGACAATAACAATAGTAGTGCAACAGAATAACAACATAACTATAACAGATATAATGTAATAACAGATCAGTAACTGGTAACTCAATATACTGGCTCTGCTCGATTTTATTAATTGGAAATGTAGCGCATACAATGATTTATACATATAAAAAAAGCCATTTTCTGAGTGTCGCACCTGGCAGTATATTTTTCTAAAGGCAGTTAGTTACCTGCTCTCTGCAGTTTCATAATTTCTACTAATCTCTGCGCCGTTCTTTTGGAAATGCAGTGCCAGCTTTGCTGAAGGTTGATGCTTCATTTACTTTATTGTATGTCCATAGTTGTTAAGCACTCTGGATTTTAGTGAGAATTTATTTGTAATCCCTTACTATTGGGCATAATATGTGAAAAACTGTGCACACTGTAGAGATGCATATGTTTGAAAATGTTTCACCCCTAAGTTTATCTTTTACACATAGGAAGACAGGAGAGGGATTTACACTTATGAAATCCAGAGATAACACTCAAGCTGGAATGATAAAAGGAAAAAAAGGAATGCTGCTCAAGATGACCCCTAACCCTTAACCGTTCATTTACCCTCAGCTAATCTTTTGAATACAAAAATGTATCACTTTTCTCAACCATGTTTTTAAAAATGTATTATAATGTTATTTGGCATTTGTATGTACTATACCAATATACTAATAAACTAATAGACTACTAATGTAATAGTAATGATAAAAGTGAAATTTTTCATGTTATTTTTTATTACTAGTGCGGTAATAATGATCAGTAATGACCCGACCATAGCTTTATAAACCAGTTGGCATTTTCTGGGCAAAAACTGCGTTCATGCTTCCAAAAACAACAAATAACATTAAAATAAAATCAAAATAAAGTATAAATAAAGTAATAAAAATTTCTTAGTTTTGAAAGATTAGTTGAGATGTTGTGAAGAACACTTGATGCCACATCACAGCTACCACCAGCACGCCTGATTCAATGCAATTAAGCATTTATTCACCAAGTGAGATATTGCTTAAAAACAGTACCAGTTTACAAAGAGAGATTACCTCAGTGAAAGAGGTTATAAAAAGTTTAGAATGAGATTATTAATGATTATAAATATGATTGCATGGACAGTTATATAAATAAAAAGCCCAAAAGTAAGCTTCTGGCAAATTGTGAGCCCATGTTTTTCTATATGGTCAAATCTCAGATTTTGCCGATTACTTATTCTACTTTGTTGTCTATATCAGTCAGAAATAGAGCTGTGAGGCTTGCCTGATATTCAGATTCAGGTATAGATATCAGATATGATAGGTAATTGTTGTGCTTTTATCTATCAGTTAAAACTGCTTATTAATGACTTTTTGTATTAATGACCTAAAGTAGGATCATACAAACACATTGGCCTACATTAAACTGGTACTTTTTGTATTTATTCTGTATTTATTCTATCAGTATTTCTCTTGGAAAATGAGTGATTACTGCCCAGTTAGATGCATGCAACTTCAGCACAGCACTGTGTTTAGATATGCACTTTTCTTTAAATGCATAGATAGCCCTTGGTCGTCTTTGCACTGAATAGCACTGACCAGTTTACATAAAGTACCCATAAAGTCATAAAGTACCCATCTATTTTAATAACCACTTAAGACAAGGGAACTATCTGATCCTCAAGGGACTTTTCTGAGAATACGAGGAAATGTTTGCTTGAAAACTTTGTGTTTACATTTTGGATGTAAAGATAAGCTGTTCCTGACCTGCCGGCAAGAGAACCACATGCTGGTTAAGATTTTCAGGAAAGACAGGCTGGTTAAGGTGGGATGTGGGAATAGAGGTACTTGCAAGCTGCTACAGCAAATAATATGACGGAAGCAGTTAGTGGCCATGAAAAGCAGTTAGTGGCCATGAAAATGCTATGAAGTAGTTCTTCAGTATTGCCCCTGCAAGCTTCCTAAGAACACAACTGGTTGGACACTATATTGAGACAAAATTATTGAGATGCCTGATCATTACACCAACAGAGACTATAAGGACATTGCAACGAGATATATAGACTTCAATATGGAGTTGCTCCCCCCTTTGCAGCTCTAAATGTTTCCACTATTCTTGGAAGGCTTTCCACAAGATTTTGGAGTTTCTGTGGGAATTTGTGCCCATTCATTCTGTAGAGCATTTATGAGGACAGGCACTGATGTTGGATGAGAAGGCCTGGCTCGCAATCTCTGTTCCAGTTTATCCCAGTGATGTCGGGTGGGGTTGAGGTCGGGGCTCTGTGTGGGCCGGTCAAACTCTTCCACACCGAATTCATCTAACCATATCTTTTTGGACCTTAATGGAAGTAATGGGGCCTAGCCCAAACCCTGAAAAACAGATGGGTCCCAATATGTTTGTCAATATAGTGTAGGTATTTTAAGCAAAATGACCTGTTCCTGTGGAGTGCATGTCCTGACGTGTATGCGTGCGTGTCTCATAAACAAAGAAAAGTCACCCTTAACGCATTCATACTGGCTGTTAGAATATTTTCAGTCAATAGTCCCTCTTCAATAAGAGACTTCTGAGAATTCTACACAAATTCCCTTCTGGCCCACAACATGGTGGGTCCCTCAATCCAGATTCTTCTTAAATTTGTAGTGCTTCAAAGGATGACCCTTGAATGGGTCAGTCTGTTGTACGAAATGACGTCCACAGGCTGCCCCCTCCTCCTGCCGAGTCCATAAGCTTCTGTTTTTTTCCAACCCTCCCAGTGTGTTGTTCCAAAGAAAATAGTTGCATGTCCCACAGGGCCAGTCCCGGAGGAACTGTGAGCACAATTTATGCTCAACTCCCTCTCTCCATTTTTTAAATGATATAACACACCTTCTTTAAAGGCAAACCTCTAGGCAGAAGCTGTTTATTCCTCCTAGACATAGCAAAAACTGAGCTTTTAGGTGATTTCCCTGTCCAAACAAACCTGATTCACCATGTTATTTAGTCACTGTGCTGTAATATGTGTGTTTGAACAGGAAAATCACCTGCTGAGTAGACCTCTAGGCGAAGAACTGATGACTAATGCTCTAGAGAATTCATCTTTGGAGTTGTGTGGAACACTTTTTTTATAGAGGTGAATGATCTGGTAATGAATGGTTCTACTTAGTATCATCCAGGATTATATTTAGACTGTGTAGTACCCAAACATTACAGTACTGAATTCTGTGGAACCCGCAAGCAGCTGATTTACTTTGTGATCACACATGATGATAAATAGCACCTTCTTCTGCTAACAGTCAAAATAGTTTATTTGTGTTTGGACACCAGTACTAGAATATGAAAGTTAAACAAAATGAATTTGCAAATGACTAAATGACTAGTTTGTCCATGGTAGTTTTGTTCATAGTAATTTTTGCGAACCCTCAGTGAACGATTGCTGCTCAAGGTAATTTATATAGTGCTTCAGATCTGACCTCTGACATGCTCCTACTTTTAAAACAGGTTTTTCTTTCTGCTAAATATGTGGGTCAATAGGCTTTAGGACATCTGCATGATGTGTCAGGCTTGCCCAGAATTTCCCGATTCGTAGTAAACCGTTCAAATTCTAAAGATTTTCTGTGAAAACAGTTTAATGTAAACTGTTTACCCATGCTGCAAGTCACTACAAGTCAAGATAAACTGTTCTAAACTGGGGGAGTGTGGTTTTTACAGAAAATCTATTTTCACAATACATTGCTCATGTTTTTGTCATGGGAGTTTTTCTAAAGGATTAACCACTGCAATCTGACCTCCTGACCCTCAACCAGCTGGACCTCAGCCAGCCACTGGAAGAGCAGGGGCCCCTGGACGCCATCATCCACAAACTGACTGACCACATCGTGGAAGCAGACCAGAATGTCACTGAGGCCTTAGCACTTGTGCAGAGTGTGCAGGTAGCTACATCCATAAACTACTGAGGCTGAGTGATGCACTAAATGGCCAAAAGTTTGTAGACACCTGCTCATCCAACATTTCTTATTCTTTAGACTAGGTCACTGTGAAGATTGGCTCAATGGGGTCAGGTGCAGATGTGGGATGACTGGTTTTGGCCCACACTCTGTATTGGGCATGATCCATAGACATATGTGTGGCTGCTCCAGAGTGTCCCATTCTATTAATAATGTTTTTCTATGGCAATAGATGCCCCTTAAAGTAGCTACATTCACAAAATAGAGATGGTGTCTGGAATGTCAAAATTCAACAGAAATATTCTTTAAATCCATTAAAAATTTTATTCATTGTTTTTTATGTAGATCTTATATTTGTGCAGACCATTTTATCGTTATAGCCTACTGGCCCCATCCATTACTTACATTTTTCAGTGAAATTTAATTATTAATAATTTAATTAATTTCTTACTTTGTTCCTGTGTTTTTTCACTCCTTTTCAGGAATATATAGATGCGCATCCAGAGACTGTGATTTTAGACCCATTTCCTGCCATTCGTACACTGCTTGACCGCTTTGAGTCCTACAAGCTAATTCACAAAATAGAGGAGAGCATGAAGGGTATGTACTTGTGGTCACAAGTGATGCATAATGTTGGGCTGCTTTTTGTGACTTGGATTTGCATTCTGGGAAATGTAGTTTGTGGGAATTAGGCTAATAGGCTGCATATAATTACATGAGCAAACCAGTCAATGTCACTTGTTTGAGTATGCAAAGCAAGCAACCTATCTAATATTTACCATAGAAAGCTTAGCATGTGACTGCAATATTACTGAAAAGTATTAGGATGTGTTTCTTCATTACTCCTTTGAGCCCCTGAAATTATCTGGCCTGGGGGGTTGTGTAGTTGGTCTTTCCGCTGGGCGAGGATGAGGCTTACGGGGGGCTTATAGCCCAAAGCTGCTGAGTCGTTAATTCTTTGCGCCGCTCACGATGTGCATTCATGGACAAACCGAGAGGCCAGGAGGCCAGTGTGTTCGCCAGATCCTCACCACATCTCCAGCTGGAGCAGTGGCTCGGTGCCTAAAGAAAATCCACCTTTACTCTAACTGTTCTGCCTATTTCTGCTGCCTTGTCGAAAAATGCTACAGCAGAGTCTATCGATTCAAAATATCTTATCGAAAAATGACATGTTTAAATAAGATTAATCTCATACGTTCACATATTGTGGAACTATTGCAAAAGAAGCGCACAACATAGCTGCAGAAATGAACAGATTTATGTGCAGAAAGGCTCGGTAGCACATCTCGATAGGCAGCACGTATCGACACAACTCTACCTGTGTGTGTGTGTGTACCACTGGTCTTGCGGTAAAATAGAAATTTGCTGCCCCCAAAGTAAAGTCTAATATCAAATTCCAAAACACACTAATTCATTTGTGTAATTAATGCTTGGCTCACATTACAGGGTTGAATACAAATTGTCATGTATTTTTTTAAGCCGCTGGTACCAGACTCCCTTTGGTATTTTGCTTTCACTGTCACTTATGGCTAGCTCCCTCACAGGCACAAAAAGAACAGAAACTGTCAGACATATGTCACACACACTCGCCAGCCTATCCAAGCCACTCTTCTGTGCAAGTGTTTATGATGTATACAGGTGATACATGTGTTTTTGACTCACTCTGGAGGGAGATTTGCCCTTTGCTTGGCCAAGGTTAAAATTGTTCTAAGAGGAACTGCCAACTAATATACATGTTGTAGGGACTACTAGAAATATTATACTGGTGTGATTTATGCATTAAAGCGTTAAACACTGAGCATGTCTGAAGAGTTTTATATATATATATATATATATATATATATAAAAGAGTTCAACTGAGTTCAGCTGAGTTAAAGATATATATAATTCTCCAAGTTTTAGAAGATACTGATTAAAATCCAGTAAAACCTAAAGGTCGCTACACCCTTGACACACTTTGTCTACAACGTACTGCACAGTGTCCAAAAATTGGAAACCATTGTTTTTAACACTGGCACCAACATGCAGTGTCACCTCAGGGCCTCCTGTCACTACATTTACATGCCACAGGCCACTCAGCATTTTGTCAATACTGCTTTAAATTAAACACACACTGAGACCGCAAAAGCCATAGTAAATGAAATGTTTACGCAGAAAAAAGTCTTTTAGATAAACAAATATTACTGAAATTTACCTCAGCTGACTTCACTGTGTAGTCTCTTTTAATCTCGTATCTTTCAGCTTGGAAGCAGCAGGTTTGTAGAGTTATTTGTCTGATGCCAAATTCATAAATGATTTTTTAAATTTTATTTCTGCATAAAATGACAACCACATCTGCTGAAATTGAACAGTGTGCTCTTTTATGTTCATACTTACTAAATGTAATTTCAAATTAGTCTAAATGTGGTTGTTTTTGACCAGAGTTGTATGCAACCTAGCGATAGTTGAAAGGGCACATTTGTCGGCATGAATCAGAATCAGAAAACGTTGTTGATCCTGGAAATTGCTTATGTTACGACTGCACAGACACACAGAAATGCACTATGCCATATACACAAATGCTGGTATATTATTACTATAAATAAATAGCTTACAGTTAAGCGATTTACTAGTTAACACAAATAGTGGTTTGGATTTGTTCACTATACTGAGTCTGTTATTGCACGTAATAGTGATATTTCAGTTGGTACTATTGCACATATGACATCTATGATAATACAAATGATGCTGTATTTTGCAATATTATTTTATTTATAACAAATTGGTAACATACCGTATTATCAGTTTGACAGTGGTCATATACTCTTATTAATATATTACATGGACAAAAGTATTGGGACACACCTGTTTTTCAGGGTTTGGGCTAGGCCCTTTACTTCCAGTGAAGGACAATTTAATGCGTCAGAATACCAAGACATTCTGGACAACACCATGCTTCCAACTTTGTGGGCACAGTTTGGGAAAGAACCTTTTCTATTCTAGCATGAATGTGTCCCAGTGCATAAAGCAAGGTCCATAAAGACATGGTTGGATGAGTTTAGTGTGGAAGAACATGACTGGCCCACACAGAGTCCTGACCTCCACCCCGTCCAGCACTTTTGGGATGAACTGGAACGGAGATTGTGAGCCAGGCCTTCTCGTCCAACATCAGTGTCTGACATCATTAATGCTCTACAGAATGAATGGGCTCAAATACCCACAGAAACTCCAAAATCTTGTGGAAAGCCTTCCAAGAAGAGCGGAGGCTGTTATAGCAGCAAAGGGGGGGAGCTCCATATTAACGTCTGAGTTTTTGAATACAATGCCTTTAAAGTCCCTGTTGGTGTAACAGTCAGGCATCCAAATACTTTTGTCCATATAGTGTATCTGGACAGGTTAATTCCATAAATGTGGTTTAAGGGGATCCTGGCAGGTCTGTCTGTCCCTGCCACAGAGACGCGCTGGTGCCAGATGTCAGCTGAGGGGTAGTGTGAGGTTAACAGCCTTGGCTGCAGTGTGTGTCTCTAATAGAGGAGGGAACTGTGTTTAGAATTCCAAGGCACTGACTCTTTTCTTGGGCTCCCTCACCAGGCAACCACTTCCATGGCTATTAGCGTATGAAACAACATAGCAAGGGATCCTGGGAAAAAGAAGATAACACCACTAATGTACCCACTGTATCCCACAATCTGCGTTTACACTCTTTTTAAAGCTGGACTCATTCGCTTGCTCCACGTGCTATGTTGTGATCCCGTTATTATCTGCATAGGGAATCAGTGGCTGATTTTGAGTTTTTAAGGACACTTTTTCCATGACTTGATCTGTAAAGCTCCTGCTTGATCAGATGTAATGTAATTAGCATGCATTGCCACAAATGTCAAACATTTAGATGTAATGCAAACACTACTGTTATTGTATGTTAGTATATGATAATAGTGTTTGGTTTGACTGAACTTCTGTAGACTGAGGTAAATCCCTGTAAGGATGTATGCATATGTAGTCATGTGTATGCAGTCATGTGCATCTCTGTGCATTACTATAAGTTCTTTGTGTATTTATACAAAGTGTCTGACACTGTTAACCCTAAGTTCAGGATAGATCTGAATCAGAGAATTTTTTTTGCCTGTTTTTTAACCCCAGAAAACCTTCCACTCAGCAGAAAACACTGTTTGATCGGGGGGTGGGGGTGGCGGGCATCATTAATAACCTGGAGCTTCTTTTCTTTTAAGACTGAATTGGTTATATAAACTGCTGAAGATCAGAATGAAGATGAAAAAACTACAGATACTGATACAGTTTACCAGGTCACCATGGATGCAGAATAATAATATTATCCCTTAGCAGTGACTATACATGTGGGCCAAATATCAGGTAATAATACGTAACAGTGAGTAAAGATTACTGTCGAGAGCGACATTGTATCCGAGCTCTGCAAGAAATTATTTTCAGGGGCAGTGTGTGTGTGTGTGTGTGTGTGTGTGTGTTTGTGTGTGTGTGTGCGCGCGTAAGTGTGTTTATGTGTGTGTATGTGTGTGTGTGCGTAAGTGTGTTTGTGTGTGTGTGTGTGTGTGTGTGTGTGTGTGTGTGTGTGTGTGTGTGTGTGTGTGTGCATGAGTGCGTGAATGTGTATAGTAAAGAAACAATTTTTTAAGGACAATTTAAAGAAGAGAAGATAGATAGATAGATAGATAGATAGATAGATAGATAGATAGATGAAAACAATATAAAGAAATAAAGGGGAAGGAAATAAATAGACAGAGACAGACAGAAATAGATGGACAGACAGATAGATAAAAAGAAAAATGAATGCAGAAAGAAAAATCAAGAAAAAAGTAAGATAGAGAGAGAATGAGGGAAAGAAAAACTGGCCTTCCCCTGTCTGTGGCCTTGCTTGTGCTTGGTCTGTCTGCTGGTTGTTTGTGTTAGGAAAGTCCTTGCCTTCCTTGCTTTAGGTAGTGAGGACATAATTATTACCAGCAAAGTAGACAGATTGTCACAAACTGTGCTCATAATGTGACATGTTTATGTCTTATTATTTAACCCCTGAAGCTAATTTACGCATGTAGGTTTGAGCCCACATAACAAGAACTTTAAGGTTTAAGGATTTAATTAAAATGAGCTGTGTGATAATAGCCAAGACAAGTGAACAGAAAAGTGCCAACTGTGCCCTCTCCCTGTTATTCTGTGGTGAGTAGATGACCGGATTTGCTCTCCTTCATTCATGGGACTCAGCAGTGAGTGTGGCCTGGACATGCTGGAGCAGGTCCACAAGAATGGGATCACCTTCCCCTTCAGTAAGTGCCTTTGTTAGTGCAGATTTATCCTGATTAAATCATTTCACTGGGTGATCCATTGTGATGGATGTAAATAATTAGACTAGCTAAAGTGGCCCATCATTACACTTCTGTCATCAGTAATGGATGTTTGCAATTTGAGCCACTCTTGTATCAAGATGCTCCTACGACACACACCCACACCCTTAAACATTTTTTGAACAGGGAGTCAAACCGTTAAGTTATATTTGATTTAGCAGTATGAGACTATCAAACCAAATATTTGAACTGTCAAACAAAGTTAGCATACAGTGCTGTGCAAAAGTCTTGTGCCTCTATACAAATTGTTTAAAGTAATTTTTCTCAGCGTATGATAATTAAAGTGTCTTTCTGATGTTAACAAAATTAACATTATAATAAATGCAAATAAACAAGAATGCAGTAAAAAATATCAAGATTTGTTTTGTGTGTAAAAGTCGTTGATATTGTGTGAGCTGGTGAGGAGCAGGTTCGGTTCCAGATTCCTTCTCGGTTCCTCCAGCCGTTGTTTGGATTGTGAAATTTCATCAGCTGCTCCTGATTAAATTTAATGAAGGACTGATTGTGTCAAACCAGGTTTCTGATGGAAACTGCAAGTAATACTGGACCTCCACAAAGAACACACTGATATACTGAGCATAAAATCACTATTTACTGTATGAAGGTATTT